>JAQMCX010000058.1:18668833-18691042 GCA_029814765.1 Acanthurus leucopareius | reverse complement strand
GTTGATTTTAATGGAAAGCACTTTGGTCACCTTGTGTGTTGTAAAGGGCTCTACAAATAAAAGTTGATTGATTGATTAATATTAGGTCTAAAGATACTGCAATCAGGTTGTAAAATACTTACACTGTTTATGACTTTAATCATTGATCACAAATGAGTTGACTGATTGTGGCCTCAGGAAGGACAGGTGTAAACAATGCTCATGCAGTTATGCAGAAAGTTTGAAGTTATAACATTTGTAATATTCCTGTTTCTAGTAATCAAAAATCAAGTTAATTTTTGCCTTTAGCGTCTTTCAGCTCATTGTTTTGGTCGACCGGCCTGCAGCTTTGTTTTGTCTCCCTCTCACTGCTCTCAGTAACAGCGGGCAGCTGTTTTCAACTCTGATAAACCAGTTTTATTAATACTCTTGGCGCCAAGAAGCTGACTGACAAAAATAATGATAAGCTGTAAACACAGTGGAGCACTGAGCAGCTAAAGAGCCTGAATTTTCCTCAAGGAGTTGGTTGAAAACAAAACAGAGATGAAAAGAAAGTGAATATTGGATTTACATCCAACTCATGAATGAATGATATTGTTGTACTGAATCTGCTTGATGTGCACAGAAACAAATGCTTGGAATATAAGGTGATGATAGTGTTTTTACAGCTTGTTTTTACTTTAAAGTCAAAGTTGTAAATCTTTTTTTTATCATAATTACTTATTTATCATCTGTTTTTACCTTTCTATAATGGGGGTGAAGATTGCAAGCTGATACAAACAACAACAAACCTTTTAATGAAAAATATTTTGTAATATAAGTTAACGAAGTTGTATAAACATCATATTTATCTTCTCTCCTCCAGACGCTTCATCCACTGGAAGGTCCAAGAATGGATATGTTTTCCAAGAAATGGGTGCGTACAGCTGCAGTATATTAACTTTAATTAAAGTAAATAGGAGAGCAGGCGCCTGCTCTCCTATTTACTTCCTATGATCTGCTTTGCGAGCACAGACAGCATCATCCAGATATTTTCACTCGGGATGTCAGAGAGATTACAGTAGTTTTTCACATGTAAATTGCATTGCAACATTTATTAATGCTAATGCCAGTGCCTCTCGCTGCTCACTGATGACCCATTTCACATGCTGGTGAGCACAGCCAGTCCCTTCGCTGGTGTGTAGTGAGGTTAATTAATGGGCAAATAACGAGACAGATGATCTCTGAGTCAATGACGGGAAGAGGGAATAATCGTAGCTCAGAGCACCGCTCATGAAGGGTTAGGGTTAATTCTCTAATTCTGTGGCTGTTTCTTTCCCCACTCATAAAACCCGCAATCGAGATGCCATATTTATCTTCTATACAATTAAGGAATTTACGAGGGGCTGCTATTGTTATATTGCTGCATGTCTGGTTTAAGGGGGATTTTTTATTGGGTCTCTCTCTCTCCCTCTCGCCGTGTGCTTGTCAACAGATGGCAGAGTGGTAGGAGGCAAAAATAAATTGTCCCATATTTAATGGAGACACTGTTAATGTGGCTGGAAGCATCTTAACCTTCATACAAAGAGGAGTTTTATCTCACTGTTGGTTTGATTTAAGGAATGACCTTTAATATTACTGCTTATTTTATGTGATTCACTCAATTATAAAGTGAATTTTCACAAAACACATTTAACCTGACTTATAAACACCTCAGTAGAAATGACAGTGCATAACATATGAGACTTAGTTGATGTTCACTTGTGTTTTCTCCACAGAGCTGCAGGATGAGAAAAAGGATGATCGTGGGCGAGATTCACCCATCACTCAGAAGGACCACGTCTATGACAATGAGATCCAGCTCAGTGTTTCAGGTGTGAATTTTACGAAAACATGTTTATTTTGTGGTGGAATTTATTTTGAAGGTGCTTTATGTAAAATATTAGCGCCAATTGCAGCAAAACTCCTCACTTTTACTTTAGTTTCTTTGTCTGTTGTGGCTGGAAAATACGGTCAAGGATGCTTTAAATCATTTCACCAAATCTTGACTGATGGGTCACATTATAAAGTCCAGTGTTTATGATATAAAGTTCTTGGTTTTGTATTTAAGATATCTGGTTTTCACCCAGACAGCCTGTGTGACTCCTGGTATGATAATAGTTTCATGTCTTCCAGTCAACATTCATTAAAGCTTTCATGCAAAGCTTCCATTTCCATATCTGGTTTAAACTAGAAAACAGCCCTGTTCATACAGCACACAGATGTGATTTGACTTGCTGTGATTGGTGCTAAATTTTTAGCAATAATGCCTTAAAGAGTAAATGCTAATGGGATAGAACAAATTGTAGTGGTGTGCTATTAGGCTGAATCCTCCTCTTGTGATTTTTATTGTCGGAGAATATTTTGCAGCCTCTGCAATTAGGAAATCATGTGTGCCAACTCTGCTTCCCCTAACCGAGCCAGAGTTCATGAACTTGAATTGGCAGCCAGTGCTCCCTATTAACTATTAATACAAGAGAGAATTCTTTACTTCGGTTATTTCCAAGAATAACATAAAAAATATGAAAGGACAATATGCAGGGGGGATTGGAGCACAGATAAGGGGCTGGAGACTGAGATAGTGTATATAAATGTGATTAAGTATGAATTTCCGTGTGCCTTCCATTTGCAGACCCAGACTCCCCTGGATTTGGGCTTTTGAATACAACAAGAAAAGTAAGGTTTCGCTTTTCCAGTCACCCTCTCTGTCTCATTATCAAAATGATTACTACAGAAAAGCTGCATTTTCTTTTTTCTTTTAAATTTTTACCAGCAAATATAAAACCTAGAACGATTATTCTTCCAACTTCCCTATTTTAAAGATTAAATCCCCAAATTTCTACACAGCTTAAACTTAATGTTTCAAACTAACTGGGATGAATACATTAGCAGGCAGCAGGGAAGAAATATGTGGATTGACTCGCTGGGTGAAATGCAGGAAGCAACTCTCATCTTCACTGTGATTTCATTAAAACATCAGTTCATTTTGCCTTGTTTTTTGGCTCACACCAGTATGTGAAGCCAATGAACTTCCAGGAGGAAGTGCGCGCCCACAGAGACCTGGACAGCTTCCTGGCCCAGGCGAGCATCCTTCTGGATGAGAAAGCTACCACACTGGACGAGGTCCTGAGGCGAATGATAGCTGACATGGTGGAGGGAGGTCACGAGAGCTGCGATGTGGACCAGGTCATGAACTCGCTGTTCACAGACGCAGGAGGGAAGGAGTTTAATGGTGAGGAAAACATATCAGAAGTGCACTGTAAAAGAAAGTGTTGGCTTCTGATGCTAAATGATGTGTCAACATTGAAGCTTTGAGGCTTTTCATTGCAACGTTTTATCTGCCTGCAGTTCACCTTCTGACAGAGACCATCCAGGGTGTGACTGATACTTCCACCGGTGTTCGTTACCAGCAGTCCTGGCTTTGTATTCTGTAAGTTCAGCCACAGTAATTTGCATGTGAAAAGATGCTATTTTGACTAATTCATTCAGCCTCGATCTGCATAGGTAAATGTTGTGAAAATCTCTGTCTTCAGTTCATTTTACTGCACAGAAAAGACTCTTTTTTTCCTGCCTAGCTGCACAAATTATTATTAATACTCTGGAGATTTAAACAAAATTACTCTTCTATCAACTCAGCTCAAATGTGAGGAGCCTGCAGAGGCGTCATGTCTGCATCGCCCGCCTGGAGAGGCCTCAGAACTGGGGAGTCAACTGCTGCGAGGCTCGCTATGTCATCCTCATCCTGGCTCCTCCCAGAACTGTAAATATCATTTCCCAGTTCTTCTGTTCAAAAACCTAAGATAACTCGCCATTTTAAGCAATCTGATGGCTTATTTAGCTTAGGTGTTGAGCTAAAACTATAACCCAACCACAGGAACTGTCAGCAACTAGGTGGATTATCTTTTATGTTAGATTTTAAGTCAAAAATTCAGAAAGAATCACTACTTGTAGCCTCTTAAATGTCAATATTTGCTGTCTTCCATGAAAGCAAGCTGAAGAAAAAAAGGAATAAAAGCTGTCACTGTAGGCTTTAATTTTTAGTAATTTCAAAATCTTTATAAACCAAATGATAAACTGAGACAATATTAGGCAAACGTAGCAATAGTTATTCTCATCATATTCAAAGCAACCCCTTACGAAATGGCAATATCAAAAATTTAAGACAGAAGAAAAGAACAATTTTGCAAAACATATCTTGAAATTTCTCATCATCCCCTTCAGAAAAGCACCAAGACGGCCATTGAGCTCGGCAGAACATTTGCCACCATGTTCTCCGACATTTCCTTCAGGCAGAAGCTCCTGGAGGCAAAGACGCAGGAGGAGTTCAAAGAGGAGCTGGTGTACCAGCGACAGCAGCTCTCCGTCATCCACGAGAAGCCTGTCGTGGAGGAAGTGGAGGACTCAGACCCACGCAAAGGAAAATCCCTTCAGGTGTGATAAGCAGGCAGTGATTTGTGCACGTGCTTCATCAGTGCAGAAGTTAGTGAAACTATTAGTGGCCATTTGATGAACATGAGTTAGGTATTTTGTAAAATGACAGAAACACAGTGGAGTGCAAAAGCGTGAACCTTTACAGCTAATAAACAACACGGAAACGCAGCTCTGCCTCATAAGGACTTTTAGTTGTAAAACCAACGTTTATGTTCTCTACTGACTGTTAGCTCTCCACATATGGACCACCCTCATGTTTTCCCACTCCATTCAGGCATATAAAGATGTGATGCAGCAAAGTAGTTGGGCAGATTATCTGATTATCCTGTTTCCACACTCTATCAGCCAGGCCCAAGGAATGAGAAGCAGCTGGGCAACAGACTGAAAGAGCTGCCAGGTCTGCCATGGCTCTGGCAGCAGAATGTGTGCAGCTCCATGTAATGATAAAGTACTTCATTATGTCCAGTGCTTAAATTAAGAGGAAATGTGTGCGCTCAGCAGGGGGTTGGCCGTGAGGGAACACCCAAAAATTGCCTAGAGAGAAAACACAAATTTGGGGCTGTAAAAGATTAATGTTTACAAAAGGTTGTGGCTACACCTGATGTCCAAAACCGTTTCAGAGCAGCATTTAAACGCAGGAGTCTTGCTGTCAGACTAAACTGGCAAATCCAAAATCATATAATACAAGATCTTTGTGCATGACTCTCCTTTAAGCCGCAGCTTTTTGTTTTGCAGATCTCACTCTCTAAACTGTTGCTAGCTATTTTGTGATCATTAGTGTAGTGATAAGCTTTACACAGTCACACGGTCTGCAGTATTTTGCCACTTGTCCTTCTTGCATCTGGCAGCTACAACTGTTAGTTCTCACTTTAAATCACGTATTTAACTTGTTGATGTCTGTTTGCTTGTAACTTGTAAACTTCGTCTCTCAGCTGCCAGTTTACTTGCACATATTTACGATTGGTCATATGCTCCAAACACTCCTTTCATGTTAGCGCGCTTTATGTCTATGCTGAGAAATTTAGGGTGGACTTATCACGTTGATAACCACTGTTGCATGACCACTTAGTGTGATTTCACTGGTTAAATTTATGTAAACCAGATAATGAAAAGATATCTTGGTTGAGTTGTTGAGCTTGCCTCATGGTTCAGGCCCCTGGTTACTTATGTTGTTTTACACTGTTTACATCTTGATTATCTACACAAGGATAAAAATTATTGCAGTCATGGTGACTTTCAGAGCTATAAAATCCTTTCTCACGCTATTATTGACCTCTGTACAACGTGTTGGAATGTGATGAGCCATAAAACTGATTGATGTATTTCACAAAATACTACAGCCTTGTAATAATAAATAGAAATCTGGAGAAGAATGTATATAGCCGAACCTTCTGTAATCGATTTTCAGGTGCAGTGCACCTTCAAAGCACATGCCAACTGCACATCTGATCCAATATTGTGACCTTGATGTGTGTCAGTGTGAACGTTCGCCTGATCTGTTGCAACACTGGCTTTATGATTACAAGTAGATCAGCCAGTTTCTCCGTGATGCTCCTGCACCTTTGCCCATCAAGATTGGCTCTTAGTATCTTTATGCACATATCAGTGAAGTGATTAATTAAGTGCTCCTATTATGTGAACAGTTTGTGTCTAATTATTGTCCTTTAAACTAGCTGAAGTGTCCACTGGTTGTGTTTAATTTCTGACTTTTTCTTCACAGTGCACAGACTTCTTCAAAGTTGGGAAAGGTGTTTATGATGACCTCCGTCGCAGACTCCCGCTCTACCCCTCAGACTTCACAGATGGTATTAATATTTTCTTGTAATAGAGTTTTCTATCAGGGCACATATCTATTTAGTTGATTTGTTAGTGCTATAAAACCATGAAAATTCTTACGCTTTGAAGATAACTCCAAGGTTTTGGTTGCCTTGACTCGTCTGGTTTCTCTATTTTTAATGACTCTTTAAATAATCCATCAAGGTCTAACTGGGAAGGATCGCTGTCTGCTGAAATACACTACGACTGCTATTTTCCTGTACATTGCTATTCTGCTGCCTGCTATTGCCTTTGGCTCACTGAATGACGAAAGCACCAGAGGAGAGATAGGTAAAGACTGCCGTTTTTTTATTGTCTCAGTCTGCGGCATCCTTTAATGTGCTTATCTATTCAATCAGAAACTGAGGAAAGTACTGATAAGTTGCTTTTTTTCCTCCTAAAGATGTTCAGAAGACCATTGTTGGTCAGAGTATTGGAGGAGTGATCTACGCTCTGTTTGCTGGCTCACCACTCGTCATCCCACTGACCACTGCACCACTGGCCATCTTCATAAGCGGTGCGTATTGTGTCCTACTTAAAGAAGAAGAAAAAAAGGTGTTTCTTATTTGCTGACAGGGCTTTGATCTGTGAAACTGCACTGCGGTTTAGGCTGGAAGCTGATCCCAGTAGATCTTCAAAAAACAAAGTGGTTGCCTGAGTCCACTTCATTTAGTCAAATGCTGATTCGACTTCTATTAATCCTCCATCAAATAACTATGTATAATTCAAAAAGTGTTGCCTGAAATTACAAACCCACAAAGAATTATGACCAAACATGGCAGCTCTATGGTGCTTTCAAACAGCAAGTAGTTGCCTTCAGTCCTAAAAGTCTGACCGCTGCTATCTACTATTTAGCTACAGTAACATCATGTATATGAACAAAGGGGCTTGATGCTTGAAATGGGGAAGTGACGGGCAAAATGACATAATTAATGTTAATTAATGGTAATAAAGCCCAAAAACAATAACTAAAGGCTTTTCTTGTTTTTCAGTTTCCATGCGCCCCTAGTGGCCACTAACTGTCTAAGCTGATCTGTGTTGTACTAGTTGCATTTAAACTCATAAATATTTCTCGGAGGATGAATGTTGCAAACATGACTAAGCATTACGCGCATAAACCGTTACTACATCACCTCGTCTGTGACCATTTCAAAGTCAATCAGAGACATTTTCCTTGTCAGTGTCGGCTGTTTAAAGCAAATCCCATGATCCCATGCTACTTCATGATGCACAACATTATCCAGCACAATATTCAACGTACCGCGAGCAGTTTAACAGCAGATTTGTTTAAGAGAAAATATCTTTAATTCTGATGTACTACGGTGTGTAAGACTCTGTGTGTGTGTCTCAGTCATCAGGGGCATCTGTGATGACTACGACCTCGACTTTGATGCTTTCTACGCCTGCATCGGTTTGTGGAACAGTCTGTTCCTCATCCTCGGAGGCTTATTCAATGTCAGCCTGCTGATGAAACTCTTCAAACGGTGAATACCGCCCCCCCCCCCGAGACATTCATTACTGTGACATATCACAGACAGGAGCCTTATACTTGTAATATATATAACATAGCGTGAGGCCATGAGGTCACTGATAAGCGAAGACACATCTGTTATGACTTCCTGTTTTCAGCCACAATTATTAATTTTGTCTAACAGACACCCCCGCAATGTTGGCCATCGTTAAGCCTTGAATGGACTGTTATGTCTGTGCTTGTGTATAAAACACCTTTCTGATAAAACATGAATGATCATGACGTGCTTGTTTTTAATTTCCATTATCTCCCAGCTCAACAGAGGAAGTCATTGCATTGTTCATCTCCATAGCGTTCGTCGGGGACGCAGTGAAAGGCACAGTCAAAAGTAGGTCAAATCAAGGTCAGACTGCTTGTTTCTGCAGCACAGTTTTCTGTCTGTACGGCAGGAGAAGAGTGCCTGTTGTTTGTTTTGATGATGTTGCATATCAAATATACACATCCATCATGGAGTCTTTAGGGTAAAAGGAAGCATGAAATCAAACAGGCCCCCCTGTGTGTGGTGGGGAACAGACAGCCTTATAATGTGAATATAATGGAGTCTTTTACGTTGCTCCTTTTTATGTCTTTCTCACACGACTGGAAATAAATGGCTGAGCATATGGTGGTGTCTTTAGAGTTTTCTCTTTAAGCCTCAGGCTGTTGTACTTTTCAAGTATACTACACCAAACAAGAAGTGCTTGCATACAATTTATGGCTTGAATGTTCTTCATTGTCTAGAAATACACTGAGAACGTCAACAAGAAAGGGAAATTGTGTCAATAACGAGGTACAATTTGTATGAAGAAACTCAGCATAGTATGAATTAGACATAAAGCAGATTTATTTTATAATTTTCTACCTTTGCATTTCATTTTTTTCAGATTTTACAAATATGTTAAAATGTTAATCTCCCAGAGAAAGAAGAAATTAAGTCATGTTGAGTCTTTTAGTTTGTATTGGAGCTTATTGCTGTTGCCAGTGAACACCAGTTTGCCAGTTTGTTATTGAAATATACAATGTATTTCATTGCATCAAGAGACTTTAACATATTTTCTTGTTATGAGTTAACAAAATGCCTAATTTTCATAAAAATGTGTCTTGTAAAAAAATCATATCACTATCTGTTTATATCACAAGATAAAATTATGTTTTTGGAAAGTTATATAAATGAATTTTTTACTTCCACGTGTAATTTCACAGTTTTATCTGGACGAAAACCTTTTTAAATGAGGAACTCCTATATGCCAGTATGACTGTCAGTTTGTTTGTGTCGGCTGTGTGATAGACTGGTGACCTGAGACAGACTCCTGCCACTGAAACAGCAGAATATTTATACAGTGATGGAGGGATGGTATTTTGTCCAAAGCATCACAAAAATGTATTTAGAGCACTCATTCCAGCTGATGTGTTGTTTTCTGATTACATTTTCTAGATAAATTGGTTTTTGTCAAATAACAAGACAGTTTTGTGATAAACAATATAAACTAAAAAGTTATTATAACAAAATAACATTCCTTGTAGAAACAATATTTTTTTATTTAGAAGGTCGTAAAAATTAACTTGCAATAACAAAGTATAGATAAGTTTTTCCCCAGTTTCATCCCTTCTTTCTTTCTTTCTTGTTTCTCTCACACTTCCCAGTCTTTGAGCACTTCTATCACGCCCCGATACTG
This sequence comes from Acanthurus leucopareius, assembly GCA_029814765.1. Lineage (NCBI taxonomy): Eukaryota > Metazoa > Chordata > Actinopteri > Acanthuriformes > Acanthuridae > Acanthurus > Acanthurus leucopareius. The sequence goes on along the minus strand of JAQMCX010000058.1, from coordinate 18,681,613 downwards.
GCCACCACAAACAGCACGGTGGTGCTCCAGGAGATTAATGAGATTCTTCAGGAGATGAAGAACCAGACTGAGGGTCATAATGGGACTGTGTCAGAGGAACACATGATGTTCTTCCTGCCTGAGTCTCTGGTGTTGTGCACGAGAGAGAGACCCATCCTCTGCCTGCTGCTCATGCTGGGGACTCTGTGGTTGGGTTACACCCTCTACCTCATCAAGAGGAGGTATGTTCACCTACTAAACCACTGAAGCCATTAAAGTGGACAAGACAACGTTACTTGATACGATTATAGACTAGTATCAGTAAGACTCAGAAGAATATTAGTTAGTTAAAAGTATAAGCTTCTCATTCAAATGTATTGTTAGCGGTGAAAAGTACATGCAATCATGAACTGTACCTAAAGAACAACCCTGAGGTGAATAATTCAAGTCTCTGCAACAATATTCTTCTCTATATTTAAGAAAGGAAATTGTATTTTTTACTCCACTACAATAATCTGACAACGCAAGTTTTTTTTCCCAATATATTAAGGTTTTAAAAACCTATAACAATCATGTGATGCACTGAAAAACAGTAAATTAAGCAACGTGCACTGTATAAAATATCTACAACCTGCTCCACTTCAGCCTGCTACAATATTAAATGCTACTTACGAGCTGCAGTAATAGTATAATAAGAGTACAAAAGTTTAAAACATTATAATGTACTTCCATGTAACTCTAATCTTACTGTATTTTACACATTGTGCACAGCTGCTTCACTTAAATAAAGAGTCTGACTAGTTCTGTAACTGAGTAAAAACATGGAGAAGCACAGAGTAAAAGTACATTAGTATCTTATGGCTGTACTTAAGTATTCTACTGAAGTAAATGTAATCAGTGACTTTTAAACACTGCCTGTGGTTGCAGCATATAGCTTCACAGAGCTCGTGTGAAGTTTACAGGACGTGAAAAAGTGTAAAAATTTACATCCCAGGAGTCAGACAGAAGCTCACAAATCATCGGCAATGATTCTCCCCCTTCAGGTGTAATAATGTAATACATGAGGCAGATAAATGTGACTTTGCCATCATGTATTTCCACATTAGACTCCTGGGATGTCATTGTTCTTCTCCCTCGGTGGCAAACTTTTAGTGCTTGACGTGGATTATTTTTCAAGCTAAGACTGTAAATACAGTAGTAAAACCTGTTGGATTTATTACATCAGAGTTGCACAATGTAGAAATATGTGTCTGTTCCTTTCCCCCGCAGCCCGTATCTGAATGACAAAATCAGAGAGGTGGTGTCTGACTGTGCTTTGCCTATCTCTGTGGTGATATTCTCCTTCATTGGCTCCTACCTTTTCCTTGACATACAGCGTGAGTACAGATCTCCCAAATAAAAGAAGTGATAGAAGAGTGCCTTTGAGGATTAAAGTCACAACCTTAGCACAGAACACCCGTCACTGTTCATAAATCCTCTGTTGGAAGGGAGGAAAGGGGAAATATTTGCTTCTAGCGAGCTTTCAACACAGTGTGGGTGCTGAATCAATGTGGGTCAAAAACACCAGGTTTACTGTTGCTTTTAAAACAAAAACTTCACTCGCAGCAAAGTTCACTATCCAGGTATTTCTTTTTACTATGCAATGGTGTCATTTTATGACTTGCAAATGTGATAGAACTCTGTTTAAAGTGTTTTCTTGTAATTACATGTTCTCTTTAAATCTTTTGCCTCTATTAGTTCCTATATTCAGCGTCCATGACGGCCCCGTCTTCAAATACCCTCAGTTTGATAAGCTGTCTGGGCTGACCACCCTGGCCGCCGTCGGGCTGGGTTTCCTCCTCGCACTGCTCATTTTTATTGACCAGAACATCGTCATCTCACTCACACACGTACCAGAACACAAGTAAGGCCGAGCATGTCTTTCACAGCATTTCTTCATTATTGTAGTGTAAGAATCTCAATCTCAGACCACTTTCATTCTCAGGTTGTCAAAGATTGATTTTTTATCATGGCTGCTGGTGCCTTAAACAGACACACAAGGCCTTAAAACACTCTAACAGAAGCGTAAACAGACAGCTGCAGAAACCAAAAACATGTTGTAATTCTGCCTGTCATACACTCTGGAAACCACTATGAGTACACGTCTAACAATGCACAGACAAATTCTGTCGCTAGTTATGGAGTCGTGACTCATGTTTACCTATATGTCTTCACACAGTCACAAAAAACTGGAGGTGCACAGATGTCAACACTGAGCCTACACTTGTGTAGGCCCTTAAATTATGAAATTTATGCATTATAGACCCAAACTGACTCTTGCTTGCTTGCAGACATTGAAAGTATAATTCCTGCTTTGCTGTCTGTGTAAGAAGGACTCTGCTTTCAACTTTAAAAACTCCAACGAATCCACAGCACTTTCAGATGCTCAGAGCGTACTTGACTTCCATCACATACATAAACATAAGCGTCTTATTTTAAATCAAACCATGTCCTTTTTTCCTAAAACCTAACCAAGTATTTTTGTTGCCTAAACCCAACCAACCTGCGACCGGATCAGAACATTAACCACCTGTTTGAGGGCTTTCTGTCACACAGACACTAAAGGCTACAATAAACCTCTGTATAAGACATAGAGTGACAAAATGTCAGTATTTGACAGCCTTGGAATGAAAACAGGTTGGCGTATCCTCATTTTTATCAGCAAACATGTCCAGTAGTATCTAATGAAAAGAAGCACTGCTGCAGTTGTTTCATTGACAATCACTTGAAACTGCTGTGTGTGTGAATGTCGGTACTAGGTTGCTAAAAGGCACAGCATTCCACTGGGACTTAATGCTGACTGGCTTCATCAACATCCTCATGTCCTGTCTCGGGTTGCCATGGATGCACGCTGCCTTCCCGCATTCCTCCCTACACGCCCGTCAGCTGGCCAAAGTGGAACAGCACGTAGAGAACGGACACCTCTACACGACGTGAGTGAAGTTAGAACGAGGACGAGAATCGAGCTTTGAAAGACTAGAGACTGACTAAAACTCCTGTTTGTCTGCATCATGTTGATCCTTCTGTTTGAAGGCTTTTTAACTGTAATGTCCCACTGAAGTAACAAAACAAATTGTGCAGTAAAAAGATATTTGGACAAAAAGTGAGTTTCTGATACAAAATATTTGAAAAAATACAGTAAAATCAACATTTTTCTACATAAATATTAAATTTACATTGATATGAATGAGGGTTAACAACATGATTAAAGGCTTGAGAAAAAAAAACTTTCTCTGATTTGTTTTTATTTTTTGTCAGTTTCTTGAGAAACACTAAATCCTTTCACCTGTTTAGGACCCAAAGAAGAAGAAAACCCCAAAAAAGGAAAAAAACACTCTGTGGTTTATTATCAAATCTCACTCCATAATTTTTAATCATTGGTGACGACCTGAGGGTTAGAAACAGCTCAAACTTCATTTTAGGCCCGAAAGCCCAAAAGGTTGACAATCACAAAACTGCAGTAATTAAGAATTAAGAATATATTAAGTATTAATGGATTAACGGAGTAAAAGAGTGTTTCTGGGTTAATTAAAGTGCTTTTTCTTCTCTGCCTTTGTGTTGAAAAGTGTTGTCAGTGTGAAGGAGACACGTCTGACCTCGCTGGCAGCTTACATCCTGATCGGCCTGTCTGCATTCATGCTGCCAATTCCTCTGCAGTACATCCCCAAGCCCGTCCTCTACGGCCTCTTCCTCTACATCGCAGCCACCTCACTTGATGGGAACCAGATGGTGGACCGCATGGCCCTGCTGCTTAAGGAACAGGTGAGCAGGAAGGACACTGTGGTTTGATTGGTTGGTCTGTTTGCTTTAGTGGACGTTTGCTTGTTTGTTTCTCTTTGTCTTTCCTGTGTATACATAGTAAAATATAATGCAATAATAACAAAACAAAGATGCAAACGATATTGTAAAAACTAGAACATGGTGTTGGCAATGCCCTGACGAACACATGAATTGAACTAAAATAGCAAATGTAATATGCACAACGGAACAAATTAGCATGCTTTCTTCCACTTATTTCATTATTTTTGCAACCATGCTGCAGCAATATGTATATTTTTACATGAAAAACTTTATAAAAGCAAAACATGAGGCAAAATTCCTCTTAGGCAGCATTTTAATCATCTCATATTTCCCCATCTAGACTTCATATCCTCCCACCCACTACGTCCGCCGCGTGCCTCAGAGGAAGGTCCACTTCTTCACGGCGTTGCAGATGATCCAGCTGATCATCCTGTGTGCGTTCGGCATGTACCCGCTGCCCTACATGAAGATGGTCTTCCCCCTCCTGATGATCCTGCTGGTTCCTGTCAGGTAAGATGACCCAAGCCAGCAGGGGGCAGAGTGGGACCATGGGAACCAACGCAGCACTACAGTGTCTGCATAGACTTGACATTTGATTCATGCTGAGCTTTTGTTAAAGGTGCACTCCACTGATTTCACACAAGAAGGTCAGTTTACTCATCAAACTCAGTGTGAAAGCAGTCGAATATCAGGTGATATCATCTGGTTTATTTTAGCTTCGGCTCGCAGACTTTAAATATTCAACACAAAACTTGTCAGACTGGGGGCAGTAAGTTTGTAGACTTGTCTGATGATTGATGTTTTGCTATGCATTTCTATGTAAAAGTACAGTAATATCTGATATCTTTGTGTTTTATCTCAGGACAAGTCTGCTTCCCAGAGTAATCGAGGCAAAGTATCTGGATATCATGGACTCCCAGCACATGTAGAACAACAGACAAGCCCTATGAAAACATTCATTTTCTGCAGCTGGAAGGGAAACAGACTCAGAACTCAGTGATTGTGTTACTGACTAAATGAAATGCATCTGGACTGCAAGATTTGGATTCGAGCGCTCTGCTCGTGACTGGACGATCAATCACATCCCTCATTTTCTTTCTCATCCTTCATCACACAGTTACCATCAACATAGCTGACTTTAACATGTAGCATCCTGTGTTTTGATTGTAAAGAATGACAAAATCATTCAGGAGTTTCCTCTGTCTTACTTCTTTCCCTCACATTCATATTGAGCTAGTAACTTAAGGTGGACGAGTTAATGCAGGAGACATTTTTTTGTAATATTTAAAAAGTTTGGTAATCATTTCATTTAATTACAGCATCATGTTGCTGACTAGAGAGCTACTTGAGGGTATTAGGGATGTTATGATTTCAGTATTTTAACACCTTTAAAATAATCCACGATCATTAAAATGAGGGAGAATTGCTCAAGGTTGAAAACATGCAGAGTGAAATGTCACCACACATTAGCTTTACATTCTGTGTCATAAACTGCTCTTTTTTTTAAGGGGACAGGCTACATAACATAATAAAGTTGGTAGTATAAATTGTTTAATTGTTTTTGTGCATTGCAATGTTGGTATTAAATCACACTGTTAAACAAAATAAAGATTTTAAAAATGATCTGAATGAACATCTTTCATCACAATACACACCTACTTATAATTAACTGCTAAAGAGATGCACCATGAGTCATTGATACTGTAAGTCAGAGCACCTTTTTGAACATAACACACACAGCTTCAGCACCACAGCATCCCTCACTGAGCCCAGGGGACTGACAGGTGTAAAGCTCTGCTTGTTAAATCCGTCCAACAGATGGCAGTAGAGGCTCAGGTTCAGGATAGGTTCAGATCAGATTTGGCCAATAGCAGACGAGTACTCATCAGTTAAAAATGAACAAGATTCATATCATCCAGTGAAAGAAACACAAAGAACAGAGTCAGATAGAAGCCATGAATAGTTATCCCAAAAGTCATCATCTTTAGATGTTTTGTTGAATTATTTTGTTTAATCTGTTAATTCATGTAAAGTCACTGTAATAAGCCGACAAACCACCTGATGATCTCTCTCTACATGCGTTTTCCAGCCTCTCCTGTGCTCAGATTTGTAATTCCATCAGACATCCATCAGCTACTTTGTCAGGACTGTTTTCCTGGCTCCTATCAGCTGTCTGTATGAGTGTCTTGAATAAATTTGCAGGAACAAAGCAACCAACTGTTGGTTTGAGCCCTCTGACAAACAAAAGGAAGCTCCTTTTATCGTCGCGCTACCATGAAGCAGTGAACATAATTATCATCTGTGGCTACGTGGCTGAAAATATAATCGTGAGTGCAGCAGAAGAAAACAGTTTGTTGTAATTCAAATTCAATAATTTCGAATTAAACTACTCAAAAAAAAAGTCTGCTTTTGTAAAAACAGACCAGACCTGGACGGCACCATGTGAACGTCTCTGATAGCTGATAAGTATCATTTTCTTAATTTATAATAATAAGGAAATCACTGGTATGATCAGAGTCAAATTACCTGATTAGAAACACATCTGATGAGAAACTTAACAACTGCCAAAAGAAAAACGACTGTCCTTGTTTCATCATTTGCAGCCTCTCATTGATTCCTCTTTTTTCTGGTAATTGTGTGTTCGAAAAAACTGACAGTGCAATTATGTGGCACCAAATAGGAGCATAATTCAACAATGAGAGAAGTGAAAATAACTACAAATTAGACCAGATCGCTGCATCCGTCTTGTGAGCACTTTTAATAACCCACACAGAGAGTAGAAGGAAATATAAGAATTTATTTACACGATTGTACAAAATCAGGACAAGGCAAAGAAAAGGAATCAGAGGGTTTTGAGGTTGAGAGTCGACCCCGATGACCTTCCTGCGTAGCCCTTTAGTCCAGGTCTGAGAGTGCGCTGAGCCAGCTGTGGGCTCTGGTATAAAAATAAAACCAACCCCAAGATTCTGCTGAGATTGGTTCTTTGAAGGGGGCGAATCCCATGAGTTAAAAAAAAGAGACGTGACTGTCACCATGGAGATACATCCACCTTAAAAATGGCACCAATTAACTTCTATCACAGTAACCTGTATATTTATATCTCTGCCACCTGCTTAGCAACCTTTCCTGATCTGAGATCTGCTGTGAATGGTTTGCGCTCTGGTCTCGGCAGGTGGAGCCAAGTGTCTCCATCAGTTGTGGGCTTCCTCCACATTTCTAGAGTTTCCTCCATGTGTCTGTGTGTCCTCGTCTACCTGTTGTCTCTTCCATGTCCCAGAAATGTCGTCGGCAGAGTTTTACGTGCTCTTGATTCCCTGGAAGCCGCAGAAGTTCCAGCGTTTCTCCAGACTCGCTCCGACTCCGGTCAGCTCCTGTCTGAAGGTGCAGGGCAGCCTGAAGAGAAGAGCCTCCACATCACCGGGGTTAATCTGCAGAAACATGCGAGTAACACAGGCACCGGTGTAGCTGCAGAAAAAAATTAACACAGACACTCTCCCCACCCCTCTCCATTATTCACACCCCAGTTTTTCATTTTCATCATGCTCACACTCGGTTCTCACACCTTCACTTAAACCCAAAGAACAGGGCAAGCATGAAGACAATGCGAGCTACATGACAGGATTTCTGCTGGCTCACACCACACTGGTGGGCTGAGGAGGCTCACAAAGGCTAAAGTGACAGTAGAGACAGAAATCCACTGTAAGAGCTGCTGTAGACAACCCACAGTGTCTCGCATTAATAACTAGGTTGTTTAAGCCCTGTGCTGATGTCAGGATGCATTAAGGTCCATCATGGAGATAGGACTGGTGTGTCATTACAGACAATGGAGCTGTGTGAGAGTGGAGCCGGTAGATAAGCAGAGAGGATTGGGCTTGTTGGGGAGTCCAGCCAGCGCTATTGACAAAACTCTGTGGGCTGCTGGATGTGTAGAATCAGTGTTGAAACAACAGATTCACAGGCAAACAGCTGCACGCAGACTTTAACAAAACCATGCGTAAAGTCGTACACAAAGCATGCCAAACACATGCAAAACACATGAGAGCAGATAAAAAGATCAATATTACTCCTCTCTGTGCAGTGAACATAAAGCATGAGCCAGGAGAGGGTTAGCTTAGCTTAGCATAAAGGCTGAAAACGGGGGAGAGCGGCTGGCTCGTCTCTGTAACCAAACATACAAACAATCTGCCTACGGCAACTTTAGAGCTCACTGGAAAAACATGGTTTATCTTATTTGTTCAATTGGCAGATAAAGTTTTTAAAAAAAAACATGTAGATGTAAGAACAGTGTTGATCTTCTTATACAACTCTCATCAGTAAACATATCTTGTTTTGTTGAACTATTGTTGAAGACAAACATATTTTTCAACCATCACATCCGCCTAAGAATGAGTCATAATGTGTCGGAGTATAGAGGATGTATGTTTAGGATCTGTAATATCTAATTAAGTCAAAAACAACTTCACTGCAGGCTGAAATGCCTTTCAATGCTTCATTGTCCTCACTGGCTGAACTTTTCCAGTGTTTTTCAACTGTAATCACACCCAACAGTGATGTCGCAGTGTACTGACACACCCTGAAGTACACGTCTGCATCACAAAGAAAGAGACTGAGTCTCTGGAAAAACATTTTCACCAGCTGTCAAGTAATTTATCAAGTTTCTATTTAATCCAAAACTAAACGAGAAACTGCCTAATGAGAGTTTTACTACAGACTTTAACAGACTGATTGTGATTCTGAATAAACCAACACTGATCCACATCACATGAATCAGTTTGTAAAAGTATGTGAGGGAAAGAAACCAATCAGATCCAGCTGAATAACACTTTCTTTCTGCATAAATACTGGATGGTGATGACAAAGCTCAGCTCAATTACAAACCAGGAATGATCTCAAATGTTAAGGGAAATAAGTCTGACTAACCATCTTAACTGGCCGCGGGAGCAGCAGCAGACAAACAAAGAACATGAATATATTTATCAAAAAGTTGTGCAAATGAGGATGTGCGATAAAACTACACAGATAAAACTGCAAAAAGACAGAAAAAACAAGCTCAAACAAAACAAAGAGAAACTACTATATGTTAAAGTTCTTGCTTGTAACTCAGTAGAAGCAGCTGGGAGGTGAAAACAAAAAACACTGGGGCCACAGAGGAGGACGGCAGAGCTTCATCCTACATCAGTAGCATAAACCCGGTGGGATAAACCTGCCACCCTGCTCTCACAACCGCTGTGGATTTGCTCAGCTGCCCACATTATGAGGTTGACTCAGGCAACTCCCACTCCAACTGTGTAACTAGCAGAGGTGAAACCAAACGCTCTTATCTATTTCTGCTCATGTCACACAAAAATCTGTATTCAGATTATACCAGTGGGGGACATGGGATATGAATGAAATTGCTTATTCTGCTTAATTTTCTGTTTTGAATGGATTTCTACACTCATATTTCTCCATATTTATGTGCCCAAAAGATAAGCAGGTGATGCAGTGACATATTTTAAACAGGTAACTGAATTAATCAAATAGCAAAACATGATTTGTATTTGAACTTTAAGGAGGAAAAAAAAAGTGTCCACAGAGTCTAATTAAAAATTATTTATGTTCTGACCCTCTGAGGTTGTGACTCGTCCGCTCATCAGAAGGTCAGTGGTTCGATCCTCCAGTCTGCACATTGCACACTGAAGAGCAGGTTGGTACTTTGTGTAGGAGCTGCTTTTCATTAGTGTTTGAATGTGTGTGTGGATGGGTGAATGCTGACTTAAGCTGTAAAGAGCTTCGAGTGGCTGAAAGTCTAGAAAAGTGCCACATAGATGCAAAAACATGATGTTTTTGTTGAGAACAGGACGATGGTGGACAAAGCTGTTATCCATCATGGACAACCAGGACCACCCTCTCCACCACACACTGGACAGACAGCGGATTCTCTAAGAGACTCAGACGGCTTCGCTGTCTGAAGGGACGCTTCAGGAAATCCTTCCTGCCACGTGCCATAACTCTTTGCAACTCTTCCCCGCTCTGTGACAGATAACATTCTGGACTTTTTAAGGACTCAATGGCAAACATTGCACTACTGGTTTTTAAACCTTGCACATCTTTGCTTCTGCACAACTGACTGTCATTTGCACATCTCGCTCTTGTTCTCTTGTTCTTTTGTTCTACACACTTTTTGTTTTATGTTGTTAATTTACCTTTTTAATGCCCTTTTTTTTAATTCACTTGAAGATTTCCTTCTAGTGATTGATGTATAGTTGTATTGTTTGTCTGTTTGTTTGCTTGTTGTGGAGTGCTGCAACAGTGGAGTTTCCCAATTTGGGATCAATAAAGTACATCCATCCATCCATCCATCCATCCATCCATCCATCCATCCATCCATCCATCCATCCATCTATCTATCTATCTATCTAAACCCAAACATGAGCTCTGTGTGCTCAAACAACAACAACATGGACATTTTGAATGTTGCACCGGCGCACAAAACCAAGACAAAGCGAGAGAAATGCAGATTTTTTTCCACTTCAGCAGACTTGAGACATTCAGTCGATGTTTGCGAGATAATATGTAGCACACAGAGCAGAACAGCAAGGCCATATTTTCTATAAATAAAATGAGTTTATTCAGATGAATTAAAGCTGAACAGAAACAGAAACAGAACAGAAATGTTTTTAAAGAGAGAAAACAGAAGTTTTAGGAGCTTAAAAGAGTAAAAAAGGAACGGAGGCCTTAGATTCTCTCTCTTCACTCTGTCTGCTGTCTGCTGGTGGTGTTAGACCTCCTTCAAAAAGACTTTGAAAGACAAATGGAGGAGGAGATAGGACGAGGTGGCTGTGGGACCCTCCTCCTCTCTGTCTGTCTGCCTCAGTGACGTCGTCTCCACCTCTGTGTGTTCTTGTGGACCTGAGGTGACATTATCTTCGTCCACAGAGGCTTCATGACATGGATGCACAGGTGTGTCCACGTCAAGAGTCTTTGCGTTAAGCTGCTCCTGAGAAGTCTTGATCATCTTCTGATCTGTCAGGTGGATCTTCTCAGAAGAGGCCGCCTTTGCTTTCAGAGGTTCAATCACAGATTTAAACGTCGGCTCAGAGTCATCACATACAAGCACCTTCTCAGTTTTTTCCAAGTATGGCTTTTTGACAGTGATGACTCTTTGTTTCAGCTTCTTCAGCTCATTGAGGGCCTCTGTACATGAAGAAAGGTCCTCCACAAGTCTTTGCTTGTAGACTTCATGCTCTCCAATCTGCTCCTCCACAGATTTTAACTCAGATTCAGCAGCTGTCAGTCAGCGTTCAGGGTCAGATTGTTCGTCTTCCAGGTTCCTTCCTTCCTTCCTGCCTCGTTGATCCTGCTGCTCCTTAATTCTTCTTGCAGCTCTTTTATCTTCTCCTTGGCTGCATCAGCTTCTGCCTGGAGAGCTTTCATTTTATCGGTCAGCCGGTCTATAAGCTTGGCGTTCCTGATACGTTCTTCCTGCCAGGTGTCTCTTCCTTCCTGATACTTCCTGTCCAGCGGTGGCAGATCTTCCTTTCAGTATGCAGAATGTGGCCTCAGCTGTCGGTTTCCAACAGCAGACAGTTTCCACCTGAGACTCTCACCTTCCTCCCCAGACACCACAGCGTCCACAAACACCCGTCTGCTGCGTTCAGCTGCTGAAGGACCTGACGGACACACGAGCAGGACGTCCAGCAGCAGCAGACCAAAGAATATTACTCACGTTCTGTTTGAGAGACGATCAGGTACAAACTTCTGCAGCTTCCTTCACTTCAGTTCACTGATGGATGGAGACTTTTGCTGATAAAGACTTTATATTCAATCTTAGATTTTTCTTTGTTCTCTGTCTCAGTTTCTTTTTTGTTTCTTCATACTCTCTTTCTCTCTTTAAACGACATTTTAATTTCTTTTTCTTTGCTTCCTTGCTTCTTATAATCTGTGTATTTTTTCTTTTCTTATGATTTACTCTCTTCTTCCTGTATCTTATTCCTGCCTTCATTACTCCTTTCTTCTGTTTATGCTTTTCAATCCTTCCTTTCCTTCTTAAGTTAAACTGCAGACATGCAGAGTTTGAGATGTGAATGTTTTTTCACATATCACACAATGTTTTTTTTCCTGGAGAGCTGTAAATACAGTTAAGTGTTTGATTGCTTATGTTCTGTAATCATCACTATGAAGTATTTTAAACTTCTTCCACCACTGGAGACTTTAAATCTCTGCTTTCAGTTGTTTTCATTAGTTTAACAACATGTTGGACAGAACTCAAACAGTAAACCCACAGGGATGCAGTTGAATCATAAAGACTCAACAGAGGAAGAACTGGGTCGAACCCAGAACCTTTGGCGAGGCCGCCATGTTGTCTTGATGTGCTGCATCACGCCGCTCAGATGTTTCACTGAGCTGAGGATCAATCTGCAGGATCATCTGGAATGAAGAGGTTGCAACAAATAGGACGAGGTGGCTGTGGGATACCAAAGGTTCTGGGTTCAACCCAGTTCTTCTCAACTCTGCTGAGTCTTTATGATTCAACTACATCCCTGTGGGTTTACTCCGAATGTTTCGGTTCTCCCACACTTCACTTATAATCCATAAACTTAGTCGTTGACAATAAAAAGTGAGCTAAAGTGTTGAAATGTACCGATGAAGTGACCCTTCACTGTCACAATCTCAACATACATATTTAAATGAGGTGACAAAATATGAAAAGGGGCCGTAAAGCAGCATAATTTCAGATAAAAATGATGTATTTCAGGTTTTATATGTTATGTAGGTAATCTTGGATCAAATATGCTGTATTTGGTGTGAATCCCTGCAGCAAAGGTCCAACATGTGGTGGGATTGTTTTCCAGAACAGTGAAGGCTGTTAAATCAGCTGATTTCAGCCTGAAGTTTAAAAAAGACACATCCAACCGTCACACACTGACGATGAGTTCAGGTGTCTGCTGACTTTTGGCCATGCAGTGTCGCTGCTGTTGT
>JAQMCX010000058.1:18602194-18668733 GCA_029814765.1 Acanthurus leucopareius | reverse complement strand
TCAACACTTTGGGGGGGCCAAAAAAAAAAATTAAAAAAAAAAAAAAAAAAACTATAACAAAGAACTACATCCTCTGACCCCCCCCCCCTCGATCCCCCCACCCACCCCCCCAAATCTTGTATTTTGTTCTAATAATGACAAAATTTATTTATAAGGATTTTTTAAAATCTATCTCTTTCTCCTTTTGTAAATGTTCCAGTTAAATAAAGTTTAAAAATGTTAAAAAATTAAATGGATATATTGAAAGGTTAAAAAAAAAAAAAATGTCTCTAGAAGTCCCTGCCCCCTCCTCTGGCTCTGTACTCTGAACTTTGTGTTTTTGTTTTTTCTCTTTCTGTATGCTTCTCTTTATGTGCTTCAGATGAAGAGTTCTATTTATTATGACATTAACGTTATTATAATTATGACTAATTATTAATATTATCATCATCCTCATCATCCTCATTATTATCATTAATAAACTTGTCTACTTCAGCCTCCGTGTCTGTGCTGTTTTGTGGTGAGTGATGAGTCGCCGTGTGCTTCGGGGACTCGCTGCAAGACTACAAATCCCATGACACAACATCACCGCAACGCCATCTGAGACGAGCCAGGTGGAGCAGGGAGGGGCGGCGCTCCCACACCCATTTGTCTTGTGCCAAAACCCCTCAGGGTTTACAAGATGGAGAGCACCTGTCTGTCGCCGAGGCCGCCATTTACCTAACCGGAGCGAAGACAAACTCTGAGGCTGCAGCCTGCGAGAGGAAAAATAGAGACGCACGCCTTCAGGGGGGAAGAAGAAGAAGCGAAAAAAACAAAAAACCACGAATGTAAATACTTCAAAAGATCAGTGCCTCTCCATCACTGTTGACTTTGTTTAATCCTTTGAGCCTCTGCAAACAATGGGAGATGGGATTTTTCTTTCTTTTTCTTTTTTTTTTTTTGGTTTTTGTGTCACAGCCAAAAAAGGAAAAAGGAAAGTAAAACTGACAGACCGGAAAACACTGTTGTTATTTGTGTCGCTGCTTCGCCACATCAGCATGTGCTCAGTGTGGCCTGTGCAAAAGGTAAAAGAACGACAAACCATTTCACATTTTGGAGTTTTAGCCCTGAGGCCTCGTCTAGAACTGATTCATATCAGAGTTTTAGTTCGTACTTTCATCTCTCTGATTGATCGATCAGAATCTGAGATAATTGGAAAAGTACTAATGTTTAGATTGTTTACTGAAAATGAAAAACAGTTTAAATACTTTATATTTTTGCCGGCTGAGAATGAACATAGAGATTTCAACAGGTTTAACATTCATTCTGTTCCTCTGTGAGATGCCACAATTGGTTCAAACCTGGTACTTCTGAATGGTACAGTCCATATTATCAATATGTTAAAACATGTGTCCTTTCTATACTACATACTAATAATAAACAAACTGTCAGAGAACAGTTACAGATTATTAGTAGCCAAAAAAACTTTAAGTCCTATTTGCATTTGCTTGTTTTTTCACTGCAGATCAGGCAAATTAGTCCGATGTCAGATAAAAAAGTAGTAGTTTTGTGTATTTACTTTGGCACGACACTGAAATTTAAAGGCAAGCAAAAAATATTCAGAGAATTTGTCCAACGAACATGTTTCTTGGTGTGTTTTTAATAAAATTCAAGCAAGTTTCAACACACAGATGATGAATTATTCAACCTGGCAGCCCTTCTTATTTCCTCACCTATAAGATTTCTTTGTGCTTTGCATCAAGAGACAGTCGTTTCCATCAGGAGGCTTATAACTCATCATATTTAGGTGCATACTGACCTCCTGAGTATACTGCTGTATTTTGTGTAAACACACTTTAAAATTAGTATGTAGTATCGGATTGGGACACAAAAACAGCTATACTGTTCATTGTTTTATGAACAAAGTTATTACTCTCTCCCGAGAGAGCAGTGAGGCCAAATTGGCTCTTATTTTATTTAGAAGGAGTCATCAAGTTTATTTGTTTTGCACCACACGGGGACGTCTCACTAGTTTGTACTCTCTAAAAAACTCTGAATAATTTAAAAGTACTTTATGTGCAAAATAAATACTATAGAAGAAACAAAAAGGTTGCAGCAGCAAAATACAAAATATGCAAGTAAGGTAAATAATATTTTATATATATATGACAAAAACTTCCTGTACTTTTTTATTAATTTTACACCTGTGTAAACTTCCCATACAGTAGGTGTAATGTCATCTAATTCCCACTTGGTGGCACCATCTGTCTGTCTAATTCAAAAGAGGCCTCAGCAGTTGTTTAATTCATTCCACAGCAGCAGTTTCCAGCTTTGACCAGCACTCGTGTGTGTGTGTGTGTATGTGTGTGTGTGTTTCAGACACCTGATCCACCTCCGCAGTGAAATATTATCTCCACCTTTTATTCATACATGTAACGCTTGATTAAGGTCAAATGGGGATCTAAAATATGATAAAAGCATCTGTTGGGCCTCGGATAGAATCTGTCACCCCAACCACAGCAATTGACCATAATCACACAATTATGAAGCGATGACACACTTTGGCTTTATGGGGAGGGTGCTTTGCTAAAATGGCCCACGTAAAACCCCATCTGTACAAATGGGCCTTGGATTTGAGCCAAAGCAGGGGCTAAAAGACCCGATATATCAAGTCACGGCACATCTAGCAGAGGGGGAGCAGGGAGCGGCTGACAAAACGGCAAGTCTGTCGGTGTCAAAGAAAAACACGGCGCCGATATTTGTGGCTGCTATCAATTCTGTCGGTACAGGACTCCCTCGTGTAATTTTTGGTGGCAAATAAAATTAACAAAGATGATTCACGAGCCGAATGACTCCTGAATTCCAGAGCGGCTGATAACGCAGCCGGCTCTTCACTTCACTCTGGTATTTATATGACACTAATTAATGTCAGCTGTCATTAGAGAGGAGCTGCGGAGGCTTTTCACCGCCGCCGTTTGTGTTTATCCTTCAGCTTGTGTGAGTGTGAATGAATCCGCTGCAGGTTAAAAATGTGGAGTTAATAGCTGCAAAATTACAGATAAAACTGTGAATATATGAGGTGGACTTTTTATTTTTTATTTCCTTTTTTTTATGTTAATATTTAATTCAAATGTAATCACTTTTATCCTGATATTTGTGGACCAAAAATTAATTCACTTAATTCACCATCAGCTGCTGTTTAAGCTTTTAAATGAGAGTTATGTGTTTCTGTGTTTCCTCTTTAATCGATAGCAGTGATTTAAGTTTTGTTGTTCATGTTGGCTGTGGCTCAACCTCCGCCGTCACTGACGCGGCGTCCTGAGCTCCGACGTCAAAAAGAGCAGCGAGCCAACCAGCGTCACCTGAGCCAGCAGCTGTCCGAGCTCCGTCTTTAAGGTTTGAAGATGTTTAGTCATTGCCATCGAAATAAAAGCCAAAGGTTGCCCAAAAACTAGGAAACAAGAGATCTTTGCACTGCTGCCCCCCAGTGGTAGCATCATTTTTTAGTGATGTTGCTTTTCTGTTGCCAGAAAACAAAAACTCTGCAGAGTCCCTGATGCCCAAACAAACACTATAACAATTATCAACAAAATAAATATGAAAATCACTTCTTCTCTAACATTATCAACTAAAGCCAACAACAACACACACTGCAGTAACTCTTCTCTGTGCTGTCTGAACGTTTGGCAGCTGTAAGTTCTCGTCCTCTCTGAGAATCTCGGACGGAGTCGGAGCAGCAGGTTTCTTGTCTGGAGCTTTAGACGGTGCATCCATCAGCGTGGCACTCCACCATCTGCCGCTAACGCTGCAGCGGCGGCCCAGCTAAGTGCCATCTGCAGCCAACTTCATTTATATCCCTCTGCGAAAGTTTCACTTTAGACTCACAAACAAGTGCTGAATGGCTTTTTATAAAGAAAGACCAGAAGCTCCCATCAAACACGGTGATCTGTCATTTAAAAAGCAGGTGCAAAGAGGAAACTGAGAGACAAAAGCTGTGCAGTTTGAGCTCCATCAGCCAGACGATCAGATATTCTGTTCACATCCAGCTCGAATGGAGCCAACTGAAGAGCTGCACTTGCACTGTCAATCCAGAAGAGGGAGACAAACACCAAAAAACTAGGTCACCTCCATTGAGAACACAGTGTGCACATCAGGCACAGGCTTTGTTTGCACATGATCATAACAAGCTGGAAATGGTAATTTATGAATGAGACCACAAGACTGGAAAAGATGCACAAAGTGTTTCAGTTTGGAAAATGTTTAAAACCAAAGCGAGATGAACCTGATTCAGATTTAACACCACAAACTGCAGTTTTATCAGTGTGAGCTTGTTAACCCTCGCAAATCAAAAAGAGTGTTTAAAAAACAAGATTTTTTATTTGTTTATTAATTAATTCAATCAGATTTTCCTTCAAGACTTTTAAAATTTTCCAGTTAAAGCCACATTTTTTAGTGAGAGAAGCTGTAACGTATCAAGAAATCTTTTTTCTCTCTCTGACTCGGTGCACCAGAGATCATCTGAATAATGTTCTTCAAATACAGCGAGTTATATGTCTGAAATTTTATATTTTACTGTACTTTTGTTCGCATTTGACTCCACTGCATTTATTTGATGCGAGTTGCGGTTAAAATTTACAGTTAAGCGTGCTCTGGAAGCAAACATTAATTTGATGTTTCCTCTGTTGTGAAGTGTTTTTCTGTTTTGCATCTTTGACTTTCATACAAAGAATATTTGTCACAAAAAGAAAATCAGTGTTTAATAAACTTCAATATGAAACAATGTGTGACAGAAAACATTCTGGACTTTTTAAGGACTCAATGGCAAATATTGCACTGTTTTTTTTAAACCTTGCACATCTTTACTTCTGCACAACTGACTGTCATTTGCTCATCGTGCTCTTCTTCTTTTGTTCTGCTCACATTTTGTGTTATGTCGTTAATTTCCCTCATAAATGCCCTTTTTAAATTCACTTGAAGATTCCTTCTAGTGATTGATGTATAGTTTGTTTTGTTTGTTTTGTTTGTTTGTTTGTTTTTTTGTTTGTTTGTGGAGTGCTGCAACTGTGGAGTTTCATAATTTGGGATCAATAAAGTACATCCATCCATCCATCCATCCATCCATCCATCCATCCATCCATCCATCCATCCATCTATCTATCTATCTATCTATCTATCTATCTATCTATCTATCTATCTATCTATCTATCTATCTATCTATCTATCTAAAATACATGTCAGAGATGCATTGAGCCATTTTGCACTTCCTCAAAAACTCAAAGATGTTTAAAATACAAGGGATAATTCCCGGTGAGGTGTCCTAAAGTTAATCAATTCCCAACTTTATTCACCTTAAACGGCATAAACCCACTAATATCATGGTCAAAGAAAAACAGGTTGTTAATTTTATGTATTTTTTTGTATTTTGCAATCAAAATCTGAAGGTTTTCACTAGTTTTAACTTGGTTTCCCTGGTAACAACAGAGGGACAATTATTATCATTCTATTCGGTTCTAACACAACAAAAAGGATGTTAACTACTAAAGTAGAGAGGATGAACTTTGGATACGACTTGACAACAGGAGCTATTTTAAGTTCACTCGCCTCCTAACACTGATTATAAATTGACAGTGAGTTGACAGTGAGTCTACTCTGCCACATGATTGTAATCAAGATGTTAACAATCAAACGACAGGCTGCGTTAACTGAAACCAGAGGCAGCAAGTTCGACAGAAAATGAGATGTGAGATGATCAATTACATGATACAAAGAATCAGTAAGTTCAGAGAGGCAGCGACCTTCTTCACTTGTGTTGTTCAGAGGATGAGGAACTGAAGGACTACACTGTTGTAAATGAAACATTATTTTCTGAATTAATTTCATTTGTTTTTAATGTCGAGGTGACTGAATAGAGATACAGGCAGAGCCAGCGCATTAATTTAAGATGATGAACAGACAGTTTGACTGGAACTACTTAGTAGGTGTCCTTAATCAGAAATTAATAAACACCCTTCAGCCAATTTGAATCAGGTATTTACTCAGACCATGATATGAGCTCGGGTGACTGTTTGCCTGAAGTGTCCATGAAAAAGAGAAAAGAAAATAAAAGGGCAAGAAACAGGCCAAAAAGCTCAGAGGTCCCTTTTACATCATTAAAAAGAGACACTGTGCACGCAATGGAAGAAAGTTCAGATAAATATGAAGTTTGTTTAGTATTTCTGTTTTAATAGAAATAAAAAAGCTCTTGACTGCTGCCATTAACGTGCACTTATCAATAACTTCCTGTCTACTGTCCAGTTTCCTGTTGATTAAACACTGTGTCAGGCTTCAACATTGATCATGAGGTTGAAACAACATCTGTGGAACATCAGTCAAGCTTTATCCGAAACTGAGCAACTAATCCGGTGAAAAATGATGAGAAGTATTTGATAATAAGTGTCATAAGTGTCTAAATACACCTGTGTGTTTTTAGCCTTTAGCTGATTTACATACACTCCTGGTAGGTTAAGGTAAATAAGTGTGAAGCAGTGCAGCTTTAAATTCTTGTCTGTTCACCAACCTTTGCTGAGATAAAAGAGAAAAAAAAACATCACAGAGTAACTGATGGCTCTCGCCTGCACTTCAGGCTTGTTTGCGTGCCAGGAGACTAAAATGGCACAGCAGGACCCTGGCATACAGCAGGCCCATATGTCAGCCCTGCAGGGAAATTTAATCTATGTCACTATGTCCAGGAAGTGTGTATATGTGTGTGTGTGTGTGTGTGTCTGTGTGAGTGTGTGCCTGTTACCTTGGAGTCCAAACGCTGCAGGTAGGAACAGATGTACTCGATGCTGGCTCCAAACGGGTGGACGTTTAGGAAGGTTGAGATGATCCCTGAGGTTGAACAAATAGGTCATGCAGACATGTTAATTAAGCTGTCACACTGCAGAGACGCACACATACACACACACCTACACACACACACACACACACACACACACACACACAGACACACACAGACACAGACACAGACACACACACAGCTCCAGGGTTTGAGTTTCTGTTGCCTGTCAAATGTGACTTTAAACCACAGCAGAATATTTAAGAAATCAGTTCGTATTATTCACTCTCCTCTTTTCTGCCTGAAAAACAAGCTTCTCCCAACACTGTTACGAGCCTCTAAGACAATATATTGTGGCTCGAGATGAGAGGGAGTGTTTGATGACGCCTCAACGCTGTTATCTTTCATCAAAGCTGTGCATTACTGAAAGTCTCCAAAAGCTCAACCAAACCATCTGTTTGGGACTCTCTGATGAAACCAGGAGGGAGATAATCCCTCCACCTCTGCTTCAGTGAGACCACCACGAGGAAGTCATCAGCTGGGAGGAGGGTCTTGAGAAGATCTGACCAGAACGACCAGAGGAACTTTGGTTTGTTCCAGATTTACCACAGGTTGTGCCTTTTAATGGTGATTCTGACCAACGTTCTCCTCCAGCAAACACACTGATGAGTCTAAATAAAGACTAGAAAATGAAATAAAAAGACTTTTCAGCGACATGAAAAGATGACCTACTTAAATAAAAATCATGTTGTTCACTGTGCCAAGTTCAAGGCAATTTCTGCAAATAGCCCATAATATCTTATGAGGTTATACAATACTAATTCAGCTTTTTTATATAACTGTTTCCTAACGGCCACAAAAGCATCCTAATGTTCAATTTCTTTTCTGCCATTGAGGACAAGGTGGTCACATCCTCTGTAATATATTTAGGGCTTTAAGGGGTTTATTGACATGAAACGATTACACGTTTTACACATTTGAGGCTTCATTTCTCATTTTTAAGCTAAATATTTTAGAAATATAATGTTTTCAGGCCAAAAAACTAAAAAAACCAAAGGGAATATCTCTACCAAAATCATACAGATATACATGATGGTGTGAAAAAGGCTTGAAAGGAACAATCAAATCATGATTTTAAGGAGATAAAGAGTAATTTTATGGTCAAGTAAACCGATTGATTGTAATATTTGGTATTATCTTGTAATTTTAAGGGCATTACGGAGAGTTCAGGTGAAACTCAACCATTAGTATTTCTGAAATCCTACATTTAATTCTGTCTGGTGTGAAAAATTTTCTATTAATAACATTATTTTGATGCCAAAAAACCACAAAAACAAGATTCAAGTTATAAAAAAAGAATTACACTTTAACAGCGTGTGACAGAAGATTTGAATGGTGTTTCCAGAAGCATAATGACGGTTTCATTCTGATTAAAAAGACACAACAAACCCTGAAAATGCAGCTCGACAACACAAAGACTCTTTTATCTTGTATACTTTTGTTTTTCATTTTAAAGGGACCAGTTCAAAGATTGTGCAACTGTGTTCATCTGCATTCACAGTGTGGAGGGAGAGACAAAGGCAAAGAGACTCAACCCTTTGTTTTCTGATGAAACATTTTCCTTTAGGAGTTCAGTGTCCCTTTTTTTTCCCGCGGTGCTCACTTTAACACAGCACAGCCCTGAGTAATAAGGACCAAAATCAAATCTCAGTATCTCTGTATTTTAAAAAAAGTGGGCAACATGTTTGATTGTAAGTCAAGTCTTCATTTGAGATGTCTTTAGCTTTTCTATTACAACAGACTGTGATCAAATGAAATCAAATTGTGGAGTACGTTATCACATTTTGACCAAATATTTCTGTTGTTACTGCAACTATATCTGTAGTGTAGACTGACTACTGAAATACAGAATGAGAGTATTGCTGAATAGTCCTCATTAATGTGGATATAATGACTAAGAAAGAACAGGAAAATAGAACAGTTACCACAGTCTGGCAAGTTCGGAAATTACATCACTTCACTTTAATGCAGCCTTGTAAAATGAGAAGAGACAACACTTATGCCCAATCTCCATTCATCTTTGCCTCAGCAGACAGCCGGAGTGGGCATGAATGGAGGACAAACACCATTGACGACCAAACTGCCTGTCAGCCAATCACATGCTGTGAGACTGTATCTATCGACACGGGCGGTTCCAGCACTTTAAGAGGGGCACAACTGCACCCAAATGGACGGTTACACAAAGTGCTCTTATTCGGTAAACTCGGGCACAATTTGCATTTCCTGTTTACTCCCTTTAACAAGAAACAGCAAGTTTTATCTTTCATGCTTTGAGCCAGCGGATGTCCCTGACAATTAACATGTGAAAATGCAGCGTGCCGGAAAACAACACGGAGCAAAATAGGACGAGGCTTTATTTACTTCTATAAATAATGTAGTTTATTGTACACATGGGAGATGGATGTTGCCCATATTTTCCATTACCATAAAGTCATAGTGTGTTACGTAATGTAATGAGCAAAGTGGCCTCTTTCTCTCCTCATATCTTTCTTCTCTCTCGCTCTAATGGCCATGTAATTAAGGATAGTTATTACCTCAAAGCGACTGAATCAAATCAGAGAAATCCAACTGTGGTCGAGGTGGTATTGGGAGTGCATGTTGGGATTATGTTATACACGAGATGGGGAAATTAATGAAACAACACATTAAGATATAATGCACTGTAATTAACAGCTATGCAGCTCTAATAATAGAACCATAGGGCCATAATTGTTGAGACTGTGGTATAGACGTTTTTATAAAAGAACATTCAGTTATTTTGTGCACCTTCTGTTGGGTTTTTGTGGCATGATGGTCTGATGTTCAGAGCAGAAATAAGTCGTCATTTACTTTCATTATCTATTTAATCTAATTTATATTACTGTCATTATAATAAAGGTAACTTATTTGCGCCCTCTTTTTGGTTTATGGTGTAAAAAAACTCTCTGCATGCAGCTTTTACGTCAGTAATGTTTCAAGGTATGATGCTTTATACAGTGGAGGTTTGGTCAAGAAGTGAAACTTCCACCATCATGAAAAACTGCACTGTTTCATTGTTAATGTGCGACGCGGGAAAACTTACCAACAAGCAGAGCATCCCTCTCTGAGTGGACAGGACTGGAGGGGATCTTCTCTGGAGGACCTTTCTTCTCCTGACTGCAGGACACCATGGACGATGCTGTCACATCCTGAGGAGAAAAAACACATGAAAAAATGCCCTTTTTCTGAATCAAACTGTACAGTTAATGAAAAACAGCTGGACGACCCTCATTTTTCAGCAGCTCAAACAAACACCGATGCTTCAAAAAAAAAACAAACAAGGCTCTTACAGTGTCACATTCAAGGTTGTAGATCAAATTAGACAGCAATGCAAATGCAGAAACATTTTTAATAAGCACACAAAGTTTTTTGCACTTTGAACAGATGCAAAAATAGGAAATAAACAAAAGAAATTAAGATAAAAAAAGAAGGGCGAGGCAATGAGCAAAAAACAAAGACGTAAAAAGAATGAGGCCAGCAGTGAGAGTTCTGACAAAAGGGGCAAAAACAAAACAAAAGAGAGAGAAAGCGCCAACGATGCTAATGATCAAGATGTTGTTTACTGTGACGACCTGGAACACAGATGTGAGGACAGAAGAAGAAATCTGGATATGAGGCTGAAAAACGGAGATGCAAGGTGGCCGAGTTTAATCAGAACGCAGTGGCCTCGTCCTTAACTTCCTGAATAAGTGTGTGTGTGTGTGTGTGTGTGTGTGTGTGTGTTCATGTATGTATTGAAGTGTAAATGTGACTGTGTGTTCTGCAGCACACGTCCTTCATTTCCTAACCCAGTTGTGTCGGGAAGATTTATTCAGTGAAAAGAACAGTCCCTGTGAAGGTTGGCCTTTAGTGGTGTGTCATGGCAGTGGATGAGTAAAAAGGAAGGGGAAGAAAAGGAGGGAATAAGTCAAAAAAAGGGGGGGCGGGGGGGCATTTAACATGGTGTGGTGAGGGCTCAGGGTTTTTTCCCACTTACGCTGACTTGATTAGCACTCTGCTCACTCCCTCTGTCATCTCGCTTTAATGTCTCCAACTAGAGTCAATTAGAAAAATGAGAGGAAATGTCAATGACAGACAAGTCCCTCACTAATGCAATCAGACACACCAAAACTCGCTCTTCATCCCTCTCTGACACACACTGACACTGACACATACGTATAAACACCAACAGCAGCAGCAGCAGCAGCGGGAACAAAGTCGAGCTTCAGAGGGACTTTTCTATTTAAGTTCTGGAGACAAAGTCAGAAAAAGAAAAGTCAAATAGTTTATTGTCCCAGAATAGCAACCAAAATAATTGGTCCTCGGCTCTGCTGAGCTGCACCGAAAGTCACAGTCACATTAATTTAATCAGAGTTGCATTCACGGAGCAGAACGTGTGCACTCAAAGAACACATTCTAAATACATTTCAATAGAAAATGCTTTTTAAGATGACATCCTGACAAACTGTTTAAAATGATTAAAATAGCTTCTCTTTCATGGCTGAAGGCGGCGATAACATGACAACGGTGCTGACAGGTGTATGATGAAAGATGACATCTTGAGAGAGGATTTAGGAGACTGTGGGACTGATACGGCGCATTATTTAACAGATACACGGCATTAGGGAAGAATGCAGCACTGACGGGGGGGGGGGGGGATTCTGCATGAGCGCACATGGTGAATGAATGTTTTCATGGTTTGATATGTAATCTGCCGTCCAATGTAAACGCTGAACGATCCTGTCACATTGTATGAGAGCAGTCGATGCCCCGTAAAATATGTTTATATACTGTATGTCTATAAATATATGTATGCATAATGCATTCCTTCCACCCACACTGCACCAAGAGGAAAATACATGTTGGTTTATTTGCACTTGTGAAAATTTTTTTTTACATCTGATGATGAAATAATACGAACAGGTGGTTTGTGTACATAAATCCACACCTGCTGGTAACAGCCAGCATTCTTAACTGTCTACCAGCTCTGGATTTAAGACATATCAAACTAAATTTTTTTAATTATTTTTGGCTGTCTTTTTTGCAAAGCCTTATATTTATTTCAGGGGGCATTTTGCTGCATTGCATGATGGTTAAGTCGCAGTGACTTGATCTAATGGTGACAGCAGGAAATAGTTAATCAGTGAAGGTAAACGAACATCTGAAGAGATGAGAGCTACAAGTTATTATAAAAGACTTGTGACCAAAATATGTACAGACATATTAAACCTGCAGTAAGTGATTTTTGGCCACTTGGGTGCAGCAGAAACAAGTTTAAAAACACATCACTGACATATCATGATGTTTTAAACTATGGTGGTGCAACATTTAGTGTGTGTTGTACATGTGTAGAGGAGGTTACGTCCTCAGAATAGAGGGGTGATGAAGCTGCAGCTCGACAGGCTCCAGATGAAGAACGACATCTTCTTCTTGTCTCTGTTGACTAACAGAGCTCATGTTGTTGCTCATCTGCCTCAGACTGACAAAAGGGCTCTTAGAAAGTTAAAGTGCTGCTGTTTTCTAAACGGCGCCATCTCCACCAGCTGAGCTGTTTTTTTTTCCCACTTCTTTAAGATTTACTTCTCCTACACACACACACACACACACACACACATACACACTCAGTTTGTTGTATCTCATTCGATTTTTCTCTCCCAAAGATAAAAACTGGAAGAACATAAAATGTCCCTGCATCATTTAAACTTTAAAACTTGGAGGTCAGTTATAGCAAATGCTTTATGCTCAAATGCTGACACAGAGTTGGTGCTGCAACTCTGTTGGCAGATACAACCAACTTTTACAACCTGAAATCTGCACTTCTGATCACCTGGTGAACTGACTTTTTGTCCATTTCTGTTACAGCTGCTGTTGGGGCTCATAAAGGTCAGTCGAGCACGGATATAATGTTAAATAAATGTGAACTTAAGCGCTGGGTGCAGATCAGCACAGGACAGGAGACAAAAAAAGAGCACAACACATCCACAATAATGATGCACTCAAATGCTGCTGTTGGCAGTGATGTGAAATCCAGACGCAGGACAGCCGTGCTTCTCCAGTGACATAAACACCTTGTTGACAACAGTCTCATTAGATTGTCCTGAAATGGCTGGATACAAGATACGGCCATCTCCTTAATAAAGTCACTTGAGGACAATAACGACACAGAAGATGAAGCTACTCAGCTACTGCAAGCTCATACTGTTGTTGACGTGGAGGGACAATCCTTCAAAAAACAGGAAGAAGTGAAGAAAAACTATTTATGATGATTAACTGCAGTTTATTACCTATAATGAGTCAAATTTGTATGGTGAGTGACCCACTCTCATTTGTAACAGAAACCCTGGTAAAACTCTATTTTATAGGCTCATTATTTCTGATTAATTTGCTTACAATTTTTCGAGGAAGGACAGAGAAATGGGAAATGCAGGTTGATGGCAGATAAATAGCTAATGCTTGATCAAACAAAGAGCTAAATGTTCACACAGAAAAGAAAAAAACCTTGTTCACACAGTTCAAATATCTGCAGCAGCAGAGCGACCTTCCATCTGCTCATGGCAGACCAACATGAGCAGCTCCGAGGATCAAAAAGACAACCTGAGGGCAGAAAGCAAGCTGCCAGAGTCACAAGGCACCACTTGACAATAATGTTTCAGTATTATCATCCAATTACATAGCTGATTGAACCTGAAGCTTATTCTTCTGGTAGCCCTCTTCCCTGCTACCATGCTGAGCCACGTCTGGCCAGTTAAAAATGAAAACATGAGAGGTCGCGCAGCATACCTGCACTCAAATAAGATTTTTGTTGTAATTCAGCAGCAACCTGCGATGAAATGACATCTTTGTAGCTTTCTGAAAAATGTTCCAGCCTCTTAAGGAGAAGAAAAGCAGCAAATTTCAGTCTTTTTTTCCCTCGTGGTTCAGAACAGTTTGGTCTCTTCACAGCTTTTGTCCAGGCAAAACATTTCAGGGACATTTCTCTTTTACACAGCACAAGGATACAAACTGCTTCACATGCACAGAAACTGAATTTCTCAGTTGTTCTAAATTCTCCTGTCGGTTTGTAAACAGCCCAGTGAGAAACATTTACTTATGTGCTTCACTTATGGGCACTTTGATGACCTCTGTGAAGCCAAGGAGATATACTTTTTTATATTTCATTCATCCTTCGTAAGACAAAAATTAGTTACTTTCCAGTGTCGCTTTACTGAAAACCTTCCATTTACTGCTGAATCCCAATAACCAGCATTAAAAAAGCTGGTTCCAGCTCCTATGTAAGAAGTAACATCAACATACAGCATAAAAATCATTAAAGGAAGAAGACACGGCAATGATGACAATGAATGTACACTAGCTAATGTTTCCAAGATATGCAAACATTTTCCGCTTCAGAACCACATACAGTAACATTAATCTCATTTAGGTGCAAAAGTTCACTGAAGGATTTTATGTGTGCTAAAATGTTTTTTTTTTTTTTTTTTTTTGCCATGCAGGGAGAAGCTCCAGGCTGTTTTGCACTTTGAGATCTCTCTACCTATTAAGTTTGAAACAGAGAGAAGAATCTCAAAGTGCAAAATATAACAAGCTTCCCTTGAGACACATTACAGGTTCTATTGAGTGTAGTTTCTTTTTCACAATTTTTACTTTTGTTAAAAAATCAATTATGACAAGTTTTTGTAGTAGTCACATTTTCTGTCACCATGGCAACCACAGATATCACCAGGTCAACCAGGCCTGGAAATTTGGATTACAAATCACACACAACTTTTGACATAATTTAAATTTCATCCTCTTCACCTTTTAAACCTTTATCTCAGATTATTTTTAACTGTGGTAACCTGAGGTCTCATCTCTAAATCTAAATATCTGCTGAGAATTCACACTAAATGTTTCTGAATGGAACATAAATGCAGATCAAAGCGTAATGTGGTTTGGAAAACATCAGAACCTGTGTTACATGAACAACAGCACAGAGCCATGCGCTTCTTGTGTCGCACAAAACATGGAAGCACAGAAACGAGCTCTCTAATCAAAGGCTTTTTGCGTTGAATCATTGCTACGACAACAAGAGTGCCACTGCAGAATTTAGATGTTTTTCAGCAGTCAGACTAATTGACACCGATTGATCCCCACATTCAGTGTTAACCCCAACTGTGACATATCATTTGAAAGTGTAAGTTTTAAACGAAACACAGCTTGTTTAAGTTTTATAATGATGGACGAGGGCTGCATGGAGACTAGGACTCTTAATAAAACTCTGGAATGTAATGATTGTGTAGGAGATGTTACAGGTTTTATTTCCAGGGTTTTAATTTACACAGTCCATATGTGCAGGTGGTAAAGATTTGTCATGTGACTGGGGAAGCAGCAGCCACCCTGCTGTTTCCACTGCACTCTGTGTCTAACAGCACAGATGTTTTTACTGCAGAAACTTAACACACAAAACTACATGACTCTAAAATAAATCTTGGTGATGTACGCACAGTTCTTTAACGCTCGTCAAAGTTATTTTGGATATCTGCAACTGATGATTGCGGTTTCATCTCTCAGCCTTATTAAAGCAGCTGTGGTGAAAAGACTCAGTGTGTTCTTGCTTAATTTCCGGGGAAGGGAAAGGCAGATTTTTCTAAAATCAGACACATCCTAGCATCATCTTCACTGCAGTGTCCTCCACGACTGACTGCGAGTGTGAACAGTCCAGCTCTCTGCTTTGCAGGTGAGGAACGTGCTGGTGAGAAAGCGCTGATGAAATATTCAGCAAACTTTGATTTAAGATTTGAGTTGACTTCTATTTTTTCAAAACCCAAATGTACTTATGTGAGAATTATGGATCACCAGCACAAATAACACTTTAAATGTTTATGATAATGTGAATCTATGAGTTCTGTGTGATAAGAAGAGAAACATATACATACAGGTCGCTGATTTTCCCCATCGCTAATATTTGCACACACTATATGTACACTCCATGTGTAAAATATGCACATTTCCTAATCAAGCTTTTTTGTGATAAATCCAACTTTATGCTTAAAAAGTAGTGTGTGCACATTTCAGGCCCTTTTTGTACGGTTTATTAATGTGGCCCCAAGTCTTTACATACTTCAGATGATGTGTCTTTTTCACGGTTGTATTTGTAAAGTCATGGCTGATACCAAAAATCCTGACTTCTTGTTCATCATCTGTGCCTTCAGTGTAAACTTCCCCCTTTCATTTACTCTGCCGGGTTGATTCGGGGACAAATCATTAAACACCACTTTAAATGCACCAAAATATTCACTAAAATGCAGGCAGTGGTGTGTTGAATAATTTTCTCAATATGCAAAATTTGTCATGCACTGAAACTCATTATGAAGTAATTTCTTTCTAAGTAGACCATGAATGAGGCACCTTCTCTATTTTAGAGTCAGTATTTCTATATACAGTCACTCACAAACACATGAACATGAACACAAGGTCTTTTTCTTGACTTTGCATGTCAGTGTGTGTGTGTTTTCTTCTGACCTGTAGCTTGTTTTTGATCTGCAGGTTTTGCAGTCCTGCCTTGAGGTTTTGCATTTGGTTCTTCAGCTGCTGTTTGTCTTCTACACTCCTCTCGAGCTCTGCCTCTCGCTCCTTCAGCTCATCCCTCATTCTCAGCAGTTGCTAAACATAAAGAAGAGGAAGAAGAAGAAGAGTTGTAAGCTGGAAATGCTCATGTTAGCCATGTTTAATCAGTGCTGAACAAATTTACAAGTGTTTTAACAAAAGGGAGAACAGGTTCAACTGATGCAGGGGAGCACCAGTGACCACCTTTACTTCTGTGATTCAGAGGATAAAATTCCTGCTGGAATAAAATCCAAAATATGGACTCCTTCATGAGCCTCTTTTTAAAGGTGATTTTAAACAATTCATCTGTTTCAGTGGTGAAATGCAGCATGGGTCAAGTGAGGTGAAAAATGAGCAGTGAAGAAAGGAAACCACAGAGTGATTCAGCTGGTCACTGAGGCAGACCTGCACATAATGAGCTCCTCTACATATCTGGGACTTCATTCAAACCGAGTATTAAAAAGATGTTTTCTGCATATTCTATCTAGATAATAAATGATGCAACTGCAACCTAGTATTTCTGCACTGTACACTGTCGTGGTCTTTGCTCTGTTTGATCAGAGAGCTCTGTCTGCACTTGGAAGTACAGGTAAGAGAGAAAATGGCTGAAAAAAGCACATATCTATTTGTCATAAGTAGCTTGATGGTGGTGGAATGATCCACTAAAAATGGTAAAATTACTTTTGTTAAGAGGTTAACACTGAGGCAGAGGAAGCTGCTAACATGTACTAAAAAACATTTGTGTTGTTAGAGATTATTTTAAAAAAGTCTGTTAAAGAACTTTCTGTGTCACAGGAACTTCTTTGATAATTTGAGAAGTATCACTTTATTTGTGTGAACAGTCAGCTATTTTTTTTGGCTCTGTTATCCATCTGAATTGATACAGAATATATTATTGCTCCTATCTTAAGGATGATTCAATAAAATCTGCAAACAAACAGAAGCCTGGGATATTAAATGTACCAGATGTAATCACTTTTGAACTTTGGGTAAGCCTGGTATTAGCTTGTTCTGAGTAGTGTTTTGCACTTTGCATGTTAATTTAACAGCTCAAGATTTAATTGAATTTATAAATAAACCTCAGATTTTATGAAGTCTACATGTGATGTGTACAACAAGTATTTGAGAGCAAGTATCAGCAGAAAGCTGAAATCCCAATGTTGTCAACTCTTCTCAGCCACTTATCAAACTTCCTGTCATAATAAATAAATGCAGATAACGACAAACACTCAGTGATGTAAATATTCGACCATGAACTGAGGTTATAGTCCAGATGAAATGTTAATATAAAAAAAACTGAATCTCACGTGGCTTATCTAATGGGTTAATAATTTCTAAGTGAGGACGAGTTTTGCCATCATTGCTGTTCAGCCCGGCTGCCTATGAGATGTTAGCTTCATTTTATACTGCAAACTAACATCTTATCAAATTAAGTGTTTGTATCTTACATTAACATTTCCTTAATGTGAAAATGGGGCATGTTTGCATCTCAGGGAAGCTTGAGGATTGAAAAACGGCGTGTAATGGTATAAGGCCTTGCTGAAAGGGGTTATTACTTAACATGCTAACAGATGTAAGCCTGGAAGCATAACATTAATTTAAAGGGCAAAAATTAAAACACTGAAATCGGAACAGTGACCGCAGAAACGGACACAATTTGTTATAATTTAGACTTGCTGCTGAATGGACTGTTGGCCGGCACCAGAGGCAAAACTCCACATATGTGCTCAGCCCCTCGGAGACTGAACCCTGTCACAGTGATGAACAGAGGGCTGCGGCTGCACTGTGCGGCTCCCTGATGTAAACGTGTATGTGGGACTGTTTAGCTTTGCAAAAACAACAGATGTGCTCCGCCAACCTTTCATAGGTTAATATAATCCTAAAAATGTCAGCATTTGTGGTTTTGGCACCATTTAAATGAAGGAAAATGTGGTTGATGATGATATTTTGCAGCTAAAAGGGTGAAGGGGGAGAAGTGCTTTTCATGGCGTAAATATGCTTTGTATGTAAGCCTCCAGCAGCTAGTTGTTATAGGAAAGTAAACCACAGTGAAATGTTTATTTTGTCATGTGTTAAAGAGGATCTAGCAAAGAAATTTTAACTTTGAAATAAAGACAACACAAATGTCTCCCAGGTTTCAAACTTAACATTTATTTTCTCCTGCAGATCAGGCCGTGTGATGGAAGTTGTGTGGAATCACAGAATAAATTTATCTGCAGACAAAAACCTCAGTGTGTCGAAGCAAAAGAGCAACTACATTTGAATCTGAGGGAAAAGTGTTCAAATTATCCTCATGTATGTAAGTGCCGGAGACACGGCATGGCATTGAAGGTTATTGCAATGCACTTAAGCAAATGGCATGAGAGTGAACAAAAAAAAGCTCCACTGTCTTGGAAAACAACACTTTCTCTGACATGCCTGTGCTTAACGAGGAATAACTGCGAGCCGAGGCTATTTGACAACACAGCAGGTGATCAGAGAAGTGGATTGGTGCCTGAGGAAGTGTTTCCTTTTTCAATTGGATTGCTAAATGTTCCTGAGGGTAATATTCTAATAAATATGGCCTAAAGCTGTGGTTCCAAACACTGATCCTCAGGACAGATAGACTTTGTGTTTGTTTTTTTTTTTCATTTTGGCAATTTAAATGATGTAAAATCTGTCTAAATGCCAAACTCTACTGTTTAATCAAAGAACAACAAATTGATTCAAAGTCTGCCCCCTCCACAAACACATGCCTGCAGCTACTAAACACTGGATCTGACCAGACTGTTGTAACACGGGAGTCTGCGAGTAAATGTTGCATATAATTCAATTTGTACTTTTTCTCAAACTCAAGAGGAGGAAAGAAACGGCAAATGTCACTGATCAGATGACACACTGGTCATGAGTGAAGGTAAATAAACAGAGAGTAGTGGAGCACAGTGGAATGCAAGGACGAAAACAATGTATTGTTAATGAAAAATTAAAAGAGTTTCCAAATAAATTGATGTTTTAAGTCTCAAAAACCGTCAAAAAAGTAAGAGAAAGTCACAATCATGACATATTCAAATGTCTTGTTTTGTCAAATCAGTCAATATATTAACTTTACCAACTCACCAGTGCTTTTTAAAAAGTGCTCTGCAGAATACATTATTCGAGGATACAAAACCATAAATACTCAGTCTTACTTTTCATCCTCTCCATCTTTGTCAGAGTGCAGTTTCAGAGCAGCAGACTGATCTTTTCTCTGTGATCTGTGTGTCTTTTGCACTCTGAGCCTGATGTACGAGCCGTCTGATTACCTTCTGCATGCCTTGCAGAGCCTGCTGCAGGAAGCCGAGCCGCTGAGAGTGCGTGCTGTCTTCCTCGCTGCTGATTGGTTGATTCTTGCCTTGCTCCTGTTTGAGCAGCTCCACCTCGTTCCTGTAGGCGTCCAGCTGGCAGCGCAGCGAGTCGTTCTCCTCTTTTAAGGCCTCTGTTTGGGAAACACCTACAGATTCAGATGATACACAAACAAACATAATGACACTTATTAGGCTGACTAGGAAAGAATATACTCGAGTTTCTAACTGTTAAAGTCTATTTTTCTGCTCGCTCACAGAAAATCTCCTCCTGTATGTTTCCAATTACTTAAATCAACACGAAAACAAACATATTTAGGCTGTTTTTAAAAGGGTTGCTTATTTTTCTTGATTCTGTAACTGTAACTTTCTTAATTAAGATTTATTTTTCACAAAGAAATGACACTAATCAATTTACTGCCAAACCAAAGTATCTGTCAGCCTCACATAACAAACATCTACCAACTTTAACTTCTGCAACCAACACGAGTCTTTACTCCTGAACTCACACAGAAGCATTTAAAATACTGAGATATTTTTTATAACAGTGACACAAAAATGAATTCTGTTTAATATCTATAGGAGAAAAAAAGCAGGAAAATCCCCCGGAGGCTTTTAGACAAAGAATGATTCTCCTCTTTTTACATTTCTGAACCAAATGCAGTATGAGAGCCTTTAAGAAATGATGTTCCCATGCAGCCACTGAAATACAATCCCTTTTGAAAAATGCCAAAAGTGCCTTTTATCTCTAAATAGGCTTTTGACTTCAATAGGATTCTGCTCTTTCCTTTTCTTTTTCTTTCCTATTAACTTTCCGTAAGAAATTTAATTCACACTGACCTCGGCGCGACTGAAAGCAGAACAAAGCTGATTTATTGATTTTGATCTAAAATCCACTGCTCATATGTTATTAAATGCCCCAAATCTGATTTTTCAGCACGCTCACAAATAAAGGCTTAAAAGACAAATAAGGTGCGAATGCTGAAATAACATCCAACAACAGGCGAACCTTTGGCCCGTACAACACACAACACAGTGTCTGATTATTTTTATTGTTGCCGCTATGAATCTAATGGTCTGGGTTAAATGAGAATAATTTATACTCAATAATTTTCATTTTAAAGCTTTTTGACAGGAGTTGGACTTAAATCCAACACTTTTTTTTTCATCAGCTCAAGTCTGAGCTCACCATCTGCTGTTTGAATCAAATCAGCTGCCTGGAGACCCCACAGTCTCTCCCATTATTCCCTCAATCTATTTATGTATCAGATAATAGCCTACTTGTACAGCACATTTTTTCTCATCGTCAAAGACGCTCATTGTAACATTAATGAAGCCTTTTTTTGACTGATACTGACACCAGGTTTTTTTTTTTCCTTTGTCTCTTTGTCTTTTGCACCTTTACTCTTAAATCAGTCAGAACCATTGTGGGTTTTGAATGAGAATCCATATCAGCAAAGGTGCACAGTTTGTAATCAAGCTGCCAAGAAACAATCTTAATGCATATTTTAACCAAGGTTGTTTTGTTTTAAAGGCGATTACCTCTAAAACAAAAAATATAAATTAAAAAAAGTGTTGTGAATGAGGCTGCTGTCCAACAATAAATCCATAGTTGATTCCTTCAGATGGCAAAGAGAGGGAGGTAAAAACATCACTCACATTTAATTCTATTGACAAAATTACTATTATTGTGAGCCTGATGTTCCCATGACTTTCAGTGATACTAGAAAGACATCCTGTTATTAGTTGACCTTTATTTCATTCAGAATGATGCCGATTAGTAACAATCAGAGGCAGTATAGAAGGCGATGATATGTATTTAATAGTGACAATATCCTGAAATGTGTTCAATTTCACCTTAATGATTAACATAAAAATCACATTAAGGTCCTGCAGTCTCCTACACACGTTCAAAAAGACTCATAATGTAT
This sequence comes from Acanthurus leucopareius, assembly GCA_029814765.1. Lineage (NCBI taxonomy): Eukaryota > Metazoa > Chordata > Actinopteri > Acanthuriformes > Acanthuridae > Acanthurus > Acanthurus leucopareius. Next base: position 18,647,065 of record JAQMCX010000058.1, on the reverse strand, counting down.
GTGAAAAAAAAAAAATTTTATTACTGAAATTAAAGATGGTAATAGAGACCCCAGCATGTGTGCGAGTGTGTGTTTCCTCTAAACATCATTCAGTGAGGCAGGAAACAGTTGAAGATTGTAGTGATGATCAAGCTTTATTGACATGCTGCCCAAGGAAAGGCAAAAATGGCCAGATTCTGTGCACTTTGCCTTGAATTTGTCCTCAAACCCCCCTGTGTGGAACGATATCAACACCACCAAACACATGTAGCCTTAAGCATGCGTGAACATGTGCACACCACCAGATTATTGCCCCATTTTCCCTGTACACACGGCGATATAAATTATCAAACTACGCTCATAATATGACATATTTTATTAGATCGGGCTTCAGCAATAGTAGCGTTATTCCCTGTTTATGTTTTCGGCCGTTTTTTTATTTATTTTTTGGTGGCATATCGGATTTATCAGTGCAGGGATTCACAGCAGTAATAACAACAAAAGATCTTCCAATATGAAGCCTAAAGGGCCCAACTTTCCCTCAGAGAAGAGATTTCAAAAGATTAGCTCTATTTCCTGTTCTGCACAGCTTCTTTATCTCTTATTGAGTTGCCTGTTTCTAATATCAGATTACATGTTCTTTTCAGAGGTAATGCAACCTCTGATTCTCCTCCTCTGTCTCTCTCTCTGTGATTTAGGATTCATAGCTGACACACTGTTATGATGCAATGTTTTTTGTGCAACCAATTTGATCAAGCTGCCTTGTTTCATGTAAATAAATCAGTTCACCTTAGTGGAATTCTGTCTCTTACTCTGTTCAGTGTGTACATGCATGATCTAGTAGCTAGCACAACTGAAGGGATGAAACACAGGTTTTCTTGTAGGTATATGTGTTATCAGTCTGGTTATATATGCTGATGACCCAGTAATTTGTAGCACACAAAGTGTTGGGCCACAGTTGTAATTGAAGGTGTGCTCATGATAAAATAAAACCTGATATCAAATTAAATGCCAAAATCAATGACATTGCGTTCTGTCAGTCAGATGTAGAGAGATTTTCCCTGTTTCTCTTGTGCAATATTCCTCTCATGGTCAGCAAGGAAATAAAATACCTAAAAGGAAATAAAATAAAATGACATTTCTTACTGGCAATGTGAACGATGACAGAAATGTTGTAAATGTAACATTTGGGACAATATGTTGCTTTGCAGTTTTGTATGTATTTTGTCGATGTAAAGTGTTAGTTAGTTAAAACACTCTGTACACCTGTGTGTACAGCTCATCTAACCCTGTATACATAGGATATACAGTATGCAGATGAATGACGGTGAGGCAGTAATGATGCAAAGACGCTGCTGCTTTAGGTTCCCAGATGGCACAAAGCCTGTCGCCTGTTTGTTTTCACTGGTGTTCTTGCATGTGAAGCACATCTCAGACATCTGATGTACATTTCTGTGTCGCTCAGATGAGTATCATTGAGGCTTGAAGCAGCCCGAGAAAGAGCTGCTTTCCACATATACAGACGAGTGCCTACATGCATCATAATTATTTTGATTTTGAATTGTTTCATGCTGTGTAAGTCTTTCTTTTTTTAATTTAAAATGCTGTTGACCCACGAGTATGTAAATCTGAATTTAAATTTGAAAACAGTAACCACACACTCCTAGGCTGTGACAACCATTGTGAACAATTGCGAAACCTATAAATACTGATTCTGAAAGTGTTTTGAGTGTTTGGATATTTCATGCACAAAAAACATGTAAAGTAATTTCAAAGTAGTATTGAAATTAAAAAACTGGGTGTAGTGTCCAAAGTTTAGGGAACGGTTAAGATCTAAGAAGGTCTACTGGCAGAATATGGAGTCGACCCCATTTTACTATGGGACTCAGTGGGGTTAAACTCAGGCTTTTGGAGTCAGCCTCAAGTGGCCATTCAGTCAACTGCAGTTTTTGGCATTTACTTGTAGGATGCTGATGACGTGTATATGCTGGTGGTGATGTTGCACCTGAACACTGTTTACCTGAGTCCTCTGAGTCTTTGCTGTTGGTAGTGCATGAGTTCTCCGTGTCATCATCAGACATCTCCATCTCCTCCTCTCCTCTGATCCCCATCAGCTGCTCATTGTGCATGTTTCTAATCTTCTGCAAAACACACAAAAAAGATGCAGGTAAATTTCTACATTGTGAATGCACCATTTTCCTCTCAACTGCTCATAATAAACACACCATAACAGTGTGAATACCAATGCAAAAGACCTAAACACACACAAACACACACACACACATATAAACACACACACATACTCATACAATGACAGCCATCTGTTAAGTGTCTCTGGGGTGTCAGCTCAAGGTTAACAAAACAAGCAGACAGGTCGTCCTTCAAACATATAAACACACACATCTGGACCGGGTGGAGTGAATAACACCACTCCACATATGTGCTTATGCTGAAGTTTTTAGAAGAAGCAAGGCTAAGATGTGTCACTCCGAATAGGGCTGGGCGAGATGACAGTATCAGTTCAGGATTCTGGTAAAGTGGCTGCTATGTAATGAATCAGCCTGTATTTCCACCAGTTTAAGTGAAAGCACTGTTATCAAAAATACCTCATTCACAGATGGCGTTGCACAATCCACAGCAATCTGCAGAAATAACACACCCACTCCGAAAACATGATATTGTTTGTTCCAGTTGTGAACCAGATTTTTAGGTTCTGACCTGATCTATTTGTGGTTTTAAAGGTTCAAAATCAAGTGTATGGACTGGAATAAGTTTAATGTTAGTGGAAAACACCTATAAACAAGGTGCAACTCCCATCATGTGGACATGGTTTGGATTTAGAAAACTTGACACGATATCATTGATTTTTAACTGTTTCTTTATTAAATTTGGAAAACAACTGCATTGTGTTTAATACCATTACCAGAATATAAAACTACAAATAACATAATAGAAGATTTTGACCATATCACCTGTTCCGACCCAAAGTCTGAAAGAATATAAAGCTCTGCAGTGTTTGTCTACACAGAACAAAATCATCTGAAATAATGTGAGAACACTTTGACTTTTCTTTGGATGCTGTTGACCCGATACAGCTTGACCTGCAGAGAGATCACAACATCAGGTCAACCTCCTTCCTTCATATCACTGCCTACAACACAACACACTAACACACTCACACACACACACACCCACGAAGTGAGCATGCATCTGTTCTATTATCTCATTGTAGGATGCAAGGACTTTCTGCTCTGATTAATGCAGTGTGAAACTATGTAACAGATAAAAGACAGCTGGATTAAAACAGGCTATTGAGCATGTTAAAGAAGTTAGGATCAAAGAGCACCATAATCCCTCCTCCACAAATCAAACGTCCCGCTGTTAACAATGGGAACCTCTTTAAATGCCATCCTAGAATGTTTGAAAGTGGCTCAGAATAAAAACATTGAAAAAAAACAACCTGTTCAGTGTCTGTTTATCACACAGGTGACTCAGAATCACCTGAAAGAACTTCACAATTCAGACATTTTCTACTCAAACTCTCTCAAAGGTAGAAAAAACAACAGAAAACACACTGCATGAAATAGCTTCCACGGTGGTTACATTTCTACATTTGTTTCCTCAGCCATCTACCTTTCAATTTTTCTTCTTTAATTTCCTGTGTCATGTCAAGGGGGAGGAAAAACTGGTGTCTCTCAAGGGACATGACAGGTTTCACCTTAGTGAGAGAAGACGCTTGACACTTTGCCTGTGTGGATGATTTCTTCTGCAGCAGAGCGGTTTTTTACTACTATAAAATCAATGTTTATTCTTTAGGGGTTTCAGCAAATCAAAGCTTCATTACGCTTAAAAAATGGTTTTAAAAAAAGATCATTCATTTAAAAAATAGATACATTGGCCAGTAAAACTCTGTACCCTATCTCATTCTTCCTTCATGTTTAGAGAGTATCACAACAGTGCGACACAAAAACCTCAAACATACTGTGTTGCATCCCTCCCCCAGTGTCAAAGAGTCAGATCTAGATATTTAAAAATAGTTATCTCTGGAAATTTTCAATGCAACGATAACATCATGTATTGAAATGTTTAACAGAATCAGAAAGAGGAAGGGAAAAAAGAAAATCTGTAAAAAAAGAATGACGAATTAGCATCTGACACTAAAATGTCCCAAAAAAAAAATTAAGAGGTGGATGCATTATTCAGTTAAACTGATTTCAACCCTGCTGAAAATTGCATCCACCTGTTTTCAGCAGAGATGAGTGCTACATGTTTGAAACTCTCAATGAGTCAAAACAGCCCAAAATGTGAGATAGTAATAGATTTGTTTCATTTATTCAATTAAAATAAACATCAGGAATAAATCACCCATAATGCTTCAATAGAGCTATAGTTGTCCTGCTCCTGCAGTCTGTCCGGTGCACAGATGGTGAGGTAGTTTGTCTTATTGCAGTAACAGCGATGAAAAAAAAACTCAGCCTAACTGAGGCCCTGAGAATAATTCAGGAGCTGATTTACACTCATGATGCACTTTTCAGCAGCAGCAGTAACAAACACTGGGAACATACAGTCACCCTGGGCACTACAACTTCAGATGTAAAGGCTACTGTCAATACGCTGGGGAGTTCAAAACATCGTGCAGGAGCATGGTGCCCCGCCTAACAGCAAATCGATATTCGTGGGTTAAAGTGTAAAGTGTGATTAATGTATCAACACTCTAATGCGGACAGCTCCAGCGGCGGTTCTGAATGCTCGTTATTGTCACAGATCTATTTCTGGAAAGTTATTAGCATTTTTATAATTCTGCAGGGGTTGGAGCAGAATGAACGCTATTCTCTTTTGATACTGTACATGAATATTCACAAAGAAAAGGGCCTCATTGACATTCAACTGAGACAATGTTTCAGCAACATGCTGTGACAAAGCTTGATGATGTGTGTTTTCTGTGTGTGGATATGCAACATTATACGCGTGTGTATTGTGTGTGTGTGTGTGTGTGTGTGTGTGTGTGTGTGTGTACTTGTTAAATATCTTGTTGCTGATTAAATCCATTTCTTCACTACAAAATTAAGAGACTCTCAGCAGATCAAAACTTCCCCACATCAGATCTACACCTGATGCTACACTGTTAACAACACAGACTCAATTAGATGCAAATCTTCATCTTAATTAAAGTGCCTTTTGTCTGACAGTAAGAAATAAATACAAACGCAGTTACCTTGCTGCATCTGTCCATATACGACAATAGGCAGTGAATGCTGAGACAATTAAGATGCAAAGTAGGAGAAATTGCATGTAAATTAATTTAGTGTGACTCACAGTGTACGTAAGCATGTATTATCTAACACAGTGAAGAATTTCAGCATTGGATTTAGTTTAATTTTTTAGTTATATACATGATATTTATAACTATGGTAGGCTCTCCTTTATCACCTTTATGTCTGTTCGCTTATGAGACACATTATACTGACACTCTGCAATGTTTCTATTTAATTTTTGTTTCAAGCTTTTACTTTTTTCAGCTACTTGAATTAGTGTAATTAGTAACATGTAAGAATAAAATGCGTCCACTTTAATACCAACCTGCCCCTGTAAAAGTGGATTTAAGTAGATATATTGACTTTTTTTTTAATCTTTGGTGTAGTGTTTTACAATCTAAACTATCACATTAGTTTCAATGTGAACTTGGTCCCTTTGGAGTCCCTCAGGGTTCAATTTCAGAAGCCTTTCTGTTTTTGTCAGCACATACTCTGGAATAAGCCATGAATAGTTCCTCTTTCTTTCTCTTACCTATATAAGGCAAACAACACTTTTAAGTACCAAAAGTGTTGATCAGATCAAAAAAAGTTTCCAAAACACTGGTTAAAAAATTAGGTGAACTTAAAGCGAAATCAAAACACCAACCTCAACCTGCTTGCGCCACATGTCCAGGTTCTTCCGCTGAGCTTTGGAGAAATGATCCCAAGCCTTTTGTTTGGAAGCAGCATGGAATACTGACACAATCTGTTCAACTATGAGAGGAAGAAATAAGGAAATGTAGAGAGGGACAAAAGAAAGACAGAAAAATGAGAGGAAGAGAGAGTTAAAAGAAATGTGTCCTCAATACATACATGTTTTATACCTGTAAAAAAAAATATGAATACAGTTTCGAATATATTCATATATTCATACATTTTTACAAATCTTATAAACACATTTGGCACTATCATACACAAAAACAAAGATCTTCAACTCAGCTACAAATTCTCAGTTTGATGTGTGTGTGTTGGTACGTGTATGCCCGTGCTGATATTACAGCAATGTACACATGTAAAAATGTTGTCTTGCCATGTGAGCATAATCAAAATACTTGACTGTGTAGAAAATTCATGGTATGTGTTAGGTTAACTGATATGTAGCTTATGGAGGAGTGAGATATTAATGCAAGGACTAGAGAAGCAAACATGTCACTGTGTGATCGTTCTACACTTCATACCTTCGACTGGTGCAAAGACATGAAATTCTCTTAATTTACTGGCCCGCACATACTAATAGAAAGTACTCTGTCTAACAGATTTTCGAAAAACACTTAGGGTCTTAAGAGGATGTGAGTATTGCAGAAACAGAAATGGTTGTTTTCCAAAAAAATTGATTTTAATAGTTAAGCTCATAGGAGATCCTACGTTTCATAAAAAAAGGAGCTAAAACTTATGGCCCCTTCAAACTTACACTCGTCTCATTGTATTGTGAGAGAAGGCGTTAGATCATAAACCACATTATGGCATTTATTGCTTTATACGTTAGACTATCATTATCACATCATTTTTATGTTGATTTCTAAATACCGGGTACTGTAACTTAATGTGACCATCAATGAAAAGATCAGCAGCCTCTTCTGGACCCTAAATTATATTATACATTCTGCATCTGTTCAAATTTGCAGTTTTATGGTTTGAGGAGATGCTGCTTTATGGCGTAAAATAGAAAATAGGATGCAGTTCTTCTACTGTAAGAGGCATTAAAGTGTTTAGAGTTTTTAGAACCGCCAGATGATAGCATGATTCAAAGACGGATAAAAAATAATACAATTTTGTCATCTTCCCAAAGGCAAAGGAGAAAACTATTTACCAAAGCAGCAATATCCTCTGTGAGACACAGAGCAGTAGGTTTTACAGGAAATCTGGCTCTAATTTTAAGAGACAACAGAAATGTAGGACACAGTGTTCAAAATGTTTATCAACCAAAAATTTAAATTACATTGCAGCTGGGTGCTGCGCATTTGATGTCTCAGTCATCTCTTTCCGTAACAATTCACACCGAGGCCACTCAAGTGTGTGTGTGATTGCCTGGTGTTGTTTGTCAAATAAGGCAGCAAACAGCCCACATCAATTGTTATTTGTTTGAATGCACTTTTGTCAAATCTGGTTAATCAAAATGTGGTTTACAATGAGAGTCAGGTGGAAATACAGGAGACTCAAATCACACCAACAAATCTATCATTAGACATGAGTGGAGACATTTCGGATATTTCTAAAGCCTTGAAAGTTTTTTCATGTTTGATGCTGATGACACCTACATGATGGCAACATGGCATGCAAAAGAAAATTTAAATAAATACATACAGTCAGCTTCTTTTGTCTTATTCAGCTTTGTCAGTTATTTTAGGAAAACATAGCAAAAACTATGCAAATCATCTGCAAAAGACACCAAATTTCCAGCATAGAAATCCTTTTAAAGAAACTCAATCAACAAAGCAATAAGAGTATATAAAAAAAATTCTTTCCAATGTGTCCTGTTATTTTGCAGCTAACTGAAGTTAAGACGTTGGGCTATGAATCTTTAATTCACTCACCTGTCGAAAATGCCAATACAGACTTTTGTGATGGCTGTCACTACCAGCAGACATCCATTTACAATCATAAATACTTTAGTATTCATAAGATGCTGAGATAACCTCTTTAATGGTTTTTGCTGACTGACTGTCTTGTTAGACAACTGCAGCGGAGGACAGTGAACTCAGCACTTCATCTGAATTAATTCTTTCCATCACTCAGTGCAATAGCTTTGTAAAAGTACAAGCCTGCTGCAGAGCTCTGGGTGTTTTGTTTCCATCGCAAACTGCAACGTATCCATTATTGATATGTTCAGGGTTGAGACTAAATAAACTTCCAGCTAGATAACAATAAATTGATAATGCCATCTCCTCCAAGAGGCCTGTTTATATCATGAGTGCACACCACATATAGGCTTTTCTTGGACCCTTTAGCCTTTGAAAAATGAATGTGCGAAAGTGTGTGTTTGTGTAAGTATATATCATATAACTTTAGGTATTAATAATACATTTATGTCTAGTTCAACTGGTCAAAGGGGATAGAGGAATAGAGCAAGGCTTTGACCCGTTGTATATTTGCTGCTTTATAAACACTTCGTCTGCCACACTGTTACTTGCATCCAGGATGTAATGGTGTAATTTGACAAATAGAGGACTCAGATATTATACTGTCCAAAGTGCACAAGGGTGAGTTGAGTGTGACATTAATGTTGTCCTTACAGGGGTGAGTATGTATCACCTGGGCACACATCCACAATTTGCTTTGACCACATTGACTTTTCTGGATTTGTTGCAAAGCCACTACATGCCAATCCTGCAGATGCTGATCTACTGGACACATGTGAAACGTGTCCTCCAAGTGGATATTTTAGTGTCCAGGACATATTAATCAGTTGGTGAGAAGAAATCAAAGAATCATATTTTTCATTGTGAACTGAACAGAAAGTAATTCACAGTAAATAATTTAGCAAGTGTGTAAGATAAGAGAAGGAGGATCTGGTCAGGAAAATGGTCCATTTTCAAGAAATCATAATTGACAAAACCACTTCAGAATGACTCATGGCTACTTGTAAGAGGCTGGAAAACATTTTGTCAGCTGGGGGAGACATTCATTAAAATAAATCTGAGAACTTGAAATGGCCAAAAATTTGGCAAATTGCACACTCCTAGTGAATTTTGCCCAACCCTACTATTAAGAAATGACGTGGTCTTTGCTGCAGCCAGATGGGGGCATAAAGGCCCAACCCAGCACAGAAGACTCTTTTTCATGGCAGAAGGATGGGTGGAACACTCAGGCAACAGAGGCATAGGGTGCTTTAAGTGGATCCCTTCCTCCTCTCTTGAAACGCTGAGTGATGAAACAATCCCTCCGGTGAGAGCAAAGCACCCAGGAGATCTCCCCTGTGTTTTTGATGGAAGGCGGTCAAGCCTAGCAAGATATGTCAGAGACGAGCCGTGGTCGGGGCCACAACACAGCCTGTGGTAGTGGCAACACTCCTGGTCAGGTTTTTCATTTTCCCTGCTAACAGGGACACAACCATGAGGTCTGGTATTCCCCGACCAGTTAGCAGAAACAGGTGTGAAATAGGCAGTCAGCACTTTAGCAAATGGAGAAACGCCTCAGAAGCAGAAGCAGGTCAGTGACAGCCTTCTCTGATGGTTAAGTCTAGTTTGTTGTGATATGGAGGCAGGAAATGTTGTCAGCTGATTGAGTTATAATGAAAATCCAACTCCGCCCACCTGCTAAGATTGTTTATGTGATGTCGATCGTCCATAACGTCTAGTTACATTTCAAGGAAGCTGTGTAACATCTGCACAAAGCTCATCTGTGCAACACAGACCTATGCAGGGTATGCATGTATGATATGCTACCTCAGATGTGGGTTTAGAGAAATTAGAATAACAGCAGACACAATTTAAAGGTCTGCGTGGTGGGGGTATGCTAAAACTAAAATGAACTAGTTTGTGCAACTTTGTTTAAAAGCACAAGTTTGTAAATTGTTCTGAAAAGCCAGTCAGCCAGAAAAAGTTCCCTCTCCTGCAGGACATTCACAGAGTTGCACACAGTCATTCAGATAGAAAGTGACTGAAATCATCTGGTAAAGAGTGGAAAAAGAGAGATTGAGAGAGAAGTTCAAACCCTGCTTACGTCTCAGCTCAGCACACCTGGCTAATCACTGTGCTTGTTGGATCGTCAGTTTTTGAAAAGCTAAAAAAAAAAAAGCGGACTACAGCCTCCTGACTCAAATGTAGGGAGGATGTGAGAGGAGAGGATTTCACACCATTTGAACATCTAACAAGCATTTTTCTGTTAAAGCAAACCAACACCTTCAAGGTTGTTTTGCAACATTTTTTTTTCGTGTTTTATAAGCAGACTAAATGCCAGATAACAGACGGTTTGCAGCTGTGTTTTACTCGTTCAATGCTCTCTTATCTTTCTTTTGTATCAGTTTGTCCTAAACAGTGCATCTTAGCAGAGGAGTGACCAAGGCATTTGTGAGCATTTGTGTACATTCACAACCGACTTTTACTTCAAAGATGCAAAATACAACTAGCTGGATAAAAGTAGCTCCTGATGTGCAGAGGACAGAGCAGTGAGAACCTCAGCTTACATGTCTGATGGACGATGGCACAAAGTTGGAACAACAACAGCTGCAACAAAACCTGAATGTGACAGTGGACATTTGAGTAAAGATTGATTTTTTTTTTCAGTGAAAGAGAGATTTTCTCCAACAGGTAATCATGACTGACTTTTACTTCAAAGATGCAAAATACAACTAGCTGGATGAATGTAGCCCCTGATGTGCAGAGGAGGTAATCCAGGTAATCTTACTCAATCACAGGGGGTACAGTGTGTCTATCTTATTATATAAAAGATTTTTTTAATCTGCTAACTTGAAAGCTGTCTGTGGCCAGAACTTTGAATGGATCATTTTACTTTTTTTGGCATGGCATAACAGGAGAAAAATATTAAAAAAAATAAAAACTTCAGAACAATCAAAACAGGGACAATGTCCACATCCAGACCTTTTTTTTAATCAAGGTAATTCTGTTCAAGGTGACAGAAGTGTGAATGCCTGTAATAATGTGTCCTTGGATTGCAGTCAGGAGCTCTGACAAAAGCAGAAGCTGGTAAATATGGATGGGCCTCTTTGTTCAAAGGAGTGGTGTGTAAAACTGCCTCATGGGAGACCAATCTCAGTGTTGACATTTGCATGGGTGGAACTACGGCGAGTGAAAGACAAACTCATGAATAGAAATAAGTGTTTGTATGGATTATTGTGTTGGATGTGGATGGCCTTTAATGAGAGAGAAACACAGAGAGAAAGAGAGTGACGGTGACTGACAGAGAGGAATAGAGACGTACAATGAGAAAGAAGCAAAGAAAGTCCTTGGAAGTTGTAACCTCTTTCAATCTGCCCTTTTAAAAACCGACACAACAACATAGATCAACACAAGCAAGCTTATAAATATGCATCTACGGATAATCAGAGTCACAGCCTTCAACTGATGACAGATACTTGCTATTGTTGTTTTCTGCCATTCATAGTCTTTTGTGTCTTTTTACACGTCATACATGTTGTATTCATCATAATATATCAGATAAAAAAAAGGAGAAGATGGTTTTGAGTGTTGTTGCTGAACAGACAAGCAGTGTAACATAAAGATAAATAACCACATTGCATGATAAAGGAGAAAGAAGTTATGCTCCACCGACTACTTCTGCTACTTTATCATAAATCTTATGCAATGGAAACGATTGCTTCATTCACATATTGTGTCAACAGCCTGACTCTATGTAAGTTTCAGACCGAATCAAGTGTTACAGCAATGACCGCAGGTGTGTTGTGTTGTGAGATCGTGGGCCAATTTACAATTGCAACTTAGCGTTTTTCTATTCCCTCATAGCAGGTTTGTCCAGCTCCTCTTGGTCTGATTGGCTGATCAGCTGACTGGACACAGCAGCGTGATGTTGGGCTGCATTTCTCCAAATGTTTAATTTAATCAACTTTCTGACGAAAGGGCTACTTTTTTTCCAGAATCCTCTGCAGTCGACAGCGCTGTGGCCTAATTAGGCAACTCACATCAAAATGAATGTGAGAACTTGTGTCTCTGCTGCACTTTGATTTGGTTCGAAACAGCTTTCAGACCTGAATGTCTCACCAAAATGAGGTTGTATGTTTTCTTACAGTCACAGGAAAAAATTGATGATTTTTCTTATGTCTTATGAAATTATTAAATTGCATGACACCTAAAAAAAAAAGGTCAATCATTAAAATAAAAAACTAGTAGTTGAGCAGCTGGGAGGATGATGAAGTGTCAGAATAAGAAAAAAACAGAATTATAGTGCATCTTAATGTGGAGAGATTGTTGTATTAATGCAATATGATTCATATCCTTTTCTTGAAATTTTTGTCTTTCAAGGTCACAAATCACTCATTTAGTCATACCTCAGCCTAATTTAACTGCAACTAAATTAAAATTAACCAGTCTTACAACACTGACTAAGTTTTCACTTCAAAATAGAGTTCATTTCCATTTACCTTACAAGGTTATATTAACATAATAATGTATGACTAATGAATGAATGCTGTTTCCTGTAGTTACACCAGATTGAACATGTCTGTGAATGTCATTTTTTGATTTGTCTTTCAGTCACAACAAAGACCAGCTAGTGTTTTCAGCCTGTGTGTTTTTTCCCTTTCTTCTTCTTCTTCTACACAGTTATTATTCACACTGTTCCCCAAAATAAGACGGACTGTCGTTATTATTTTATTTTTCTACTGCTGAGTGTCAATCTTGGACTGTCAGTTATTTAATAAAAAGGAAGAAAAAAACATCACAAGGGGGAAAAAAACGGAAATTTGGACTGATGGGTCCAGTAGTATGCGAGATTAGCTGCGGACAGATGGCATGATGGCGGAGATAATGAGTCACTGAATAAATCTGATAATAAATCTGATATGTGGGTGGTGATTCAGCAGTCTAGAAGCAGGCTGGGCAAGCGTTGTCATTAGGAATTATCGATAAATTGATTATTAAATCTTATATCTGTCTGTGATGGTCGTAAAAAGCCAGTGCCTGTGATACGGCTGGAGATAACAGCAGCAGCATTACTTTTATCATTTTTACATTACAGTAAGCCTTAACATGTCCAAGTGCTCCTGGAACAGACATATTATGTAAAATAAACTTATTTTATGTATCATTAAGTATTTCTTGCTCTGTGTGTGTGAATGCATGTGTGAGAAGTGGAAAGACGGAGCCCTCGTGTGTGTTGGTTGGAGTATGTGTGAAAATGTGTGGGTTAGAGCGTATTTACGTCATGGTATTTCTCTCCGGGTATTTGAGCATTTGATATGCCGTGTATGGAGCGGTGACCTGTGATAAAACGGCAGACTGCAGAGCGTCATGGGAATTACTGCAGCGTAGCGTGGTCGATTGCACCTGTTACCCGAGTACAGCACTAACTGAATGGTAAATTCTGTAGGATTAGGTGCTGTTCTCCTGGGGGCTGTGCTATAGGATAAATTGTTTGCTGAGTGCATGTATGTATGATCCAGGGAGATGCACATGCTCCTTAACCTGGAAACTCTCTGGTAATGTCTCCTCTCTGTGGCCGGTTGCAGAGGGACACAGACAATTTTCAATTAGGACACAATCTGCCAACTCAGGATGTTGGAAGATTCTCAAAGCTTGAGTCAAGTATTTCTGGAGTCTGATTAGAGAAAAATTAACATCCTATATTACCAAATATAAGTCAGCATGTCCCCCTCTGTGATGCTTAACATAATTAAATGGGATTATTATTTTTTATGTACACATTTCAGCATGTAAAGTTTTCATGACGCTTGTCCTGAGTTTTCCCCGTAAGGTAAACATGCGCTGTGGGACGAGATATAACAGGTGCATTAGCTCGGATTGAAGATCCTTTCATTTTGTCCCCAAATGGCTCAGCCTGTTTGATGCTAATTTCAAAGCACTCTTACTAATAAGAGGAATATTCCCAGTAATTTAAGTGTGATATTTTTTATTTTGATCTGTGTTTTCTCATTATAGTGCAACAGTTGTGCAGTAATTGCATCTCCCATCAGGGGACAAAGTCAACAGCAGCTCCTATCAGTGTTTTGATAACCTTGACATAAAAGTATTTGTATTTCATTTTTTTATCACAGCTTGACTACTTTCACTCCTTCAGAAAACCAAATTAAAATATTGTGATCACTTTGTTATTATTCTTCTTAACTGGATATTCATGAGTTACTTTAATGTAGATATGAGTAAGAGAGTTTTTAAAATTGCTCCCTAAAGTGCCTCTTATTAAAAGGCCACGCTATTGTCTGCTCATATTAATCTCCCTTTTTTACATTTTCTTAGACATTCCATATCAACATTATTCCTGAAATAAATGTAAAGCTAGTTTTTATGCAATTTAACACATTTGGATTTTTACTTTGCTCTGTGAACATTTTGTTTTGAAAGGTGTCTGAGTTAAAGAGAAAATTAAGAAGACGCTTAATGCGAAGACACTTTCATTAATTTACACTTTGTATTCCAAGTTGTGCAGGTTTTGGTGGTGTTATGTGAAATTTTTGCTAGTAAATGAGGATAGTAGAACATGGGCCACATTGCCCTGCAAATGCTGCATTAGATGTAAAAAATACACACCTTTGCTACACATCTTTATAAAAAGGACTTAAAATATGATGCATGTTTCACCAAAGGGTATAATATGTATTCAGTAAGAGAAGTGTGTGATAAACTCAGGTACTAACCCAGCAGGTGCCATCCTCAACAACATGCACTGTGTGACTGACTGAGACTCACACTGAGCCAGTATGGCGGCCATGGCGGTCTTAAACTTGTCTTTGGCCTCCTCCATCTCCTTCTCATGCTGACTCTTCTCGCTCATCAGCCGGCGGACGTGGCTGTTGGAGGACTGGATCATGGAGTAGAAGTTGTTGGCGTTCCTGCGGTTAACTTCACCTCGCTCCAGCCAGGTCAGGAGCACATGCACCGATTCAGGAAACTTATTGTCATCTAAGGAGGAGAGGATGAGCAGAGGTGGAGAAAGCAAGAGTCACGGTCAGTGTGAGCAAGGCAGGCTGAGAAGAAAATTCCCCCTTTGTTAAATTATCTTTATCTACATGTGCATAGGAGTCTACATTAGAGAGTAGGGCTGTCATTTTTTGACCCTTAAATAAATAATAAAGCTAAAATACACTCTGATGTGTGAGAGCAATATTTCAAATTTGTACAGATCACTTAGCAACTTCTATTTAAGTTGTACGTGAGATTGTGTGCAGGTCACACACTGAGGAGTTGACAAGAAGAAAATGAGAACATGAAGCTGATGAGACGAAAATAGACTTTTTTGTCATCTTGGGAGAAACAGAACAAAACTGATTAAATAAATAAATGAGGAGAAAATTTATTGTATCTATAAGCTGAAGATGAAAAGAGCAGGAGGTTAAATAAGAAAAACACTGGGGTTAAAACAATCTGCTCCTGTCTTTCCTATAAATATCTCTGGTAAACATCCCTTTCCAAATGTCTACAGAAAAGGTGAGCCTTGTGTTATACAGCCGCTGTTTACAAGGTGCAGATTGTTTAGCTGTAGTCCTGCTTTGTCTGGTGAATAATCAGATGATGTCAAGAGACTTTATTGATTTCTTTTGTTGTTATTCTGCAGCAGTTGTCCTGCCCTCTTCTGCCTCGCTGTGCTGCTTAGAAAGTCAGAGGAGCACAGGAGAGAATACGCTCCCACACACCGACGTCAGCACACAACGGTGCCTCAGACCTCTGCAACACACACACACGCACACACACACACACACACACATGCACAGATCATTGAGCATGCATCATATGCACGCACAAACATTACTTAGAGTCTTTACAGATTGAGCAGCTGTGATGGTTTGTATTTATTTAAGCTGGGATTTTGCAGATGCTCTCATTTTCTCTGTGTCACTCTCAGCCACACACACAAACACACGGTGGGGTCCTTCAGACGGCTTGCATGAATGATGATCAATCACAGCTACAGATATTGAATCAAGGTGTTATCTCATGAATCTCCAAGGTGTTCCTGTTTGTTTGTAGGCAGACTCGGGTCTCATAATACACGAGCCCTGCAGTGGAATTATTAATAGACAATCTGGAGAAATATTAGTAGTGTTCGATCACAGACAATGGCCAGAGGCCAGACAGATAGGGATTCTCATTTAATGGGTCTTTGGCTGTGGCATTACCTGAACACAAATTACAACATAAAAATGCATTAGCTTGGTTTATTAGAAATATATAACAAATTAGAGCATTTGTTGCCTCTTTGTTTTTCTGCAGTGTCCCTTTTTTACTCAAAAGTCAGAGCTGTTGTGACAGGGAACAGATGGGAAAGTCGCTTCAAACTTTCAGAAAATGATCCAGAACATAATTTTACCCCCTAACCCAGTGTGGCAGTGCATAAACACACATGATCATAAGAAAGTCTGGAAACAGCAGTGAAAAGATCAGTTGCTTTCATCTGACAAATAGGTGTGAATGATAGTTGATCAGTGGTCACTGAGAATCAGCGAGGAACCTCCAGCCAAAGATCCCAAGATAATGACTAAAGAACACTTGCACATTTATATGCAAGGATAGATGTGGAATTGTATGTATACGACATTTTATTATGTTACATTACATTATGATTATCAGTTTGCAGGCTATTATAAGATCTGTATTTACAAAGCTGCTCGGAGAACACACGGTTGGATGGGAGTGGAGAGGGAATAGGAAGGCTTTAAGAAGACTTGATAATTGTACCATGCTCATGTTGAAAAACACTATCCATGTTCAAAATAATAATTAAGATGAGTGACACAGAAAAAATACAAATATCTGCGAGCTAAGATGCTAATATTACAATGCTAACATGCTAATTTTTGGCAGGTGTAATATTCAACAAGTTCAACATCTTAACCCTGTAAGGTAACTACTTACATTTATTAATTAACAATTTTCATAAGCTATTCAAGATTTTTGCATAGATTTTCATAACAAAAGTTTTGGATAAACCCAAATTTTGACCTGATGGTGAGACTCACTGAAAAAAAATCAGGGTTTGAAAGTTAATACATTTAATCCTCAGAGAGACGTGAGAGTCACAGTCCTAATTTGAAACAAAAAAAGAAAAAAAAGAGGGTTTTTCCATGTTTTATCTCAGTTGGTGACAGTGATTAGCTGCATCTTTCCTAAAATAAACTCTATGTGTCCACCAACCTTTGAGCTTGTCTCCAAGCTCACTGCACTCGTGCTCAGAGTAGTGGACGATGGGAGGAGGGGAGGGCAGTCGGAGGCGATCCTCCTCCATCTTGCGCCGGTGCCTCTCCTCTCTTGCTAACATGCGCTGGCGACACTCCCACTCGTAGAAGTCGTCTCTGGCCTGAGCAAAGTCCACGTGCAGACGACCAGAGTCTTTCTTGTCCGTGCTGGAGCCCAAACGAATGCGGTAACCTGAAGAGAGGAAAGAGACATTTGAGAAGAGATGAGATAAATTAAGGAGAGGCTGAGGTACAGATAAAGATAACACAGAATGTGGAAGATAGCTGAGGCTGAAATATCAATTTCTATCAACACCTTGATTCTGTCGCACAGGAGATAGAGATAAGCACAGGCAGAATACCAAGCACAGACAGGCAGATACACACAGATAGGAGACAAAGGGGTTCATTCACACACACGGACCCACATGCATATATATATATTTATACACACACACACACACACACACACACACAAACAGGTATCTGACAAGGTTAAATTGATCATCTTGTCATCATTTTCCTTCAGGCAGGAAGGAGCAACCTGATCTCCACATCTGCTTTGCTCCCTTCATGTTCCGTCGTGTTATTGCAGCTTCACTCCAGGTGCACAGAACGACACGATGCACACAAAAGCAGAGCAAGTCACTTGAGCTTCTTCTCTGCATGTACCGAAGTGTGAGACACTAATTACAGTGATAGCCCTGGATCACCCAAATGCCTCCCACCTGACACTCAGAGCTCATTCCACCGCCTGCATGTGGGCGTGAAGTGCATCACACTTGTTTGGTTTAATTAAACATTCTGAATGAAATGTGAGAAGTTTGGGGTGTTTACGGTGCAGAGTGAAGTCAAAAACCAGGAAACAAGCCTTGCAGGAGCCCTGGGCCGGCCGTCACTCCAAATACATGTGAATGTGTGCACTCTCATCGGGGGAGAACGGGGAGAAAGTTGGATGTCAGTTCAGGCAGAAGAGAGACACGAGTGTGAGTTTAAGTGTGAGTTTCTCAAGTATGCTCTCCCTGCTTAAGGCTCTTGGTTTGCTTCAATATTTCATAAAGGGAGACCTCGGTGTGTTGAGGCTGCTGTAATGTGCGCCTGTGTGTGTACGTGTGTGTGTTTTGGGAGGGGAGGCCACAGTGTTCGGAAAGTAGTATTTATGAGAAAGCTGCACAGGTCTGTCATCTGGCTAATATATGGACTTATAGCTCCTTTCTTACTGTAGGGAAGAGGTAGATGAAATCACACACACACACACACGCGCACACACGCACGCACACACACACATCTTAAATAATGCAGAGGGTATTATTGCAGTGGCTGGTGTTTTAAATGAGCTTTGTGAAGAGGGAATATATGGCCAGCTATTCACATGGAGAGATTTAAGGCATCTGTGCAGGAGAAGCTGCTGGATGAAGATAAAATAAAAATATAAATAAAAAATATAAAAAACATTATAAGCTGGTGTCACATGACCAACAGTGAGAGCTCTTCTCAAGCAGCAGCTAAAGCAGCACCGTGAAGGATTTTAAATGTGCGAAAATTTATTTTTCTGATGGTCTGGTGGTGGAATGACTAATATTTATGAAAGCAGGTGAAACTGAGAGTTAAGGAGCGAAACTAAGTCAGTTACTGAATGACAGAGAAATGATCAGACTGCCTGGTGGCCTTGTAAAGAAGTCTGTTCTGATTCTGACTGCATTAAAAAAGACCGTTGATAATGTTGGAGGTAAAGATCCTTATATGAAAACTTGGTTGTAGTCTAACATTGTCAGGGAAATTGTAACAGCACGTTTCAGAAGACCAAAGTTCGCCATCTGTCAGAAGTTCTCCAGCTTCTGACAGATGGGGAACTTTGGTTCATGCAAGCAGAAAATTTTAGCTGCACCAGACTCAGTTAGTTCATTTTCAATACAAAGATTCAACTGTTTGTTTATTTTCTTTCATACGGACTACCTGCCAATCATTACCAACCTAGAAAAGTCTCATGTTTTTCACCTGTTACACTGAGGTTTTCATGTCTTTATTTGTCATCTGTGTGGTGAAAACATCAGATTTCTGCACAGTCAGAGAAGATCTGAGCGTCTCTCCTGGTTGGCTGCTGCCTGCACTGCCGGCTGAAGGGTCACTGACGGTGGACGGTATGTCAAGCAACTACAACCATCTGATTCAGCAGCAGCTGAACCGATGGTGCTGCAAGTCATAACTGGAGCAGAGAGCAGCCAAGAGCAGCCAAGAGCCTGGAGTAACACTGCTCAAGTTTAGGAAAAGGTTTGTGCCTATCAGACGCTTTTATGACTCTATTTATTGAACATTTAAAGGAAGCGAGAAGGCTAAAGAGAAAAATTATGGTAAAATCAGGTAGATACTGACGCTATATAAGCTGTCACACAAACACATAAATAAACCTGAAAGAACGTATTATGATTTCCAACCTTTATTTTCCTCCCATAAGTTTCATTAAGCTGCAATGAAATTCTGTCATTTTCAGAAACGCTCTCAAAGGGGGGGTCAACTAGAAGCTGGTATTGTGATTATTACAAATAAACCAGGGGAAACTGCAAAACCTGTGCTTGGCTTTTTCTCGTTTACGTTTCTGATGCTGATGCAGATTGTTGACGGTGAAAACAACATTTAACAAGATGAAACTGGACTCTGTGGGCGTCTCCTTCTCAGTGACAACATCCAGCAAAGCCAGCGTGAACCTGTTGCTCCTGTTCTCCTTCGCAGTGAATAAAAAATTTAAACACAGAGATTACACAATGGTTGTTTCTTACTCTGTGATGTCAAGGTGAATTAGAGGTTACCTGGATGTAACTTAATGCATCGTCGCTCTGGATCACAAAGTAAATGGAGGCATATGAACATAATTACTGCGGGGAACATAATTAATTCATCATACACCTGATCACATACGATACATCGGTGTAGTGTTAATGTTGTGGTAAGAAGAGATGAAAACAAAACTACCAATAAACTTTAAAAAAAAATCTATATGTATATATCTATAACACCTTACAGCCTCATAAGTAGTTACAGTTAAAACCCATAAGACTGGAGACTCAGGCATTTCATCCAGTCACAAGCATGCTGCTCGAAATTACACTAAGTGTGGAATAAAATTTTTCAGGAGCATGGAACAGAACAGAAGATTAAAAAAAGACAATATTTTACTTGTAAAGTTGTTAAAAAATAAAAAAAAAATCATGTACAGCAAGAGATGCATTTAATATAAATATGCTTTTAAAAATACAGGACCATGAGTGATCTTATAAAAGTCTATTAAACTTGACATATTCTTTCCTCTAAGATCTGCGCGACTCTCTTGTTTCTTCAAATTATATATCCAGTTTCCTATCTGTTCCGAGTGCGGCAAACTTTTCATCCATCTTTCCCTTCTTGCCTCCATCTATTTATCCATCTGTCAAATGGTCCCCAGTGTGTGTGTGTGAGGCTGGAGGATTGTAGTGCTGAGTGATAGATATCAGCCCTTTCATTTCCATCAGAGTAAAGGTTAACAGCTCATCATTCTTCATCCACCTGAGGTGAAGGATTGCCGGGGTGGAGGGAGAGAGCTGGGTGCACTGATAGCAGTGGGTGGACAATACAAGTGGTCTCTACAGATTCAATATTGTCCAGGCGAGTAAGAAAGAAAGCTGCTATCCTCTGACCTTTCAGCCCAATGTAAACTAATACATACCTTAAGACACAGTTCAGGGTTTGTTGGGGTTTTTATTACACGGCAGTGAGGATTTAGAGGGAAAACAACAAACAATACACCATTTTTTTCCCATGTATTACAAGACATAATCAAATACCACACATTATTAAATATTATATATAAGTGCTCAGACAGTGGGGACTGAGTGTTTACTCTGGTTTTAAACTGAAGGTTGCTTACCAGAGAGGAGCAAGGCTTTGTCCACAGTGAACTCTTCAGCAAACCGGATGTGGCAGAAGTTCTTCTTGCTCTTTCTGATGGCAGCAATGTCCCCACACTGTCCGAAGACCTCCATGATGAGCTGCTCGGTGGCGTTCTCAGGCAGACCGCCGACGAACACCGTCCTACAGCCTGGAGGACGTTCCCTCGTTGCTGGAGGCGGGAGGTCTGTCAGACATGGAGGGGAAAAAAGAGAAGAGACAAGGTCATTTCAACTGAAGATACACCTGTAGTTACAATCTTCATCAGCATGAATTCATCTCCAGGAATTGAGACGACAGTTGGTTGACAGGAACATAATCACCGAAGTTACAACTTTAGTTTTAACCCAGAAAGATCAAATGCAAAAACGGGTGGTGAGTGTTGTTTTATGAATGAATAAATTAATTTATTACAGCTGTGCTCAGCTTGCCTGGGCTTACAAGACAAAACAAGATACCACAAATTAATATAAAATAGATTCTGAATAACATTTGGAAACAATACTACAAAGGCCAAAAATAAAAGAAACCAATTTGAATAATTTAAATAATTATAACAATCAGACTCTTTGAACCATCTACAATAAAAGACATCATCACAGACAGAAATATGTTGTATAATTTTGCAGAAACCATAATAAATACTAATTTTAAACAATTATTTTTGCCTTCTTTTCTTCACTTTAGAGAAAAACAACCTTTTCAC
Source organism: Acanthurus leucopareius (assembly GCA_029814765.1). Lineage (NCBI taxonomy): Eukaryota > Metazoa > Chordata > Actinopteri > Acanthuriformes > Acanthuridae > Acanthurus > Acanthurus leucopareius. Next base: position 18,625,341 of record JAQMCX010000058.1, on the reverse strand, counting down.
ATCAAAAGTGTAAATCCATATGGATTCAGTCTGCTTGCTGTTTAAATCCAGATAATTGCATGAGGTTTGCTTTACGTTGCTTTCTAAGAAGTCAATTATTTTGTCTTTTTCGTCTGTATTTAATGTGGGATCAACAGTCTGTCTCAAATGCTGCTAATGGCTGTGTCATGTTTCATGTTTTTCTTTCCATTAATTAAAATTCCAACACAATCTTGATGCTGCAAGTGCACTTGACGGAGAAATGAGGAAGCTCCCTGTTACACACTTTTTAAAAGTCAGAAATCTGAGAAACTAATTGTTTTGCTGTAACTTGAGTCAAAAAAACATTTTAAGGTAATTCATGTCTGTCTCTTTAACTGACTTTTCTTCTCTTTATGCTCAAATACTACAAACCATTTCAGGTCTCTCATCAAATTCCTATTGTTCATACGTTAGTTACTCCATCTGCTCTCAGTGCTTAAAGTTTGTGTAAAGTTGCTACTGCTTCAATGTTACGACTGCAAAATTTTTAGCAGTAAACACTCTAACAATTTTTTCAGAAAAATTCAGCTTTCTTCTGTCCAACATAAACTGTATTTAGGAGTAAAAAAAACTCTAAAAAGCATCACAGAAAAAGTTCAAGAATGAGGCTGAAACTGCAGATGTTTAAATTATAAAAGTGTTTCTTCTCTCACTCGCCCAGTCAAGGTGTGCTCATGAAGAAACACCTTGAAATTACCTTTAAATGCATAAAAAGGAGGGATTGAAAATTATATTGAGGCCAAATGTAACAAGACAGACAGAACTTAAATAGCATCTCCAGTTTCTGCCTCTGAAGTGTTTCTTCTTTCTTGACAATTATAGAAAATTTTCTTCCACATCCTTTCTTACCTTATAATAACAACCTTCGAGGTAGAAAAACCTGCTGTTAGAAACTAAAAGAAAAAAAAATCATACTTAAAGGTTACACAGGAAAGTCAAGGTAAGTTCAGTAAAAGTAATTTTATTTATATGGGCAGGTCAACAGAGGAGAGATATAATGTGTCCAGATTAAATCAAACGCAGTAAAATTACAGTATGAATAATCAGGAGGTCTAAAAGGAGACTGACAGGATCCTGGTGTTCAGAGCTGAGAGCGTGAGATGCGAGGAGCAGAAGGTGTAAGGAGATCAGACAGGGATAAAATGGGCAGAAAATTTACAGTTTTCTAAGTCATCAGAGGCAGCCTGATCTTACATGGAGAGGGAGCCAATGAAGGGAATCTAAAATTAGTGTAAAACGGTTTAAATTTTCTGCTTTCGGTAAAAATTTTTTAGCATGAGCATTTAGGACTTTAAGTGCCAGCAGGAGGCACAAAACATTACAATAATCTGGATGAAACAAGGGTATGTAGACGGAGCCCTGCATCAGTCACGGACAGAAAAGACGACACATCTGCGTTCCACAATGTACAAAAACAGCATCTTGTTGATTCTTGTTGATTATTGTTGTACTGATCAAAAAAAAGGATACAATTATCACAGTTAAACCCACAGTGGAAATCTCACATTTTGGTTCCTTAATCTGTCTGGCGTCTCTGTCAAACAGGATCAATAACTAGCAAGAATTTCCGATATTTGGAAAAACATCACAGCGCCTCTCCAAGCAGCACGTCAGAAAGAAGGCCGGTTATCAGCAAAATCAAACTCCTGCTCACTAAATCTGCGAGCCAGCCAACGTTCCAGTGAAGTGAGCCGACTATACGTGATGATGAAATAATGATGAGATGTATAGTAAGGCAGAGACTCTCTATGACCATGGCATGATGGAAATATGGAATAATAAGCAATAACATGGAACAATATGCTTGAATGATTTTTATATTACAGAGATAATCGCATCACACCATCTTCAGAGTGTAAATTAAATCCTTCTGGCCAGAGAGAGAGGTTGATCCTTTCATGTCAACGGTTTGAAGCCGACTGAACCGACTGAACAAAGATAAATGTGGAAAGCCGTAATCTCAGAAAGATCTGAGTTTCCATTAATAAAATTTAATAGATATGACAGATATCAGTCTAACATGAGCTTTACATTCAATAAATAACAGATGAAAATTGGGAGTAAACTTAATATAACCCATAAAAATTTACTTTGGAAAAGTTTAAGTCCATGGATTGAAGAGTATATAGTGCTACAAATAAATGACTTTTATATTTGCACCTAGAGGAGCTAAATGTTGTGATAATGGAGATGGTACTCTGTATAGATGTGGGCGTCACAGTCCTTGATCCTCCTCTGCCTGGCTGCATTTTCCTGTGACTGGACATCAGTCAGGAGCAGTCGCAAGTCCAACGTATCCCAGCTTTCCTTCTCTGCCCCCTGGGCCGGTTCGGCTGGTCTGGCTGGGTGGATGGAGGTGTTTTGGTGTTGAGGGCAGGGATGGTCTCAAAAATCCACTGCTCTTAATCCTTTTGCTTCTTTTTCAAAAGCTAATGAGCGTGTTTCTCTCATAGGTAACAAAATGGAATAATATCAGATTAAATGAAAAAGGGTAACAAGTTTAAAGGAGCTACAGGCAGCTGTATCTGCATGCACCGCTGTTGCCATGGTCACTTTCTCACGGCCACAAATCTGTGGCCGAAATCAAACGACTTCCCATCAATCATCTCCTAAATGAGAAAAAAAATACAGTGTATTTTTCATTTTGTACTCAAAAGGTTGGACATGAAATTTTAAATCATGGGCCCAAGAGGAGCTATTATCCAGTCCTGTGGCTTTACTGCCACGGGGCCTGTAGCAAAGTTACAGTGCAACACATCAGAGGTACTTTATGGCCTCGTCCTTCTCATGTCAAAGCTTGCTCTGGCACATGGCCCAAACGCCTTTATCTGCTGACCTTGGCCATGATGATGGCATTAAAACTGGAACATGCACACACACTCACGGCTGCTCTGTTACTGGCATATTTAAAGCCAGAAAAAACACACATGCACACACACACACACATGCACACATCAGCTCTAGGACAACACCAAGGTGATAGCTTCCCTGCTTTTACTTTGCAGTCAGCTAAAACATGCCGCGGTTCATTGCACGATTCAGCATGAAATTAGAATTTCTGACAGAGTTTGGCTGATGAGCGAGGAGGACAATATAAAAGGACAACAAGGTAACAATCTGACATTTAGCTGACATCCTTGCTTCGTAAAAGCCTGCCTTTAAAAACCAACTTTTTTTTTTTTCCAGACACACTAGAGATGTGACTGCATTACAAAATGTATGGCTTTGAAAGGAGGATGAAATCCATGCTGGGGACTTTTTAGAAAAGTAGGCACGTAGACAGGAGGGTTCTGAAGGACATCTTTGGTCTTTTACTTGAGGGTAATTACAGACAGATGAGTCTGACATCGATGAAAGAGTGTTGGGAAAAAGAAGAGCCGGAGGAAGTGATGACCATTAAAGACACTCACAGAGTAATTCCCTGAAGCAGCAAATGAAATGTAGGTCTTCAGCATTAAAGGACTGAGGGACGAAAATGGCTTTGTCCCTGTGTGTGTGTGAGTTATGGAATAAGAGGAGGAGACGGATTAAGACAAAGATCATGTTCAACAAAACCTAAAGTTTTTCTGAGCCAAGAGAAAAAGAAAGTCTCGACCCTGTATGGAAAAGAAACTGAAACCGCTGGAAGGTGGGTGGAGAGATCTGAATGACTGACACAATTTATTAAAACAGACAAATCCAAAGATCCCAGTTTTATAAAATCTGTCATTCTCACATTATTTTATATATTCAGAAATATCAAGAAATACTTTTTAAAAAAGCTGGAAAAAAAGACATGATCTGAATAAGAGAAAGACAATGAATGTTAAAAAATGTCAGAGAACCATAAAGTTAAAGAGGCTGAGAGACGGATAGTGAGTTTAGTGCTGCTCAGTTAAAGGTCAATGAGTAGGAAGCTGTGTGTAATGTCCGAGGTGGAGTAGCTGGGGGTCCAGCTTCCTGCGATAGCCACCATATGTAACCCGCTGCCCTCTATCCACACACACTCACACACTCACACAAAGCCATCGCCTGGCGGACACAGAACAAATACAGCAGGAAACAGAGCACTGACTCACAATCATCCTCTCTGCAGAAACACAGCAGTGTGAAAACACACACCGCTGAAAGCAACATCTCTGCCCATGTTTTCCACTTCTGCCCCCTCTCACACACACACATTTAATATAAGCACGCTGTGATAGTTCTTTGTAAAATATATATATAAAGGAAGATGCATGTCAGCTGCTGTCAGGACCCCCTGTGTGGTGGCGCTGTGTCACACTGTGAGACCCTCAGAAAAACCTCACAGGCTTCAATTACAGCAAGAACCAAACAAATGAGGGGAAAAAAAATCCTCAGCGGCTCATTTCGGTTCTCGGTCAGCATTTTGCCGTCTGTGCAGATAAAATGCTGCCTTAAATTCCAACTTGAAAATCTTTTATTTGTGGTGGCATTTCCCTTTATTCTCTTGAAAAAAAATTCAGCTACTAAGGAGTGTCTTCTTATTTGTTTGAAAAGAGAGTTTTCGACACTTTCTCGGCCTATTATATGAGGCAACTTTGACATCTTTTAAAGGGGAAAAAAGTGCCGTTCTTTCATGTTGGGAGTAGATTGGCTTCCTCTGAAGACTAACTCTCCAGCTCACTCTCATCCATGGCGTGCTTTTTGCCTTAAAAGTGACACAAATCGAAGGAAATGAATAGAAGGAGACAAATGGTTTGAGAGAAGAGGTGAGCGAGAAAGAAATTGTGGCAGCAAATATCCTGAAAATGTGTGAAGACGCTGATGTAGAAGCGATGGAGGGTTGAAGAGAGAGATTTCCTTTAAGCAGTCTAATGGGTGCCCCACATTATATGTTAACACACTGCTGGGTGGATGCTTTTATCCAAAGTGCTTTACAAGTGCTTAAGTTTTGTGTGCTAGTGGCCCATAGGAGATGGAGTGCTTAACCTTAGCAGTCTATGTGCCATCTGTACCCAATGAGCTGCGTCTGAGTCCCTGCTTATGATTTTTTAAAAATCTTCCTCCAGCTTCTGCGCTTCTTATTTTCTGTCTTTTGTCACACACACAATAAAAAAAGAGTCAGAGGGTGAAACGAAGGCCTGAATTTAAGAAAAAAAAAACTGTCTTTTCTTAAGTGCTCATGCTGAGAAACAATGTAACCTCAGGTCATACACTGAGTGTTTATGACAGGTTTTCATGCTGTAACACTGAGCAGTTAACAGCGCCGCTCCTCATTCGACCATAAAATGAACTCTGTAAAAGTACACGACTTTTCATCCATGTTCTTGTGTCTGATCACTCGCTCAGTGTAAAAAGGTTTAAAAGCAGCTGGGGACACTTTTACTAAATGACAGGAGCAAGTTAACAAATAAGCATTCACAATATTTATAATATGAATCTAAACTGAAAGGCACATCATAAATTTTCCTTTAGAAATTCAATATTTTCAAATTCTGAATGACTTTTTAGCTTAAAGATCCTTCAACAAGAATTGACACCAGACGGATAAAACAGATATTTTACAGTATTTATGGGTACTATATGTAACATTTACTACTATTAATGTTCACTAAGGTGATATGCGCTCAATTTCTGGTATAAAACAGTTTCATATCTTTCAGTCTGTATTTATTATGCTGCCACAAACTCTTACACCTCCAAAGTACAGTTCAAAACAGACATCAACCCTGCATTTACAATACAAATACCAAGTTAACCTCTATATAGGAATTATACTGTAATTGGTGCTTTAATGTTACATACAGCACCTTTAACAGCTGAACTGAATTTTAGCTTTAAATGCTTTGGTTACATTCAAAACAGTTCATGAAACATTAAGCAGAGCTGGAACCTCCTCCATCATGCGATCACTAAAATGCTGGAATGACTCATAAACATTAAACCAGAAACATAATCTGCTCCTACCAGGAGCAGAACGAGCAGCATATTTATGCTCTTTTACTGCGAAAATACACATTTATGGGTTCAAAATTATCACCATTTGTGTGGAACTTTAGCTCGTCTCCAGCTAATAGTTTTCATCCCCTGCAGCTCACCATCTGATCCTTCTGCACTTCGCTCAGTCTGAAAGGCCATCAGGCAAAGATCAGCCTCCTCTCTGTTACTAACAGGCTAATTTATCCCATCACAGAAAACTGGCACATCTGTCCTTCTGTACAGCCCTGACTAATTGATAGAAACAAACAAAAAAACAAAAAAAATCCCACTGTGGATGAATTCATTGTCATTGTGATTGCTAAATAGTCTGCAGGCCACCTGGCTCGGGGGTACATGGCAATCATTTATTAATGAATTTATAACGTGTGATGCATTTTTCTGTCTGCATTAAACCATGACAGTGATGCTCTGAACTCAGAGAACACTTGGTATCAAAGGCAGACTCCCAGGCTGGTTGTAGTGAGGCGCTCTCACTCGTAGGTTAAAATTGATGTGTTCTCCATCTGACATGTGAGGCTGCCTTGAAAAAGCCTCTAGACAGAACGTTTTTTTTTCCCAACAGAAGGGAGAATGTTACTTCCAGTGGGACTGAACACAGGGATTACGTTAAATTATTAACAGAATCACAAAAGTGTGAAGGGAAAGTGTGAGCAAAGACCACGCTCACCAGGAAATGTTTTATTTTCAGGTTGTTTTTTTTTTTGGTTCTCTTTTCCATATTAAATATATACAGCGAAAGGCTTATTTATGACCTAATTAACATAAATTCACACAGATAGATATATTATGTTATGACATGGAACATGATCATAAAGCTGAGATTAAAGCCCTTTTAATAAATGCTCTGCAGGAACTCAGGCTGGATGCAATTTCAACCAAATGAGAAAGAGGTCCAGAGTTATGACCCTTGTTTCGGAGGTCGTGTTAACTCATGCGTTTCCGATGTGCTCTGGGCAGGCGGGGCTGCCGTGTTACAGAGTAAAGATGCCACTGGAGCACAGTTCAAGTGGTTTAGATCCACCGTACAGCACTTTAAATAAGTGCTATGCAGTGGATCGAAAATAATGCAGATGTAAAGAGTGGTTAATATGGATTACTTGAAAGTAATGGATATAAATATATTTGGTGAAAGTACCTCTGCATGTTTTTGTGCCCTCTGCAATCACTGGGAGAAAAAAAACCCTAAAATATTCATCTACCATGTGTTGTGTTTATATTGTGTCTGTTCATCTTTTCTCTTAAAAGACTGATCTGTACTTTTAGGAGTTTCTGTGAATGACCATTAGGTAACTGCCTGGTTGAGGACGAGAAACTTTGTGAGTTATTTTTACCAACAAGACCTGAAATATTTTGGAAGATTTCCCACTTTGAGCTGTATATTAAACATTAAAGTGCATATTTGTAGAACATTCTTACTCAGTTGTAAAAGAAAAACGCCCGGTAGAAATATTTGTCTTTTGCTTCTCCAATGGGACTTCATGGTGATGCAAAATACTATAAATTCCATATTCATTAAGTCATTAAGCAGTGCTCATAATGTCTGTAGCCACAATGGCCTCATACAACCAGAGATATTTAAAGTTAAATTACTTTAGTGTAAATGGTACTGAGAAATCATCTGACACAGACGCTCTGAAGGAGCCAGTGTGCTGAAATATGAAATAAAACATTCACCCTGCATGTTGGTATAAATTGTAGTGACATTTTATGGAAGCTGTAAGAGGTACTGGACCTGTTGTCACAGAGGCAACAGCCCCTTTGGGAGCCATCCTCTGTGCCATGCTGAGTACAACGGTGTTCATCTCCTATTTTACTGCTGTGTTGCTCAGTTTTATATAATATGGGCTGTTTAACTTTTACTGACCTGCTATTACGTATGGTCAACATGTGCTGCCAGCATTTTCTCCTGGTTCAGACAGAGATCTTGCTTTCCTCCCATTAATTAGAAAAACCCTCCCTTAAATACTGCAAAACACAATGGAAAGATTAAAGCAGCTACCATGAATTATCTACAGGGGCACAGAGAAGCACTGACAGTACTGTATCTATTAATAATTATGACAATTTAACAATTTTCTCATGAGAACAGAGATTTTATATTCCTTTATCCTTTGATTTCTTGTTCTATTTTGTTAAAGTTCAAGGCTACAGTTGACACAAACTCTCATTCAGTTCAGATCCTGATGCAAACGCCCAAGTTTCTTTTTGTGTGAGTAAGTGTCTTAGTGTGTGTCTGTGTGTGTGTGTGTGTGGGTGAGTCGTATAGATATATGGGTGCAAAACAGAGTGGGTTTGTACGTATACCGTACATATGTAACAGCCTTAACAGAGACCTTTTGAACTAGAACAAGTAGCTGGAAGTCTCAGAGGTGATCAGTTAATTAAGTAGATTTGACCCCCTTAGACACGAGGTTGCAGGAGAGGAGATGCAGTATATGATAGACAGAGAGAGAACAGAGAGAAAAGGAGTGTATATGTGTGTATGCATACAGTACAGAGGAGCCAGCAGGTGTAGAGAGATTAAGGAAAGACATACAGCGATAAAGGTGAGCTGGGCTAAGGAGAGAACAGAGTCCATCACCTCTCTGGCCTGGCATATTGAAGACAGCAGCACTGTGTTATGTGTTCACAGAGGTCACTCCTTCAATTACACATTCACAGACACCACACAAGCGCACGCCCGCATGCATACACACACCTCCATTAATTCCTCCCCTCCCTTCCTCCCCCCGATGAAGCGTGAATGCAAATTAGCTACGCTCTGCTGGATAGAGGTACTAAAAGGTATTAAAGGTGACATTAAGGAAGAATTTCTTTGTTGTCGCACAATATCTGGCCGAGTGGTGCATAGGTGTGTAGTCAGAGCCCATGCGTGAGAACGAGGACAGAGATACGTCACAGATAAAACACACCACAGCATATCACAGCTTGTATTGGTTACAACAGCAGTGATATCTCCTGTGATACTTACTGGGGTTGGGAGGAAACAACGTGCAGCTCTTGCAGTGGATGATCTCCTTTACAACCGACACGTCCTGGGAGAGGGGCGGGGGGCCCAGGCCCAAGCCGGCCATCATGGGATTTATAGGGGCGATGCCAGTCATCAGGCCGAGACCAGGGTCAAAATCTGGGGGTCAGGAAAGAGACGTGGATAAGCTACCACAGCATCTGCTCAGAGAGCCGTGACCCGCGAAACACACACACACACATGTTGGAAAAAAAAAAGCCTCTGTTTCCTAACTGCTTTATCAGGCTGGGCTCACCTCTAACTGTGGCATCATTCGAGCCCATGCTGGCTGTTTCATGTTCCATTTTACATTGTGTACTTCCTCCATGAACACAGAGCAACACTTCTGTCAACAGTGGTGACACACAAGCAGTTTATAAATAACTGAATATGTCAGCCACTCATGAATAAATCATCTAACAAAAAACATGAATATTTAAACTATTTTTACTTAGTCCCTTGTTTTTCTCTCATTTTCTCTCTCTCTTTTACTCCTGGTGACTTGAGTTTTTGAAAACTCCCTCTCACACACACACTCTTGAAACTATTACACATTTTACGCCTGCTCCTCTTTAGTCTTTTAATGATAACCTGCAACATCATAAAGAAATTTCAGAAAACACAGATGCTATAATCACAGGTACTGATTTAGACTGCACCTGGGCACATAAACACAGACTCACACACACACACACACACACACACACACACACACACACACACACACACACTATTTTTTCTCACATATCACATACATTCCCGGCTTTTTTTTAAAATGGAAATACATTGCCCTCTCCCCTGAGTTCCCCTTGCACCTGCAGCAGACAGCGGCAGAGAAAGGAGGCCATTGTGTGCATGTGTGCGTAATGCAATGTCGTGCATGCCAAGTCTCCATCCCCGTGAGTGACAGAAACTTGACTGAGACAAAACTGAAATGAAAGCACAACAAAGCACTGATGCAATGTTCGCTCAAGAGGACTGGCACAGAGTTTTCATCTGGAGAGGGCGACAGAGAAAGAGTAATCTGGTTCAATGAGCTATTTTGCAGTGAAGTAGCAGGAGGTTCGGAAGAAAGTTATGAGTGACACAACGCTGCTGGACTAAACACCATGAAAACGAATAGCTGTGATACTGCCGTGCTTCGCCTGGCTTTCTCCATCTCCTGTTGGTGACCCTGACATCCGTCTTTAGCCGGGTGACACAGGGAGAGGAGGCAGGTGATAATGAAAACACTGCTGGGTTGCCAGAGCGATGAATGACTTGTTCGGGTGAGCTGGAGGAGAGGAAGATGGATAACACGGAGGGAGAGAGATAAGTGATGCTGGGGTGAAGCAGCAAAAGAGAAACAGAGCCATGAAAACTGATCTAATTATTGCTACTGCACACCAGGGTGGACTGTTTTCCATTAAAACTGTATCTCTGTATCTGTCTGGGGTGGTCACGGATGTCACTAATTGTATTCTTATCTGTATTTGTTGAGATGGAAAAACAATAGCAGGCTGCTGAATAACAGCAATGTTATGCAAAGTGTCCTTCTCACAGTATCCCTGCTTTGTTGTTGTCTGTGCTCCGGCTATGATTTCTATTGGGCAGTCGCCTCTCCTGTTTTAGACTCAGAGTGGTAAATTAGCTCAAGGACGTACCATAAATAAGTCCTGGACTTTTCTAAGCTGGAGCTTTAAGCAGCATTACACTGCAAAAGTAAGGTTAGTTTGAAAAAAGGAAGACAAGATGCAGCACAGCACTTTATTCTTATTGATCACTTAAAGCTCAAGTGAGTTAACATACCAAACTGAATTTGGAAAGCAATGGTTTCCTTGAAGTTACGAAATTTTAGAGTCAAATAAATGAAAAATGTGTTCTGGTATTAGTTAAGCCTCTGCTGTGTGGCAGCTGATGCCTCTGCCAGCTGATGTGGCAAACACACTGCATGGCAACAGATGCAAACATCTGCTTCACGGGTACATCATCCAACTTCTCTGAGCAGACACGAGGGTGTAGAAAGGTCATGAATTGCACAACTCTTCCCTCAGAGCTGCTCTGCGTGGCTCTACCTATCCTTCCCATTACCTCCCTCTGTTTAAACTAAAATTAGGTCAGGTTGTTCAGTAGAAGTTTTATGGTGATGATACAGTAAAATGGAATCTTAAAAAGCAGCCCAAAACAATATTTTACACTAAAAAACATGATTTTGAATAAATCTTGACTTATTGGTATTTGAGGCTGCTTGCTTTTTAAAACCCTTTTATCATTTCACTGCATAATTTGATGCTTTTCAGTAAAAAAATCAGTAAAAAGAGCTGAATAGATTTCTGTTGCATGGCCTCGTTTTTTAGTTCGCATCTGGCTCCTGAGTAAGTGTAAAAACCAAAAAAAAAACAAAAAACAGATCCATCTCCTTACTCAGATCCGACTATGTCATCACTACCATGACAAGAAGTCTATTTTACGTCATTAACCTGATCCTGTTATTACACTTAATGTTGGTCACTGCAGCTTGGCAGGGCCTGGAGTTGGCACTGACAACGGAGTTAAAGGGAGAAAAAAAGTTGAAGAAAAGCCTCAGACTCAGTCAAGACTTGAAGGCACAGAAATGTGTTCAAATCAAGTGGGAGAAGAGTGGGTAAGGAAACGGACATGGACGCTATTGTTACTCTGTACACGCATGACTTTTCACCATCCCTGACAGTTCATACTGATGGGGGGGGATACGGCTTACATCCTGAATGGATATGAACACTCGTCTGGAAGCTTGACACATGGGCAGCATTTATAAGCTGAGCATGCAGGCCTGTTGGGTGGAAGGGCTTCAGCTGCACGCTCTGTTTGTGTATGTAATCTACTTCTGCAAATAATTGTCTTCAAAGTGTCTTTCCTGTCAAAGTGTGACCCTGATTGTGTCAATGCGCCTGCTTTTCTGTTACTTTTAGACTCTACAAAGAATTAAATGAGGCTCTGTCTGACCCAGGGAAACATGGAGGTCAGGCAAAAAGTCCTTTCCAGGGCTACTTCCTGGCTTCACCTGCTTCCAGCACACTGAACTCAGGTCAGCACGCTACCTCCAACAGACATGATTGGACTGCTCAGGGCTGACTTACTCAGTGTGTATGCGCTTCTCTCCACCCCTGCACATTTCTGTTTTGTTCCCTTGTTTATCTGTTTGGCTCCATTTGCTTTGCCATCATAATCCAATCAGACAGGCTGATATTCCTTTACATGTGCTAAATGTTTGTTTTTTTCCGTTTTGTTCACAACTTAAATGTCGATTGAGGGCAAATTAAGTTTGTGTTTAGCGTAAGAACTAATCTGATTAGGAGCGTGACCGACTCACCTCGAATGAAGTGTTTGTGTTGAAGACTTGTTTTTAGCGAATTTAAAAAATTGCCATGTTTTGTTTAACCCTTTAATTAAATGACAAAGATGCAAAAGTTCACTGATGTGTCAATTTGATAATGGGAAACAAGACTCGGTTCATGTGTTATCAGTGAAATTGCACCCAGATTCAATTTAAAACTGCAGATTGGATTTGTGGGCATATTTTGGTGGGTGGTGGTGTTTTTGTTTTTTTTTCCTGTTTCTGAAGATTAAGTCTAACACAGCGACTTCTTGTTGACACATCTCCAGCAGCGCAGCTCTGCCACTGAGAAGGAAGACAAAAGATTCAGCAATAAGAACCATTAAGCTTAATGTCATGTTTGGCTCCGAGTCCGTCAGAATCAAAGAGGGAGGGCCTCTTTTGTTTGCACCAACAGTCGGTAATCACACTGTCAAATCATACAATCAAAATCCATAAAAAAGACAAAGAAGTACACTTTCCTTCCTCTCATAGTCGTCTTAGTTGAGTATGACAGCCTTGAGGCTTTGCATTACAAGCCTGACTAATTTTAAAAAGAATAGGAAGTTTCTCTTGAGGAACCTTTATATTGTCTGACTTTGGGCTGTCTCCGTCCAAATATGGTCATTATAGGAGATACAGCCAAGCTGCTCAGTGTCGCCTCATAGCAAAAAGGTTGTTAGTTCAATTCCCAGCTGATCCAGATTCCTCTCTGAGTGCAGTTTGTAAGTTCTCACAGTGCATGAGTCTCCTCTGGGTGCAAATCTTTTGAAAACATACTGGCCGAGTGCCATGCGGTTGTTCATTGCTCCTCATCAACGCGTTAAACGCAGAGAGACGTTTGCACTACACCGTACTCAGTGTAACCGCATGTGACAGATAAATAATTCTTCCACTTCTTTTCTGAAATCCTTGGTTGGCGACTAAAAAAATGGCGGACTTAGTGCTACTGTGTAACTCCACTGACTGGCTGATTTGCAGCTTTGATGACTAACAGATGGGCTGCATCAGATTTCTGACAGTCGCAGACTTTCAAGAGCAAAATCCCACGATGTGAATGCTGCTGGGAATGATCAAAACGTTCCTGTAAAGCAGTGGGAAAACTCTCAATAAGTAATCACTACTTAATGATGTAAGTATTCACACTCTGTGATCATTAGCACGATAATTAGGTCCATTTTAGAGAGTTAACCTGAAACAACAGCCCTGTTTTTTTTCTACATCTTTTCATCTACAAACACAGACACCAACGGTGGGTGCTTAGATGTCCTGTAAGAGCATGTGTGCAGGCGCGGCGAGCAGCAGCGAGCAGCAGCGAGCAGCAGAGACGTGTGTGATGAGGTGTTATTTACTGTCTCTTCTTCCAGGGGATTTTTCACTTGCTCCGTCTCTCTCATCGCTATGGCAACAATGGCGCTTCAGTCCGGAAGCCATGTTTCATGTTTCATCACCAACGCTGCGCTGACCCAGTGTTTGAGTGGTTCCAGTGCAAAAGGGGTCTGTAGTGAGGAACTCCTCCGAGACCCAGAGATCATGAAAGTGCCCTTAAACAAAAACATCAAGAGAAAGCTTCTAGTTCTCCGACCGCCCACACAAGGCCGCTAGTCTCTGTGTCTGTTTATCTCTGATCTCTTTTTCTCTCGCTCACTGTTTGACTCAGGCTTTTCTTTTTCTTTTTTTTTTTAAATCCATTTCTCAGTGTGCTCCCTTATTACTGCACAATCCACTGCTTTTAAAGCTTTCACACATACGGTTTTATCCATATCTTAGCGTTTTATTTCTAATGAAAAATCTTTTCTGGAGGCTTGTTAAATGTAACCACATTTCAGCTTGTCTGTCTATGAGAAGCAGGAAATTAAATGAAAAAAAGAAAAGAATACAAATTTTACTACAACAAGCTTCTGGCTGTCACAGTTGTTCTCCCTACTCCGCTTTGACTCAACCTCTCCTCCCCCTTCATTCCTCCTCAAACTTTGATTTCCACAGTAAATGTTCCCTCTCAGCAGAGTCAGCCACGGGTGGCGGTCGGGGGACACGGACAGCTGCTGCGAGGCACGCTGGGTAATATGGGTAATATTTCCTGATGAACAGACTGGCCCAAGCCTCCTGGAACTTGGCCTTTCACTCACCCTGCCAATTGTCGCCCCATCTGCATCGCAGTTTCCCTCCTAATGTCCACCAGATATCTCTTTAAAATCCATCAGTTTCCATTAAATATGAAAAAAATCTTCACTTAGTCTTCATTATTGTGATAGATATAACTTTAGCACACTTATTCTGCATATATTATACTTCCTTAACTCTGGAAAACTTTTATGAGCCACAATTTCTATCAGTATCTTTCATTGTATTGCATTTTCCCTTAACTTTATACAGAACATCAACCCCAGTTATTTAAATCAGTCTCTCTCTGATCGCTGGATCAGATCACAGAGTAGGAAAATGTGCATTTTAATGTGTGCATGTTCATGTACAACTAGTGTGTGCAAAGCAAACTCAGCAAAGAGAACCCTGGGAATCTCTCCCTCTTCGGGCTTTTTTGTTCGTTCAAAATACTAGAAAAGAACAAATTCTACTTGTGAGTATTTAAATGTGAAAAATGCTAATTCTGTGAATAAGAACAGTGTGGATATTTGTGTGTGTTTGTGTGTGAAACTGGGAGGAAGAGAGGTTAAATTCAGCCACACATCTTACTTAGTCTCAACAGCAGCTGCCCTGCGGCCTCCACCCAATAACATTTCTATTACGAGTCCAAACCAGCCAATCAATGCCATGATTACTTGTAATAGAAACATCTATTTCCATAATGAGAGTCTATCATAAATGCCCTTGTTGTCCTGGAGTGCTGCAAGTTAACAGAAGTGCCATTTTGCAGTGAATACTAATGTGAAGATACGTGGAACATTCATTATTATTTACCAAAAATCGTCTGGTGATTACAGCCTCATAGCTGCAGCACCGGGATCTGCAAGCATGAAACAACACTTAATCCCCTCCGGCTAACTCTGACCTTTAACCCTGAAAGAGTAGTTGGGCAAGTGATCACTGAATTTCCCGTCTGGAGACGGAATATTTGGTACTTTTGTATAAAGGGACACAATATGCCCTACAAGTTCTCAGAGATACTCAAACTGCACTGCACAGTATAAAAGAGTTCAGGAAGCCTCATTAAAAACCTTTCGGGGCCTTTTTGATGTTTTATGGAAATTAATTTAAGGGCAAGTTAAAAGACAAAATAAACAAAGCTGGAAGCTCAGCCTATTACTAATACAGCATAACTAATTACAATGGTGATACCTATGAATAGGCTGTATATGAAAACAAAAGAAACAAAGAAAAAATGTTGTGAGGCATGAAATCAAATTCGGTTAGGGAAAGCCGGCAGCATGCGTGTTGTTTAATAAACCCTTTAACTCCTAATAAAATTGTTCATTCAGGGGAAATAATCACTAATTAGTCGACAGTTTAATACTTCTGTTCTGCCACCAGCTGTTGGTTTCAGTTCAACATTTTGTTGCTAGTAGCAACCCCTACCGGCAAAGGCCACTGGAGAGGCTTTAATGGGTCTTGCTCTCCTGATTGCTTTAATGTTTTTCATACTTGTGTTTGTTCTCCAGTTGGCTTGTATGTTAGTGTTTCTGAGGTCATCAAGTTTCATTCAACAGAAATTCAAATTTTACACAGGGATGAATAAAAAAGTAATAAAGTAGAAGTACTGGCAGCTCAGCCAGTGGAAGAAAAACTCACTGATCTTCTTTAAAATAATGAGAACGTGGTTTGGATTTAAATCACAAAAGGACGAGAGAGTTGGACCAAACACAGTAGGTTATTGCAAATGTTATTACTTGAAAAGAGGTGAAAAATTACCTACATATGCTCTTCAGATGGGATTAAAATCACTAAACAGCAAAGGTCATTTTAAAATCATCCCACCTTCCCTTGAGAAATAATTCCAGTTCTAACGGGGCAGACAGTGATAATCTGAGACAAGCTGGACGTTGCATGAGTGTGATGGATGACACATGAATATAAGAGCTATCTGATTAAATCTGTTCAGGATACCAGCTTCACTGCATCTTTTTCTTCCCTGTTCTCCTCTTACTGTTAGCTGATTTGACATCTACATTTCCATAAATATCAAACCCACTGAACTTTTTTTTTACTGAACTAATTAATTTTCAGCCATGCTAGCAGGAAAGAAATGAAAGTCTGTCTGCTACTTTGGCTTATTATCTAAACGACTATGAGAAAGATTACTGTGAAATATTGGACAGACATTCATGGTCCAAAGTCCAAATCACTTCACTTCGAGTATGACCAGCAGGGTGAAAATTTGATTTTTTAAGTGATATTAAAAACTTATGTGGAAGAAAAATGAGTCCCTGTTTTAGGACAATTTTACTGACTTTTTCCAAACCTGAAAATTAAAACAGAAGAACATAATTTTAGAAAGAAACGAAAAAAGGAAAATTGATGGAAACAATTAAGCTCAACAACACACTGTGACTTGGCCTGTTTAATGTGGAAACTGCAGACATAAATAAAGATATCCAAGATGAAAGCTTCTCAAAAGCAAATCCAAAACATATCGATCATAACCTGATATCTGGCCACAGTACAGGTCATTATTCAGGCCCTCTCAATGGGACATGAGTGAAACTAAAAAGTTAAAATAAAAGTTTACTAATTTATCCCAAAGATGGTTTATGTAAACTCATTTTCAAGTATGTCAGTTTTACTTACTTAATTGATGCTAAAATTGGAGTTATAATGTTATGATTGACAGATAATCCTAAATTGTGACTTTACATAATGTCACCAGTGTATCAGGGATATTTTGGTTTAGTTTTTGTACAGTGAGACAGCAGACTCATCTAAGTTATGTGAATAGTTGAAAAAACATATGGAAAGTTGTTGTCATTATGAAGAAAACTTTGAGAACTTTAAACTTGACTTTTAAAGCCATATTTGTGACCTGCACACAGCATTTCCTAATGATCACGACACTGATTGTTGGCAAGTTGGCCAGATAATCATTTTCCAAAAACAGTAAAGAAAATCTGCTTTTATCTTTTTCTACAGGACAATGTTAAAGGTCATGAGTCCAACAGTCTCTTCGAAACTTAAAAATTATAACCATGAGATAAAGTGTCTTAGACATAGCTGCCAGAGTGAATAAATCCTGCCAAACTTTGAGAAGAGAGCGTCTGTGTGTCTGTGATAATAAGTGGTAGCTTGTAAGGTTGAAAGGTCAGAGAGAGAGACAGACACGAAAACAGACAGACAGATGTAATCATATTTGACAGAAAGGGGAGAGATAGAGGAAAACCATTTTCCTGCTATTCTATAGCATTCTGCTGTCATCACAGTGTGGGTGTATGACTCAGAGATATAACAGCCTCCATTCAATATCCCAATAATAACACAGACAACCTCCAACCTCCATGCACCGGCTCTGGCCATAAAGATATCTATCAAAATCGATCAATAGACTTCTCATCTTTATGGTCAACACAACTCAAACTCAATACAAGTTTACCTGCCTGAATTCGATAACATTAAACAGAATAATGTTTCCGCTCAGGCCACAAAAATCCAAGTCTCACACAAACAATGATATAATATCGATGAGAGTTTATTTATATAAATTTTTAAGAATAGATAAAGAAATGTACAATTTTGATTTAAAATATTAACAACATACTATGAGCTCAATGCTTTTCTTTAGCTAAAATTCAATAAAACTATTTAAAAATAAAATTAGAAAGAAACTTAGTTGACAATAATTGTGCAACACAAATTATCTTACAATAAACTAAAATATGTAAAATAAGTTTTTGTTTCTGACGTGGGATAAACAGATTTGAAATATCAATGCTAATAGTGAATTTAATAATAAATGTTGGAATTAATCACAAATCCGTTACAAATCATTACTGACAGCTGTTCTGACAATAGCAGAGCTTTTTGCCTCTGTGGCAATTGCTCTTCTCATTGCTCTTCTTGTTTACCATTTTTTCATTGACAGGTCAAAGACGAGTGGAGTAAACAGAATTATGGATATGAAAACAAGTAATTAAGGGTAAGTCTATATCTGTGTATTTATGGCTGTGGAAATGAGGCCTGTGCCAACTTCCACAAGGGCTGAGAATACAACATTACTTTATAATTATAAAGAAGAGAATGCAAAGACATTTGTGTATGCATCATTAATGTAAAAAAGTTTTTATGTCAGCTGAGCAGGTTGCTTCGTTGCAATAATTGGGTCGATGCTGACATGATCTGTTTGTAAAGTCAAATATCTCAACATAATTAGGTCCCTTTCTGCATCAATAAGTGACAAACATGTTGCTTTGTTTTGACCTTTAGCTGTTGTGCCACTGACAAATCGATTAAGATGAGTGAAGCGTTAAGATGTATCATTTTTCAAGTTTCATCAAATTCAGATGGCTGGTGTGATGGACAAACAAACAAACGGATACAGACTGATCCCATGCCAGCCTCCTGCTGTCACACTGAAAAGATAAATTCTAAAAATAAGATGGCTTTATTAAAGAATAACAAATGACTCTCCCAAAATGACAGATAAGGCTGAATTACATCAAATTAAGCCACTTTTTCATGCTGACAAAGTGCTGACACTTTCGCAGAAGGGCATCTTTATTCAGTCTATTATCTGTCCACACAGCAATACTTTGATAATAACAATAATCATCTTTATTTATGTAGCACTTATCTAAAAGCACAATTGACAAAGTGCTCAACGTTCATATAATGCAGGATGAATTGCAAGGACTTTCAAGTTAAAGAAAAACTGTGACATTTTAGGAAATTAAACTTTTTCTCCTCCCAGCAGTTAGATGAGAAGATCAATATCAATTTATCTGTGTCCGTTCAGTAAAGAGATACTTCTAATATTTGTTAAGTCTGAATTAAAACCAGGCCTTCAACTTCTCCACAGCTGTCACTTGTACTTGCACATTGTGTAATTTACATGTGCAACATAGAAAATGGCATATGGTGGTATAATAAGCAGTTAGCCAGAGCACTGAAGGTATTCACATCAGCCACAGGTACTGTCAGTGGTCCTGGGTTTGAAGTGTGTAAAGGTGATAATTATTGTGCCTGATGAGACATTTTCTCAGGATTGTGTGGGCATGTGGGAAGGGCGTTTGATTGACACCTCCTTCATTCTGAAGTCAGCATTTTTCACCTGCACAGGTGGGGCAGTTTATCTTTGTTCCTTCTTATTGTTGGATGGAGTCTTTAGCACCTTTAAGGTGAGCAGAGGTCTCTAAACTATAACCTCGCTCTGGATTTCTTTGGCTGCTATGATATTAATGTTTTAGAGTTTAAAAATTCTGAAAACAATATGTGGGATTATAATTTTTTTTCTTTCATAAATCCATTACACAAAAAACTTCCTTGATCCGATCCCTTAACAATTTATGTAAAAAAAAACTGTGGCCAGGAACTGTGGACCTAATATGACACAATTTCTGACCCACTTTGAGCCACATTTTATATTTCTGAATGGTAAATTTTGTCATTAATCTGCTGGCATCTACATGAATATTTACAGTTTATCTGTTTTTCAGTGTTGTTGGTCTCCAAGCACGTCTTGCACTGCGGTGTCCTGCATTTTCTTTACTTAGACTGATAAATCCTTCCTTTCAAACTCCTGTTGGTGAGAACCACACCATGACTCCCAGTTTAATGTCAGCAAAACCATTTTCTCTTAATCTGACAAATCATATTCATATAAACACCATCACAATAATGTGTCCTTATTTTACCTTAGACGTACCTCCTGTACACACCAATGTTGACAGAACTGGGTTAAGGTAATGTGCCACAGTATAAACGGGATGTCTGCAAATTTCCCTAAAACTTGAGTTTCACATTCCTCTTGGAGGTTTTTAACCTTTAAAGTCTGATTTTTTTTACTTGTGTTAATTTTATTTATTTAGTCTTTGTTGTTGTGTAGCTGTTTTTTTCTGATAGATGTTTTTAGTCCACAGGTGTCTCCTGTGAAACAGATCTTAATCTTAGTGAGAATTCCTGATGGTTGAGATTTAATTAGCCATGATGGAGAGTCTGTAATTGATCAACCTGAAACTGTGACAGGCTTCCAAGTCCATGTGTGTGATATGTGTGCATCTTTCAGAACTTGCCTATAAAGTTGTGCTGTGTATGTGTGTGTGTGTACGTGTGGGAGGCTCATGGCATGCATTTATGTGTTTGTTCTCTGTGTGCTATGCTTTGATTGGCTCTAAAGGTTCAGGAGGTTCGCAGCTAACAGACTGCAAATTTGACCATGCATCATTCGGCAAAGTCTAGCAAACATATGGATTATGGATGGAGTTCAGCAAAGGTCAGCTCTACCGCTCGGCGGCCTCCTTTCAGCCGCCTGTTTAAGTGCAGGCAGAACATGCAGTGCGGACACGCAGCCATAACTCAGACCGCACTTAGCTGCTAACTGTGATTGACCTGAGATTTCCTCTTCATAAATGGTTAAAGAGAGAGAGAAACAGAGAGGGTCGGAGTTGAGTGAAAGCAATGAGCTGGTATGAGTACTTCAAACTGAATTATTTCATTCTGCCTAACGAAGTGTCTGTCTGTCTGTCTGTCTGTCTGTCTGTCTGTCTGTCTGTCTGCAGATGGATCATAGTGAGCCCCGCTGAGACAAAAGTATCTCATTGATTTCCTCATGAGCATGCAGATTAAATAATCAAGGTCTGCTCTGAACACAGATATGCATCATGCAAAAAAAAACAAAAAACCAACAACACTCTCTTAAAATGACTGATTGGATGAAAGATTACTGTACTGCTTCAAGTACTCGAACTAAAGGTGTTTAAAGACGAGCTCAATCCTAAAACTATAAAACTGTTTTATTTTGATAAGTACTCGTATGGACAGAAATTTTAAGTGTGATTGAGTAGAAGCTTAAACTGTGAAAGTGCTCTGCTCCATAAAAAACAAGCAGCGTGTGTTCTGATGTGGCTGCGGGTAACAGTGGCTGACTCAGCTGTGATGAGACATTAATGAAGATGTTGGTTAATTTGGACTGGCGAGGGAGAAAGTGAAAGGAAGGGAAGGAGAGAGAGAGAAAGAGAGAGAGGGTAATGGGGTAGGAAAGAGGAGGAAGGAAGAGGCAAAGGTAGGAAAGCACCAGCTGCTTTTCCAGATGATCCATGTGGGGGACACACAGCTGTCCTCTTTGACACTCCTCCCCCTCCATCTATTTCTCCTCCCCACTTTCCTCTCCACACCACCCCCTTCAGGAACTGCTTCAGCAAAATGACTTTAATGAAGATATATTACCACAACTATGGCTCGGTCCTTTGTATGCAACACAGATAAAAATCCCCTCCACATCCACCTCTCCCTCACAGTGACGGTGTTTCCCCTCCATCTCAGTCATGCTGGACAGCAGCACCACTCTGTCAGTACTTTTTATGATACTCCATTACAAGGAGAGGTGGTGGAGGCCATGCTAAATGTGAGAGCAGTAAACACAACAAATTAAATTTAATAGGCGAACTGCAGTAAAGAAGGCTGCAATTTCCACATGCATATATTTTAAATATGTATTCACAGACAAGTGAGATTAAAAAAATCCTCTTGTGCACAAACAGAGCACTCGTCAGTAATGTGCACGTATCAGGTGCAAGCTATTACTTCTGTGGGAAAGTATTTCAAGTCACATGGCTTGATCGTCATTGACACCTGTGTTACATGCAGCACTGACACCTAAGAAGGTCACAGTAGTACATGACATTGACAATCTGACACAGGGGGGATAAATTTACAGTCACTCCTGACCTGACACACCTTCTTCTGTCTTGAAGACTATTAAGACTGCTGCTTGGTCTCTTGGTCATAGTCAGATGACGATTCTAAACATTAAATTTGGGCCTGTTGAAAACCTGAAGATCCTCGCAGACTCAAACACAAATTGATTTATTGTAATTGCTTGGCACTGCTACATAAACGTCACTGTGCAGCCCTCTACTGCAAAAAAAAAGAAGCAATCTCATTGGTCTATCTGGATACATAACTGAAACGCATGTGCCAAGTGCCATTATTGAGGGTAAAAAATTCCCCAGAGAAGAGAGGAAAAATGAGGAGCGACGGTTTAGCCTAACCTAATGTTATAAATGAAGAGCTGAGATGGTGGGACTAAATGTAATGTTCTCAATACAGAATAATTAACAATAAAGTGCTCTCTGAGGGTGTAATGACATTGGAAAGTGATAAACAAATGGGCAGCTGCGTCAAAGCTTCATTAATCTTAAAGCTCTCAGCAGCAAAATACTTATCCAGTGTTCTGAAAATAATGTTGATGAAGTGTTTAAGGTCCGCGTGTGTGCCGTGTTAAGGACATATCAATGACACGGCTCTGTGATTGGCTGCATTTCTTCATTATGGTCGAGAAGAAACATGTAGCAGCAAAGAGGCAATCAAGTTTTCATGCCAATTTACTTGCTTTAGCCTCTTTGAGCGGCGTTCTTTCATAACCTTTCCCCTCATTAACTGAAATCTGGCAGAATGTGTTGAATCCGATTCTTTGACAGAAAGCTGCCACAATTTATCATTCATAACTCAAAACGATGTCAGCTGGAAGGATTTGCAGAAAGGTTCGAGCTTTGTTTACTTGGCAAGTATGAATGTAGCTAATTATCTTTATAAAGTCAAAACTTGAGTCTTTTTTCTGTGACCCAAACAGAAAACTTGCAGGACTGAGCTGCTGCTCTGTGCATGTTTCTGTGTGTGTGTGTGTGTGTGTGTGTGTGTGTGTGTGTGTGTGTGTGTGTGTGTGTGTGTGTGTGTGTGTGT
>JAQMCX010000058.1:18537830-18595454 GCA_029814765.1 Acanthurus leucopareius | reverse complement strand
GTGTGTGTGTGTGTGTGTGTGTGTGTGTGTGTGTGTGTGTGTGTGTGTGTGTGTGTGTGTGTGTGTTGCTGTTACTGTTTATGGGTGTTTATTTAATGTTTGCATGCTTCTTCTTAGACAAAATAGAGTCACACCTCCATCTGCCTAAGACAGCTCTGTGTATCCATTTTAATGGGATCAACTGCAATTTCCATCACAAACCAACGTGAGACTGAGGCAGGGATGTGACTCATTCAACACAAATATGACGCATACCAACTATACTACGAAAAAAATCAGGATCCAAATCTAAATACACATTCATGGAAAAGAGACACATATATATTTTGGAGTGATGTTACTGGCAATCCTAATGTATCATAAAAAGTTACATTCACATTTGACTTTATAACAGCACAAATCTAAACTGAACGCCATCAATTCGACATAAAGTCTGCTGCAGCACAATGTGAAAATGCAGAGAAAGAGATCACATGTCTTGTAACATGTTATACCTTCTTAGATCAATGTGATTCATTTGTTATCTCTGTCTGTTATCTGTTATGCACAAAGAAAATAAATCGATTTAATAAACTGCTGTGAAAGAGCCAATTTTGGAGGAGATTCCTTTCATACCAGACCCATCCATTGAAACATGTTTCCCCGTCTGCGGTGTGACTGAGGGCAAAAAAAGGCAAAAAAACCAAAAAACCCACCCCCCAAAAAACAAACCCTTTTGCAACTACAGTAATAAAGAAAACAACTGTATCTCTTTATACGATACTTTCTCTTATCATCCATCTCATAGATGTGAGCTAAAGGAATAAAAAAAATCCAAACTCAGTGTCCTTTTCAGTGAAAGGTTGTGGACTGTCTGAATAACGACGAGGCATTGAAACACACTAATGAAGCCAGAAATGTTTTATTATTCCACATCTGAAAGGGGCAAAATATTAGCATGATGATTAGTAATTATATAATTCAGTGTGGGTTGTCTTAAACATTCCTCAAGTCGAGCTACGCATATTCCAAACTGAACTGTGTTGAAAACAGCAAGGCTGACTCTGCCTGGGTTCAAAGCACAGTCAGCCCAACTCCACGCTGCCCTGTCAGTGACAAGTGGTGGATAAAAAAAATCATTTATTAAAATTCCACCCCCATACAGTTGTCATGAAGGGGTAACGCAGCTATTACTGTGTTTTTTATCAGGCTGTAAACATGGTCATTTCTGTTGTAAAGTTGGACATTCTTGAGGTGTGGATCTACAGGGATTAACTCAAGTGGCCATTTGAGGAACTGCAGTTTTTGGCACTTCTTGGTTGGCTTTATTTTTCAGACCCTGAGGCTGCCCTGTGGTCAAAAAGTCTGGCAACACCAATTATATTTCTTCTATGGAGGAAAAAAAAAACCTCTGGATTTGTTTTTATTTCTTGTACTGCTGTGACAATGTCCCTTGAAAATGATGAAGAAATATGAATAGGAGAAAAGGACCAGAATGCTGATTTAACTAACCACTAAATGGCAGGCTAATAGTCACAGTTTACATCCACTATGTTAATTTAAATTTTGGAAAATACATCTCCCTCTTGGGTAACCCAAAATAACTACTCTCCCGCTCTTACTTTGATTTCTTTTACATGAAGCACTGTATAATGTTAATGTAAAAGACTAGTGTGACCTTGTGATTCTGATAATTTTAGTGTTTTCAAAGCATCTTATTAGTCAGAGTAAACTGTTTTCCTTTCACGTAAACATAGCTCAGAATAATTGTAACACTCTTTGTGCCACTTTGTAAATTAATTAGTTTAAAGTGTGTTTATGAAAGCAATTTGAAAGGTTTATTTTTAACATAAGCATTTCTCTCACTCAAAATACTACCCCTGACTGGCAGACAACACCAGCTCTACTAAATTAAACGCTGCAAAAAAATGCCTCATTAGAGATAAAATCAGCGTTTTTTGGGGTTTTTTTGTGCAGTGTTTCAATGAATCCCCAGTTCAGGTGTGATGTATTGCCTGTTGTTAGTCTGAAGCTGCATGTAAAACACAGACCATTCTGGAGATTTAATAACTTCTGATTAAATAAACACAAAGGAAAACCTCCTTTAAACGGCAAACAACAATGCAGCATGTTAATAAACAGGGGAACTATCATCTTATTTCAAAAATGTTAACACTTTTTTCATCACCGTCTGTGCGGAAGAACGTACACCACCATCCTGTGTAATGAAGTTTGTTTTTTTTACAATAAATAGTTTATTTTACTGTTGCCTTGAATTTGCATGATGGCATTGTAACAGCTGTATTTGTGTGTTCAGGGCGCATCTGTGCCCTCTGAGTCACACTCTTAAACAAAAGCAGTCTGCTTAAGCCTCAGTTGGGGTCGTGAACCTTAGTTTTAGAAATTAGGGCCTCGGAGGGATTGGAGGGATGTTGATGTGTTTACATACATTGACTTTAAGCATGCTCGGTTATCCAGCTGGGATCAGCATGTGAATACATTATTCTCTACTTAACTCCTTTTGTTGTTAACTTGGCTCATTTGACATGCCTATACACAATGCTACATGCTGCTATATTTTGAGCTGTTGACTCAAAGTGACCTGAAAAGCAGGCACTTGTTATACATCATAACTTGAGATCTATGAATATGGGTCAAGCGTTCTGATAGGTCACTTTCATTGAGATCATCGTTCAACATTATGGAGAGTATGATGGAGTTCGTTTGTTATTCGGACGGAGCCAGGCTAGCCTTTTCCCTCTGCTTTCAATTTTTATGCTATGCTCAGCTAACTGGCTGTTGATTGCAGCTTGATCTTCTCATCCAACTTTGAGCAAGATATTAAATGATTTCCCAGACTGCGTACCTTTTCCAACAACGCTAACACTTTTGCGTATCTGTGCTCGGCCAGTCGACCCCATTGGGGCTGGATGAGGATTACTAACTCTTCAGTGACCAGAGAAGCAGCGAGGAAACTCCTTAAAGCTGTTTCCATATGTACCGTCAACACCCTGAGCTCAGGCCGGACCATGCTCAGTCGTCAGACAAGGACGACTTGCCACCCCCACAGGGCCCCCACACAGGAATGAAAACACAACATAGATCTTCTTCTTCTTCTGGACACATTAGGCATTTTCAAATCTTTTGTTTAAGCAGGAAAATGATCTAACAGCAGATCCTTAATTATAACTGCTTGGGGGAGTAGATGCAGAGGAGGGGAGGCTCCAGACATTCAAACATTGACGCATCGGGAGCTGCCCAGTGCGATGAGTACAACTGCTCCAGTGCTGATGCTCGCCAACTTGCTCAAGGGCACTTTGAGAGCAACAGAGGGGGAGAAAACACTGTTACTCATCTGTCCTCCTACACATGCTTTCCCAGCCAGTCTGTGAATTCAACTCAAAAACCATAAAAGGTTTCGTAATGGCGGTTACTCCTACCTCTAAACACGTTGGCAAATATATCTTACTTGAAGTATATCTTCAAACCACCGTAAGTATCAATCTAAATCCAACAAATGCAGGTTTTTTATGAGCTGTGGGATGGAAATTCCCACATCAATATATTCACTGTACAATGCAATGCACTTTTGTGTGACACCGTGTGTTTGCAGCAGGTAGCATGTCGTCTGTGGTACCTGGCACGAGCTGCTGTCCAGTCATGCTTATCGGAGGCATCCCCAGGTTACTCATGGCTGTTGCCCAGGCACTGGGGTCTGACATGGGCATTGTCATGGAGTTAGAGGCCATGGTCAGGTTACAGTTTCCATCTGGAGGGAGACACAAGAGAAATGAGAGAGCGAGATTTACATTTCCCTATTTTAAGATTGTTAAAAAAAAAAGAAGATGTGCATTCATTTAAACGGGTTAAAAGTCCAGGGTCAAAACCAGAATTACATTTTAAAAGGTGTCAGATCTTTGGCCTCCTTTAATGACAAAATATCTATCCTATTGACACGAGCGCTTCGTGAACTCCAACCTCATTTTAATTCTGTGTTCTGTCACAGGAGAGAGGAGAGGAGAGGCGGCTGTGACCCTGCATCAGTCTGACTCCTCATCGACTGTTACAGCACTGTCATTTAGAATATATTCCTCTTCATGAAGTTGTCTGTTCCACTTCCGCTCAGAGGTTCAACAGCCTCGCCTCTTGGCACTTCCTGCCTCGGTGACCTATGACCTCAGCTCAAAATGTTTCGGCCGCTCTGACAGAAAATGCTGACACACATATACAGACACACAGCACAGAGACACCATGTGCTCTTCTTACAAAGACTTACTAGGTGCTACAACAGACATTAGAGTCAAGAAAACTGCACCTGGAAACACCTCTTTATAACACAATAGATTGTTAGTAATTACTTGTGTTAATTACTGTAGAGACGACTGAGATCTTTTGCAGATTTTTAAAAAAAAAATAAACGATGGGGCAGATTTACGGAGAATTTGTCGGAATTGTCACTAATTGGCTATTCATGCATTGACTACAGATGTGATTATTCATACGATCACTTGAGAGCGGCTCTTAGAGTTTAGTCTTTCACTTCACTTTAAGTAGTAGCAGTAGGAGTTGTTTGATAATGTGTGTTATTCTTCATACTGGAGAACTTTTCTGAACTCCTAAGTTGGTCCTTTACAGCATCCTGTAGTGTATTTCTTTGAAGTTTAATAAATAAGAGCCCTGACCAGAGTGCAATTTGAAACACAAGATGCAAACGCATGAGGCGGTATAACTCAAAGCAAAATCATAAAAATCCATCATTATTTCTCAGGGATAAACACTGAAAACTCTGCACCCAACCACAACAAACACACAAACTGTATCAGCAGCCTCACAAATCCTCAGGCTCATGGTTCTCTGCCTCAAGTCTTACATTAAAAAAAAGCAAACATATTCAGATCTCTGTAGATAAAAAGCCTCCAGTAAAGTCAACAGGAACACATCATACATCTATCAGCGGTTCACTCTCCTTATCTGGGGTTCATTTCACAGCTTGGAGTCCTCCTAAAACATTTGCCTGTTGAGCTCTAGCTGGCAGACCTTTAAATTACCGAGCGGCAGCAGCTGCTGGCTGAGCCACGAGCCTGTCCTCATCCTCCCTGACACTACGTTTAAACTGTGGCAACACAAGCCTTTCCTGAACTGCACTGGGATTTTTACACCTCCAAAAAGTTTTCTCCCAGTGCCTGGTTTACATGTACTTACAATTTGTATGTAGGAGTGTGTGTGTGTGTGTGTGTGTGTAGTCCCTGAACTGTTCATGTTTTTTGTTTGTACACATACACCAACACACTGGTCTAAGCAATTACACCATCCCACTGACAGAAAACCCAACAAGCTTCTTGTGTTGCCTCCCTAAAAATACAGTGCAGAGATGTTTACAAATAAAAACCGCGAGATGTTTTCCACATGACGGTAAATATGACATTAGTGTAATTATGGCACTCATGACACAAAAAGCCTGGCCGCAGCTTGCCTGTCCATGTTAAAATACGGCTATGCTGGCGTACCATTTTGTAAATAGGCCTCGACAAAAGGGGGAACCATCCTACCAGAGTGCTTGTCATATAGAAACTGTTTTAAAGTGCCTTTCACCCTGCTAATTATTATTCTAAAAAATTACGCTAACACAACAACAGCATCGGCGCTCAGACCCACTCATTAAAAGTTGTCTCTGTGTTGCCATGGCGAGGCTGATAACACATTCATTGTTGTGATGTTGCTATGTTAATGTTCCCAACAAGAGCCTCACAGGCCTGGTGACTGCTTACAACCCCATTAGCCGTCCTGCTGGCTGGGTGGCAGCACACTCAGAGGACAGATAATACACAGGGAGGGGAGAAATGGTGTAACATAAAGGTTTACTGCACATCAATGATCATTTTTAAAGCAGGTTTACTGCACAGGGAAGGATGGGAGGATATATGAAAACTAATGCAGGGTTTAACAACAGACTGCACACTGTCCTGCAAGCTTAAGATGCTGATATGGACTGGAAAAAAAAAAAAGTAAAAAATTGGCCCAGTTGGGCTTGTGCCCACAAATAGTTTCCTGACCACTATTTCTCACCCAGTGACGCTGTTATCTTTCCACTGCGGTCGGCCCACTCTCCACTCTCTTACATCTATGTATCAAATCGGATTGTGTGCCAGCTCAGAGTTAGTCAGAGTGTAGAGTGGTGCATTTGTGGGGGCTGCTGCTTTGAATTACAAAGCAAGGAAAAGCATCAGTTGCCCATTAGGTGATAATGATAAATCAGTCTTCACAAGTTTTGTACCTTTTGGCAGCAATTAGGTGCTCAGAGCTGGCTGGTTTTCTGAAACCACGAACAGTTGCCACATGCACATGCCAATTATGGCAACAAATGGCATCAAATGCGGCAAGAAACACCTACAGGAGCATGAGTGACTGCGAAGTGACTAATTGCAAACGTCTTTAGTCATCAGTAATGTGTCAGTGAGACAGCTATTCTCTTTTGGTTTGTGTTACAAATCACACAGGCAGTGTGATGGTCAGCCAGGCAGCGCTATGGAAACAGGCAGAGCTATGAAAAGTAACTATGTGGTCATTTTATCCTCCACATCAATCACCACAAACCACATTTTTCTACTATTTGAACATAGTCCTGCCATCACAATTACAATATCAACTTGTAGTACAATAAATGGACCTGACCTTGATTTTTTTTTATTTTCTGCTGACCCAGATACTGCCCTTCTTGTTTACATGGGTTTTTTTTAACACGAGAATGCCACCAACATTTTTTGCCAACGTGAATTAACAGCAGGGTTTACTCTGCCATTACAAGACTTAAATTTGGCACCTGGGCGTTTTGAAAGTGCTTCAACAAATAAACAGATAAAAGTTACTCAAGCTTAAAAGGCATAAATATAAATGTGCTGCAGACCCATTAATCTGATAAACTTCAGTGTGATGGATTCGATATTGCTGATTTACACTGACCTTTACCGTCGAGAAGTTTAAATCCTTTTCACACGCAAACTTAGTGGATCCATATGTCTTGTTGCTTTTTGATATACTAACTGTATTTTTCCATCACAAATCATGTCGATCATTGCTATTTTTTTCATGAGATATCTTTCTGATCCTTTCTCTAAACAAATGATAAACAACAGAGCTAGTTTGGGATCTGAATATAACTGCACACATCACGTCAAAGACATGTGCACCTCAGTAACACAGGAACAAAGAGAAAAACAAACCAGCATCTAAACTTTGCAATCCCCTAAACAATTTTGATATTACACCAGCATAGTCTTTCAAAAGTGTTTATCTGAACCTATTTGATGTTATTTGGTGTGTCAGATATTTGCTTTTCATTTCATCATACTCATATACGGCTCGCATCATCTGTCAGAAACAATATGCAGCCCCAGTAAAGTGCAAAACCAATTCACCCAGAGCCGCTTTCACTCTGTAAGGCCGTGTGTCTCATTAACAGTCACAGCTGAAAGTCCTCGCTTTTAAGCTCAGATTGTCAAGGTTAAGCAAAGTCTGATAGCTGCTGATAATGAGTCAAAACACACATGCGAGAAAATTCTGGGACAACTCTCATCTGTACAGTCTCAGCTGGTTGCCACTGGCTGAGTTTGGTTTGTCCAGAAGCCAATTCAAAAAGGGGCATCCCGCTGATCCACCGTCCATGTCTGAGTGTCATGAATGACTCTTTATTGAATTATCTGTCCAGCACAGAAAAAGACATTAAGCAAGCTAAAAGTGACAATGAGGCTTATTGAGTTAAAACAATAAAGAATACATAATGAATGCAGTAGGGTTGGACAATTGGAAATAATTATATTTTGTCCAAACACATTCATATTAACCTCAATCTAACAACTGGTGCTCACGCTGTAAGGAAAACAATGGAATTTTTGAATTTTTGGGTTTGAGAACAGCTAAACAGTCTCATAAGAACAGTAAATTACATGAATTTACTGAAATAATGCCTTTAAAACCAGGAGAAGACCTGATATCTGAAATCTAAGATGCTCTTTAGTCTCACATCACAATATCGACGTAATGTTGATGAATTTCCCAGCTGTATAATGAAGATCACATAGAAACAGGTGTTGCATTTGTATTTATCTTCCTTAAATGTCCAGTAAAAAATACAAACCAGTGACTGTACTGTAAACATACCAGCTAAATTTTTAAAGATGTGAGGGGAGTTTGGATCAAAGATGACAAATATCTCTGGTTCTACTGCATTATTTTAATACATCTTCTTAAAACCTGTGAACAGTGAGAGTGGCAATGTTATAAAAGTGCAAAGCAAATTGGCAGCAATTTGGATTATAGTTTCAAATGTTCTAACAGTAAATGATGCAACACCTTCCCCTCTCCCAAGGGATCAAAAAATGTAAATGAAGTCAAACAGCATTATCATTGAAAATCACCAGATATACTACAATTTGTAGATCAGCAATCAAAAAGGCTTTAAACTAAATTACCTGCAAAACCAGTCGCTGCTCTTACCAATGTGTCCAAAAAATCAAAGCTTTCGTATTAAAATCTTTTCTCCCTCTTCTGCATAAAAAAATATTTCTTTACTGACTCAACAACTGTCTAAAAAACTGAAAACGAATACAGACGTAGAGTACAAAGCACTTCAGTGGGTACATATCTAATGATGAATAAGGAGCCATCACTGCACGAGTTGTCTCAAAAATCATTTAAAATCTGACTAACCAGACACATATTGTTCAGTTCTTTGTGCTTTTTGTGACTTATAATTCCTGATGTGTCAGAAATTGTAAAATATAAACCCAAGAACTGAGTTTCATTCTTTGCAATTACCAATCTAGTGAGTGTATTCAGCAGCATTTTAGTTAAAAAACACCATCACATCATAAATATTATTTTACTAATAAACTCAGCAGGAACTCAGTAAGATTATTTTCTGTCCACTTGTTCTTTTGGGGTCTAATAAGTCAATCTGTGGTTTGCCTGAGGTGGTGGTGAAATTTTCTTAAGTATATTAAATTTGATTCCTCTGCCTCTGATCATGAAATTTCATTTCCATTTTAGAGCCACAGTGTACCTGCTGCTATACAGTATATTCTGTCAATTTGGTCTGAACCCCAAAGCCAATTACTTTAAACACTCTGACATTCTCTTTGCACCGTGGTAGCCTAAAGCCAGTGGAGTCTGCAACAGGTAGGAACCTTCAGATACAGTATTACTTTATATTTAATTTTCAACAGCATGCTCACAGCTGAGCCTTTGAACTTATTTTCTCACCAAAGCCATATTACATGTACAAAATGAGGAAAATTGTCCTTAAGTGGAGCTTCAGCTCACAGTCAGTAAAAAAAAAAATCATCTTTCATCTTTGCTAATCTTGTGATTGGCACATTTAATAAGGCAAATTAATGCAGGATCACAGCTTTGAACAAGGTGTCCCAAATATTGTGCACATGTAGGCTATTATGCCATGAATCTTTTTTTTTTAACTATTAATATTGGCTGGCTTTTAATTTATCTGAACAGGCTCTGTCTGGTTAAACTGAATTTGTAGGTGGGAAGTCTATTTTTCCTTTGCCCAAGAGTCATGAGCTTGTGAACTCTGAGGATTGATTTCAGACCAAGGCTTTACTGATCTCCTGGACTCTCCTGATTGGACACTAAATGCTCCCTCAGGGGAGTGGGGCTGATGGGGAATAAAGCCATTTTTAAGGCCTGTTGGCTGTGGAAGTCCCGGGTGTGAGAAAAGCTGGAAAACCATTTCATTTTCATCAAGTGAGCTTTCAATAGCAAACCACTATCCTAAAGGGAGAGACGGACGAGGGAGAGGTTGGAGATGGGGAATGAAACAAATGAGGAGGATAATGACAGAAGTGAGAAATATGTAGAACAGAAAATATGATAGAAAATATTACAGGAAATATCACTCTTGGCCATCACTTTAAATTTGCATGTAATAAACTGTCTAACTGAAAATCAGAAGAACAAATACATAACTCTATAAATATTCTTATTATACAAAAAACACAAAAAATAACCACACAATTTGTCTTTAGGGGGAAAAAAATCACATTATTCATCAAAATTATTCTGAAAGAAAAATGTGCTTGAATTTATTTGAATACTTAAATCAAGTTGGGTTTGGGGGTGCATCATTTTGTGCAGTTTTATAGTCAATTAAGGTGTGATGTATGTGAGGTGACATCTGATCATTTACACGGAACGAAAGCCGTCACAAGCTCTTTGAAAAGTTCATCCTTAATCATGAAAAACACACAGCAGGCACAATAAAATGCATGTAGTGCAAAACTGCCTTCTAGTAGTGGAGGCATATTTGACCTTACTGTGTGTGTTTGTGAGTGTGTGTGGGTGTGTGTGTCTTTACACATCCTCCTCATTTGAAGACAACATCAGCACAACCAGGCAAGTGAAACTGCATCAGCACAAAACTTGGATCATCTCAACCGAGAGCAATCTATCATAAACTTAACTGGAATCAGAATGGAGTGCATCTATGTGAAAACAACAATAATGAAAAAGTGAACACACACTTTTACAACAATTCAGTCTCATGCAGCTGTTGTATTTTTTTCAAACTCATGGCAGGTCGGGACATTCAGTACAAGAACAGTGCAGTAAACATGTAGATGTTAAAATGCGGTAATGGCTTTAAGTTACTTTCAAATGTACTACAGCTTTATGCAGGGTGCTTGCAAAAGAAAGAGAGCATGAAATATGAAAACACTGTGCTTCACACGCAAGTGAGTTTCAGTTTTGTGAAAATCGACTCCAGGTATTTTCAACCAAATCACAACCAGTGGCTTTATTGCAACATGACTAAGAGTATTGACTGACTCTGATTGTGTGATACAAAAAGCGCCAGTGGCACATCAACTCCTGGACACACACATACAAAACTGAGACTGAATCTGGAGGCACAACAATTTTGCTACTTGTGAATGGTCTTGTCAGTTTTTGTTTTTTTTTTGGTCACTTACCAGTTTTAGAGTCAAATAAAACGTTATCAGAAGTTGTTTTTAATGCTCTATATAAGACTTACTGAGAAGACAACAAAAATCATGCATGTACCCGAGCAGAAATCAATCAGAGAGCGATGTCAAACCAATGATACAATCATCACTGAAGCTCTTCTGGTAATAGCAATTTGACTACGTTCAAAGGAAAGGGGGTGGGCCTTGAACTGTGTTTTGTATTGATTTAGTTGAGGGTGCAGGTTTGATGTGGTGATGCAGCTTCCTCCACAAACTGAGGCTCACAATTAAGAAAGCAGGGTCACCTCTGAGCTTTAGCTGAGCCTGGGGAAAACAGAGGTGACTGGTCAGGGGACCTGAGTGATCTTGGAGGGTTATAAGGAATGAAAAAGGTCAGATAGATGAGAGAATACCAATCCATGAAGGGCTTTGAAAACAAGAAATAAGACTTTAAGATGAGGTCTCAAAACTGACAGGAAGCCAGCAGAGGGGGTCTAGTATGGGCAAAATATGCCCTTGCTTTTGAAAACCAGTTAAAAACCCAGCCACAGAGTCCTGTACTGTACATGCTGCAGATATGAAAGTGAAAGTGGACTCTGACTGACTCCAAAGTATAAGCAGCCAAAGATGTCAAAGTAAGAGGTAATATGAGCATGAATCATGGAATGATAGAAAGGAATTATACTTTTGCTAATGCTCACAGTTGGAAAAGAGCTGCCTCTCATCGCTGAGTATATCGGATTATCAAATCTGAATGCAGAGTCTGAAACCACCCCAAAGATTTTTGCATACAGTTTCGCAAAGAATGACAATGGGCCAAGATTCCCACAGATGATGCTGGTAGATTCAGGAGGGCCAAAGAGAACAAACTTCAGTTTTTAGTTAGTAAGTTATTTTAGTATCAAGATGGTCTGTAGCATCAAGTCCTCTCTATCATGGAAAAGGTCAAATGAGCTAAAATGAATGAGAGCTCTTGCATTGTAATGAAAGAAATAGCTGGCTGTAAAACATTGGAGAGAGATGCTATGCTTACAGAAATAAGAGAAGAGGCACAAACAAAGAGCCCTGGGGAACCCCACAGGTAAAAGGGGACCCTCGGAGGTGGAAGCATCACTTACACTGGTAGAAGAAACTTTATTTTCCAAGTGTAATATAAACCATTTTAGGACTGTTCCCTTAACCCCAATCCAATAGATACGTCTGGTAATAAGCAACTTGTGATCTACCGAATTAAATGCTATTCTGTGGTTTAAAGTATTAAAATAGCACAGTCCACATTGTCTGCTGTTAGTAAACAAACAATATGAACTTTTAAGAATTGACTCAGTGCTTTGGTGCTCTCTAAAACCAGAAATGTATTCTTGTTCTAAAATCTCATTTAGGTGACACAAATACATTATGCAAATTTTGTTTTTGCTCTATTTTATTACCATGAAAATCTCTTTCCAAATGAGAGTTATTAAGATATCAGACATACAAGCAGAAAGCACTCTTACAGATATTGGAGTGTTTTGGCTAAAACATCCACTTTTGTGGTAGTAAACATCCCTATTTATGTCAGGGGTCCTTTTTAGATGAGTGGATAATAAATTCCTTTCTTTTTTTGATCAAACACTCAAGTTTTCTTCTCATTGGCTTGAAGAGGCAGAGAGGGTTTGGATGGAAAAGCGAGAGAGAAATAACAGACAGGAGGAAAAAAGCCTGGGTTCTCTTACATCCATATAAATCTTCTCAAGCTCTGCACTTCAAACAATCAGCAGTGCATTATGTAGTTTGAAATGGACACGACTGATTGATCCTTTCTCCTTCTGTACCCTTGAGGGTCTACTACCAGCAAATGTGTCTTCATCCCCCACAATTAATCTAATCAGCCTAAATAAAAGCATCCATTACCGAGGCTTCAGCAGCGACAGGCAGAAGCAGAATGTTTACTGATGAATAATCAAACACAAGAAAATACGAATTGGTCTACTGATCCAGACAGCCTCCTAAGCTGCCACATTACTGAACATGTATTCTATCAACGAGCTAGTCCTTATCAGTTTTCTGTCAAAGTGGACGGTCAGCCTGTAAACACTGAGTTTTATCTTCATTCCCCACAGACGGCCTGTGATTCCCCAAAATATTTATAAGAAGACAGAAATCCCATTTAAATAGTTCAACATACAGCACATAAAAATGCATTTGACAGTTTACAATGAGTCAAAAGGCAATGTTGACTCACAGCTTTGTAACATAAACTGCAATGGCTTACAAGGTTTATTTTCAGTTTACTTCCTTGGCTGCTAAAATTAATCAAAACATAACCTAAGGTAACGTAAACACTGGGGAACAGGTAATTTTGATGTATTCACTCTTTGTTTTTTCTTTAATGAGGTGCACCACTCGGATAAGTACAGTTGCATCTCAGTAAGTTTTTCTATAAAACCTTTAGGAACAGCAAGAAAAACAAGCTTGGAGACACCACCTACGACTGCTGAAACTGTGACTAAACCTCAGGCGCAAAGGTCTTTTGTTTTTAACACATTGAGTGAATAAGAAGAGAACTTTTGAGAAATAAGTTAAGAATCTGTGTTTTGGGACTATTTGACATTAACTTAAAAAAACAATAATTTCTCTTTTTTGCGTGGATGCTTGTAGGTCAGCTTGAGTCTTAATCAGTTCAATGTACAACCACCTGAAATACACAAGACTAGCTGTGAACAGTACTGCAGCAGGGAGGATAACATACAGAACTTGTTTGAGCTGACATAAAACATGTCTGGAGCAGCAGGAGCTTGGAGATTAGAGACGTGGATTTATGACTGAAAGACACTACTTTGAATCTCCACGTCGAAGTCGAAAATGTGGGAGGTGAGATCGAACGACTAAAGCTCTCACCTTCCTCAAATACCATCGATTAGGGCTTGATGAAGAACTTAATCACCAGCTGCTGCAGTGGAGCAGCTTAAGGCCCACAAGTGGAAGACTTGGCTGCTCAGTGTTCAAGTGTGCAGCATTAATGTGAAGTAATTAGGTGCAGGTATTTCATGGCAAATATTCCAGGTTGGATTGGACAAAAGATAGATAAATTACATAAGTAAAGTAACTTAACAAAACCTGTTTTCTCATTATTCTTATTTTCTTGTACCCAGCAAGAACAAGTGCCATGTTTAATCATATTTAGCCTCTATAATCGGACATATTTCTGAGGGGAACTGATGATTGAACATTGAACATTGAAAGTGTACAGTTGGGCACAGGACAATGGTCTGGAGTGCAGAAGACAGAGAAATGTAGATACATACAAGTGTATTTTTTCAATGGGCAAACCTTTTTTGAGCAGGAAAATACAGGTGAAAAGCCATCAACCCTTCATGATTTCACAAATCAAATCTATGTGAATCACAAAGGGGAGATGAAGATGAGAGTGTTCAGAGAGGTGCTTCAGCCCTCTTGACAATCAAGACATGGATTGAGCACAACAGGGTGCAATTCCACAGTGAGGATAACTTAAAGATTTTGCATATTGCGTGCAAGCTGTGCTGAGCAGATGGAGTACTTATAACTTTAATTATTTTATTTTATTTTATTTTTTTACTTTTCACTGATTACGCAGACTAATTTATTCTGTCCACCTGTCCCACAGGTTTGTATATCTGCCTCCTAGAAGTATCTCCTGGCCAGTACAACCTTTAAATACTCTCATTATTTCTGCTGAGTGCAAGTGTAGGAGAAGCAGCCGGATGTCTGTACACAGTGGTCTATTCACAGGCTTGTATGTGATCACCGGGTCAATAGAGGTGTTTGGTAATTAACTGGGGGGGAGCTCTGACATACTAGAGCTGGTCAGCATCCGTCCTGACAGAAGCACGACACCAAGCAGCAGCAGGGCAGCAAGAACAGGAAGAGCATGCTGGGTACCAAAGACAGCCACTTCCTGCTCCGGTGCTCCAGCTCCCTTTAGATGAGTTTGAGCTGTTTCTGCTGACTAGCCATGGTGGCTCAGTTTCAGTCTCTGGAAGTTATTGCATGTTTTTGCAGGTGTTTGAGTGTGTGTTTGTCTTTAAGCCACACACCAAAATCATGAGTTCAGTCACAGGGGCCACTGATGAGTTTGGCTGGTTAAACATCACCTGAATGCAGTACACCTCATTGTACCTATAGAGTCATCAATCAAAGAATAAGACATTCAGACAGCTAGCGCCTCTTACATACACACATACACGCACACACACACACATATATACACACATATACACACAGACCTATTTGAGTTTGTTTGACTTGACTTGAACCCCCCATGTGGGTTCTGCCTTTGTTTTCTTTTCATTTTCCTGATATAGAGATGATGGACAAGCGAAAATGGATTTATTTATGGTCAATAAAAAAACTCCTTCAACTCATCTTTCAAGAACGGACTCAAAGCATATGGCACATCAAATACTAATCAAATCCTGCAGAAGAGCAATAAAATTGGTTTTACTATACCTATTAAATATGTCACAGCTCTGTATGAAAAGATATTGAATGAACAATGATAGGCACACGGGTAATTACAATGAATGGAAAGGCCTCCCCTAGAAAAAGTAATTGGAAAAAGTTCCTGTTGTGTTTTTATAATCAGGATGAAATATTCAGGAGCAGGATGACAGCAAGGAGTAAAGCCTACGTTTGAGATTAATAAACACACGCACACATTCACACACACATCATGCAAGTTTGAAAGTATGTGCTCCAAATCTCAAACAGTGTCATGAAGTTGATCTTTCAGGGAAAGTTACAGGTTAATTAAAGACAGCAGCTCTAATGTTCCCTCAT
This sequence comes from Acanthurus leucopareius, assembly GCA_029814765.1. Taxonomy (NCBI): domain Eukaryota; kingdom Metazoa; phylum Chordata; class Actinopteri; order Acanthuriformes; family Acanthuridae; genus Acanthurus; species Acanthurus leucopareius. Next base: position 18,579,702 of record JAQMCX010000058.1, on the reverse strand, counting down.
GTGTCTCATCTGGCTCATCTATTATACAGTGAGTCCAACTACGACTTGAGGATTCATCAGAGCGGTGTGATGCGTGCTGGTCGATGCAATCAATCACAATCAGCCATCCTGCTCAAAAGCCAGTCAGTCATAAAGACAAAATGGATTCAAGCAGACAAAGACAAGCTCTTATGGCAGAGAAAAAAAAAAAGGAAGCCTGAAAGGGGACAAAACAAACTTTTAGCAGCCAGAATAAAAAGATAAAGTCAAAAGAATAACGGCTGACAAAAAAAAATAAAAAAAATCTGCCAAAGAGGGCTGTCACTCAAGACAATCCTCAGAGACATGCAAAGAAAAAAAATACTCTGCTGCCGCCTTGTCACTCAGACACGAGCAATTCTTCAGAGGCGAAAACAAAAGAACAAAAACACTAAATAAGCTGTTGCTTCTGGGTAATGTGGGAAACATAACATAAGAGAAGAGCAGGTAGACAGGATGGTCACAGCCCTGCTTGTAAAATGAATTCAGAATTTAACCATAAAGAGAAGAAGAAGATGTAGTCCAAACATATATAAATTTTTTCTCTAAAGACAAGTCTCTCTTATGTTTCAGCTTTTTCTGTTTGAACATCTTCAAACAACTTATTTAGAATATGAATTGAAAAGAGGGGTTTTCCCAAACTTTTCAAGGCTGCAGTGCTGTGCAGCTCCCTGGACTCAAATAAACAAACCTTGTAAAATTTGACTCAATTAGACTAAAATTACTTTTAATTCATACTCAAGGTAAACTGAAGCTGTTTTGAACCTTTTGAAGTACATGCACAGTCTTGGTTTCTTTTGAACAGTAAAATATTGAATTTTATTCCCAAACAGTCAGAATCACTGTGAGGGCTACTGGTATTGAGTAACTGAAGCCCTAACACACTGAAAAATTAGATTTTTTTTATGCCCTAAGTTTTTTCTTCTTTTTTTTTTTGCAAACAGATGCCTGTAGACCAGATAACCAAAGATGGGAGTTATTACCTCCAAACACAATGGTACCACAGCATGAAGCCATATTCAGGCCAAAATCACTACAAATTCTAACAACACAACACGACATGAAATAAAATTTTTTACACAAGTTTTCTGAGTTTATATCTGAGTGTTTTCCAAAAAAGAGGCCATTTACTGTGCTTTTCTACACTACATAAACAGATAAACACAATGAACGGTGCACAAGCCAAAACTGCAAAGGAGGAGGGAAAGATGGAGAAAATGGATACAGCACAACAGATGCAGTCACCACAGCAGTCCACGGGTATTATGGCCGTTATAATGTGTTTTGAACTACATATGTTACTGTATTTGATCGTCAGGATGTTTGCCGGTGTAAAAGGACTGTTTTTTTGGGGGATGTTATCAATCTGTGGAAAACTACAACGCTTCTGTGGTGAGTTGAGATTGTCTTTGTGTGTTTTCTTTGTTTGTTGTTTGTCTGAAAATGGCAGTGAACAAACATGCAGTTTTGATTCTGTCTTTTAAGTTCCTGCATCACTAGAGTCATACAAAACTAAGCTTTCTAACAATGTGATACATTAGTACTTATATGAAATGGTAGAGCATGGACATAAGCAAAAAAAGAAAAATGTGAATTATGTTATGCTTACAGCCTGAGGGTGGGCCGTTGGACATTAAGGAAGTTTTAAATTTAATTTTAAATGTATCTAAATTATCTAAATTCAAGATTCTGAGCAGAGAAACAACTTGTTGTATTAGTCATTGTTTCTATGAAATCACTGGATTCACATTAATTTTTATGTTGAAAAGGAGAAGACACACACAAACACACTATAACAAATGTTTCCCCAGCCCAGTGTAGGGACTCTTTAACTAAAGGGGGAGGGTCTATTAAGATGCACAAGCTCATTTTAAAATATGCATGAAATTCAGTGTGATAAATAGCATCCTAAATTAACCAGTTAGCTCCACTTTGACCAGTAAAGGTTTCCCTCCAGTGGGTGTCTGCAGATATGTGCGGTTTCTGAGGTGTGGGCGTTTGTTCAGAGATATTTATCTATACCCTCTCTCTTTGTTTCCCTCATCGCCTCTCTCTCCCTCACTGGCTTCTCTTTGAAGACATGAAGATGCTCTCTTCAAAGTCATACGTTGTTTGATTCAGAAAAGGCCGGTGCTTTTAACGGCTGGCAATTATGGCTCCCTCACTCTTGTGTCTGAAAATAAACAGCAGTAGCACTCAGAGAGGACCAAATAAACATGTGGGCAAGTACGTGATGGATGCGATACATACATGTACTGCACACAGCTCGCACCCACACACACACACCCACACACACACCCACTTACAAACCACACTCACACACACACACACACAGCGTCGTCGATGTGGCAGTGCACCTCCTGGTGCTACAAGTTTTTATTGAGTGCATCATTAGTGTTCTCTGAAGTGCACGTTATTATTGCTAGCAAGCTTTTAGTTGGTAAGTTTGTCCATGGATAATTGATGGATGGCCTTCAGCTATAAACTCAAAGCTCACTCTGTTTTTTCTTCAACACTTCAATCCAAAACCTTTATTGAACTGCAGCCAAGAAAGCCAAATGTGCCATAATATCAGGGGCAAATTTAATATGAACACTTATCTCCCTAATCCATCTTTCTATTGGATGGACTACGCTATTGCTAAATACCAACTCCCTGCATCAGTTGTCATTAAGATAAATGACTGCTAATAGTTCATTCCAGAATAAATGGCGACGCAGGAGCTGAGAAGAATTTATTCTCTGCTGCTGTACTCTCTCCTCAAAATTAGGTTTAATTAAACAACACATTTTTATCACAAAACTTTGTCTAACTGAGCCGGCACGCGTCATTTGTACAGCAGTTTTTAAGAGAAAAGTAAGAAAATGCTTTAAAGAAAGAAAAAATGCTGAAATGACAAACCTTGTGAAATCTGAATTTATTTTTTGCTGAAGCCTCACTGAAGCGTTGGAGTCAACTTAGAGAAGTTTTGATTACTAAGGAAAAGCCTTTGTTTGTGCATCTTGAAAAATATAAAACCTTGTACTCAAGCCAAACCTAACAAGCTGCAGGCGCCAACCCATTACAGCAACAATGTGTGAAAACAACTTTATTTTACATATTGTTTAAAGCAAATCTTTTAAAGCAAATTTTAGATAAGTGTCTGGGGAAGGTAGATGGGCCAATGTTAACAGCCCCTCAATTTCTAACCTCACATCTACTGTAATTATCTAAAATGACTGTAATTGGTCAAAACTTGATCAATAAACACAAAGACATACGTAAGGAACAAAATATGTTAAAAGTGTCAACATTAACGAAGTAAGAAGACGTATCCAAGCAGAGTTTCCTTTGGAGAAACACAAACTGGTCAAAAATAAGATGCAAGTCAATCTGAGCAGCCTAGTTTTTCCTAATTTCACAGATCAAGGATATTATTAGACATCTATCTAAAGGGGCAATAAACTTACATTTAGTTCTTATTATTAATACTCTGGTTTCAAAAAAATAATAATTTTCCTTTAAATAAAAAGATTGCCTGTTCCATCAGAATTATTCAACAGTTTAATCAAACATGAGGGAGACCGAGCAAATAAAAAAGTCATTACTGTACTCAGCGTGGTTGAACTCACAGAGTTAGCCGACATCAGAAACATATAATAAAATAAATTCTCACGATAAATATTATCATTTCTGTGAAAAAGAGTTATGCAGAGACCAGGATCTCACATTATCTTGAGATTTTAAGTGGCCAGCTGTGATAGTATGATCAAATATGAGCCCCAGAAAAAAGCAATGACTTCTTATGAAATATAATAAAAGGAATGGTAAAAAGTTTAATAATATAAGGAAAAAATCATGGAAAAAGTGTTGGAAAAAGTACTCAGAACTTCAGCGTTAAAGCAGCAAGATCATAAACGAAAAATGTACAAGTTAAAGTAAAATTTTTACAAGTTATGTCAGTGATGCAAAATGGCTACACTCACAGTGTTAAAAGTATATTTCCCTCTAAAAAGCAGGGAAGTAGGAGTCTAAATCAGAAACTATCACAAAATCAAACATTTTAGTGGAGTAGCACAAGCGCCTCTAAACTGTGTCTAATTACAATCCATAAAAAAGTATTCTGTTACTTTCCAACACTGGTCAGATTTACTTTATTGTTGCATAATGATGCAGTTAAACATGAGCAGTACTGGTGTGTTCGGGTGCAGCTGAGAAACTGACAATGTAGGCATTAGAGTCTGCTGCGAAACACAAACCTTTTAAATGTGTCAAGTTACCAAGAAAATACCAGATTTGACCTTTTGACCTTAAGTCACTGCTCATTTCATATCAAAAGTAATGGAGATAAATGTGAAATGTTTTACTCTTGACGCTGTTACTGATTTGACAATATGACACTGACACCACTGAAAGTCCCATAAAAACAGAGTAAAGTATTCTCACACAATATTCTCACAAATGCAAACTGACAGCATTCGTGTAAAAATAAACAAACAAACAAGTCATTATTTAATAAGAGTCTCATGCAGGTGTCTGAACGTACTGTAGATGGAAATATTTATAGCAACTTGCAGAAAGTGATATTTGAGCAATAAATACCTTGTATGCATCTGAACAATTATCTTAATGACACTTTAATGCAAATCAGAGACAAAAATAAAAAAAATCATTCTGCTTAATGACTCCACAGGAGGCTTGACAGTCACTGTAACATTTATAATTGCTGCCTCTCAATCCTCATGACTCCAGCACGTTACAGTGTTTCTATAAGCAAATGTCACAACACTAATTGTCTACATTTCAAGTAGATATCCATCATGTCTCTGCTTTCACATGTACTTGACATTAGGGCATCTCTCCTGCGGTGTTGGCTAATTGATGCAAGAAAATAAATTGCTAGGAGTAATTTAGAGTTAACAAAAGTTATAATGCATGGGTTAACAACAGCCCGCAAGAAAAAAATACATAAACAGAGGCTATATGCTGAGTAATAGCAGTGCAAAAAGGCAAGACAGACAACCATACCTTGAAGATTTAGAAATCTGCTTTGAGTATGCACGCACCTTTGTGGTTCAATAATTGCTGATGTGCTGCTGCAAGAGTATAACTGTGGAGAAGAAAACTCTGTCTTCTCTGAGTTCTTCTGCAGACTTGCTGAAAGAAAAGACTGAGCTGACAAGTTATGACTTTTTTGCTGGACTCGAAAACAAAAAGTTTAGACATGTTCAATTAAACTTGAGTAGAACTGGCAATTTTCATTTTTGTGCAGTGATTCAGTTTTGTGTTTCTTGTAGCTCTGACCCTTTGTCAGCAGGATGGTTTAGTGAAACTCTACACCGCTACACTACAAGACAGATTTAGAAACAAGGCTCAAGACATCACAAACAGCAATTCTGCTTCAATTTTCCTGAAAAGACGGGAACTCTTCCACCTCCATGTGGGGAAGATTTTAGGCTATATCTATGACTGACTCAGACTTTTTTGAGAGGATTTTTTGTGACGTGATGAAATGCAAAAAAAAAAGTGTCTCTCTCATTAGAGATGGAGTATCCACAACGTCAGACTCTGCATAGTCAAAGTCAGATAATTCTCTGTGAAAAGCCTCCATCATTTCTGTGTGATACTGTTACATCAAAGGTAGGAGCAGTATAAATCATCTTTTATCAGTTGTCAGGGGATAAATGTAAGATACCTTGGAGAAGTGAAATCAGCTGGAGTATTCCCCATCTGTTAATGTCAACCTTGAAGGTAACAATGCTGACTGATGTCGAAAGGGTGTGCAAGACCTTGTGAAAAGTTCCTCTAACTTTTGTGTTTATAATGTTTCACAGTGCAACTTTACAAGGAAACACAGCAACAAGACAGACTGAGTGTCTACAATTATATTCATTCCCTTCACCAGTGTCTCTCTGCACTTTCCAGTTTACAGGTGTTTTTAGGAAGATAAAAAAAAGACAAGAAATTAAATTCTGCCAAAGATACTGATTCACTGCAACAGGAGAGTCCACTAGAGTCCTATAGATGAGGTGGCATAACAGGAGCTCCAACTTAATGTATGTGTAAAACGAGAAGGTTGGTGCTCAATGAGTAACCATTGAATTGCATCTGTTCCCGCTCACTTAATGCATGTCAATGATAGATCTACACGTTTTATGGACATTTTCATGAGTTAGGCCCTGTGGACTGCAGAGGGCATAATGGATCTGTTTCCCACATAAAGGCTCCTCTACAATTTATTCACCAATAAAAAGAGTCACAGGTCTTTCACAAAACCAGTTGGGTCATTTTATGGTCATCTCTTTTAGCCAATGAGATTTCACAAAGTAATCCTCAGTCTAAAGCTTATTTGTGTTGCAAAAAGAGATTAGTAAAGGTGCCAAAAAATTGCAGTTTCTCAAACGGTCACTCGAGGATGACTTTGAAAGTAAATCAATCTCCACTGAGCACCATGTTTTTGCTAACAGCCTGGTACAAAAACATTTTAGGGGTGTATAGCCTATTCTCCTTATTCATGACAACTGTGTAGGAGGTATTTTATTTATATAACTCACTATTTTACATTAGGGCTTTAAGTTCTGAATAAATAAAGGAGCAGCTCCTTTTAGTGAGAGCAGCCTGTAGATGTCTAATAAACATCTCCTATCGAGCTCTACCTTTTCATTCAAACACTCTGGTTTCAAAAAAAAAAACCCAAATGGTGACAGCCTTAAGACCAAGCTCGAAGCTTTGAAAAGGATACTCTACAAATCAACAGGTGACGTCCTAGTGACTCTGTCCACTGTTCAGTATTTCATGTTTAGAGCTATTTTTTGTCTGTGTGTTCTACAAACTGACCACCGAAAACTGGCAGAATTTAATATCTATTTCAAGAAAAAACAATTCTCACTGGTTTCACCAGACTATGACACAGAGAAACTCAAAATGGGTCGCACTAAAGGAATGGCTCCCTGAGAAATGGCCCAGTGCCCCAAGGCCCACAATATACCATAATATAACAACACAGAAACCAAAGATATAAGGAGCCACATGAGGACAGAAGTAAAGGTGTGTCGCAGCAAATCTCCAGCTATTATGGGGCCTTTTTATAACTTGAACTCAAAATGCTCTATGGAATAAGAAAAAAGTCACAGGCTTTTCTTTTTCAGTCTTTAGGTGAGCTGTGATTACTGAACTCTAAGGCACATCACCTGAACACAACGCAGATATCAGCCAATCAGAAAAAGCCAGGTACATTCTGAGAAAAACATTACGAAGGTGCAGTATTTACTACTTTACAGTGTTCACTTTAAGCACAGAGATAGTTTTAAAACAGCTGCCCAAACTGTCCATTCCTCTTGCACGCTACAATGAAAAACCAAGGTTGGACAGAAAGAGTGAGCGGCACTTTATGGTCCCTGAAGGCAACAGCAGCACACATGATCACACACAAGCGTTCATCAGCAGAGACAGGCGTGTCACAGACTGCCACGTGTCATCAAACTTGATGGACAAACTCGACAGCCTGACCTAAACACAGATGCTTTGACAAAAAACACAACATGGGATTAACCTTCAGCTGGCCTATCACAGAGTACCAGTCCATCCATCTCACCAGTCCATTACCATCAGTCAACACAGAGCGATACACCTCCTGGAAACTCCACGAGCACGAGTAAGAGTCATGAGGTATGAAGCTATGGTCAGCTGCTTTATCCATTAAAGTCATCAGAATCGAGGTCGTTGTTGTTTTGATGGCTGACCTTTCATCTTCTGGTGGGATGGTTGACTGAAGCTCTGGATCAGAGACAAGAATGTCCCAGGAGTAGAGACTTAAGGCAGTGGATGGGACACAGCATCCATGGCCAAAATCTTTCCCTCCTTCCCTCATATCACGACACAGATTCAGTTGGGACTGTAGTAGCCACAACATGTAAAATACTGCTGCAGGAATATTGAAATAAGCAGCCATCTGAAAAAAAGGGCTGTGGAAGTACCCAGCCAGTTTGTTTGGTATGCAATCAGGGGTTGTTGCACCTCTAAATTTAAAGGAAATGTGGCTCTAAAAATAGCTAAAGGTGACCAAATCAGGGTTAAAAACTTTAACTTAATCCTTACAGTGAATGTTTCACTGTCCTCATTACCCATCAGATTAAGTTTTTACAATACCTAGTTGTTTTTCCTTTAATTTTTTGGGAGTAACACTGTTGCTGCCTGCATAATATTCAGTGGGAGTGATTTTTTTCCCACAGAACAAAGCGCTATGTTTTTGTATTCCATGGGAGTTGAAAGGGAGGCGGTCAGGTGAACCGTACAAAGCGCAGTACTGTGACTGAGACAGAGGATCACATCCTGACTCCCTTATTAAGGTTGGGAAAAGTTTGAGATTTCACTGTTAATAAACCAAACATGTCCTGTTGTGAGTCACTGTGAGGACTGCCTTCTCTGTATCAAAACAAAAATCAAATTTTTTCTGCATCCCTGCAACCAAGAACCGCGAGTAACCAAACATAAAAACCTACATCATGCTTCAGAAGATATCGTAGCAAAGTAAATTACTAACCCTGAGCATTTTGAAAATATATTCAGTATCATCAGGGAGTGCATAAACATTTTCTCGTTATGTTGATAAAGTATTTCCTGTTGCAAATGAAGTATCTGGGAGATAAAGTTGGCCATCAATGGCACAATATGTTCACTACACTATTAAATGTGATTTATTAAGAACAGATAGCTGCCTGCTTTTTTGATGTCAGCCTGTTAAGCCCCAGTCAATACTGTAAGAGTACACTCGTCCTCAGGAGCTAATAGTCTAATCATTTGCTGTGGAGAGTTCAGATTAAATGAACAAGACCTCCTTATTATACAAAGACCTGCGGCAAAGGGAAACCCATAAGCTGTAGCAGGGGAACGTTAAAAGGCTCTTAACTAAGTGACTGCTGAGTTGATACAAAGACTGTGGTGACACTATAATGTCCTGCAGCCATCATCATATACATGAACCGACACTTCAAAGAGACAAGACTTGTTGTCTAAGAGATTAGTTTAAGTGACGACTGTATCTAATCTAATCCAATCTACTGGTACACGACAATGTAGGTCGGTTGACCTTAATTAGTAAACATGTTATCAAGGGTTTTATTAAATCTTGATAACAAGGCCAAAGAAAAATCTCTCCATGTTTCCCTGCATGATTAATTTCTACTGAATTAATAAAATCACATTAAAGAGAAACTGGAGGTGCTCACTGAGGGTAACAATGATGCTTCTGAATAACAATATACATCCTATCAAAATATTACACTGCAAATAAGCTTACCCATAAAAAAACAATCAAACCAGAGTCCTGCAAGGTTAAAGAAGTAATGACAAAAGTTTTCTTTGTAGATGCGTGCATTATGACAACTTGAATGGGAAAGCTTGAAAAAAGAAATTAAGAATTTGTCATATGTGTGGGCAAAAGATCAGACAGCGATACCGAAAAGAAGAAATTTAATTCTTTCACATTGAGAAGTTTTTCAAGCAGATGATTGCATTTTCTCACCACAGTGGATATCTGTTGTTCTGAAAGGGTCAAGGATAGATAGTGACACATCTAAAAATAGCATCAAGGAACGAGGGTCTTTGAATTAAATCCAAAGGATTTCTAAAGCTCTGTCTCTGCAAGGTGCTGCAAGTTTTAGTTGGAAAACCAGTTGAGAGCTGACATAAATATTTCAAGAAGGCTGGGAGTTTATTGGAGAGTCTTAAACTAAAGCTATTTTAGGACCACAATGCCTAATGACGAACCTTTACCTGATCACAGAGCTCATGTATCACAATATCAGAAAGAATAGAGGCTTTGAGGTTGAGAGGGGTTTTACAGACGACCACAGAAAGTATAGTACAGAGCAAATGCAAATATGTTGGCTTATTCCCAACAGAGAAAGGGCTGACAGTAATAATGAGAGGGGCCGAGAGACACAAGTAGAACCATGGGCCAAGAGCCAGCTGCCAAACAACAATAAAAGGCACTTGTGTGCGATAGATCAAACTGTGAGAGGAAGATGAAGGGCACGGCGGGGTCAGATAGAAAGAAATCCACTGTGATCTCCCCCATCTTTCACAAAGACCGTCTGGGGCTTTACAGTGGACACCGAGGGACGACAGATGGCACAAAGGGAAGATAGTACACAGAAAGAAACAGCAACAGAGCAAAAAGAAGGGAAGAGACAATATGGGATGAGTCCCAAACCACAGATATGTAAAAGACCTTGTATCCTTCCTTTATAAGAGCAAGAGAACAAACTAAAAGACACAAAATGACCACAAACAACCTGGCTGCATTGCTTTTTCTCTCTGATGGTGTTTTACCTCTTTGTGGTTGTTTTGTGCGTGCCCGTAAATGTTTTTGTAGTCCTTTCACGTGTCTTTGTAGTTTTGTATCTTTTTAGAATGGTTTTGCACCTCTTTGTAGTAATCTGTTTCTCTTGTGGGGCCCCTCGGCGTGTGCTTGGTAGACCCCATGCAGCAATTCACAGAAACAGTGGGTCTAATAGAATATAAAGGATATGGATGGATGACCTCTTGAGCTTCTGCGCTGCTTAGCTGGCTAAACAAACTGACAGAGGGAGGAAAAGGAGGATGGGGTTGAGTGGGGAAGGTCTGTGGTTTAAGGTGTGAACCGGTCCTTTCTCACATTAATCATGCTCAGGTGGAACACTGAATGAACCTGAGCTGTGGCCCCTCCCTGCTCTTCACTGCAGCTTAAAGATGATGGAACACCAGAAACCACTTAGGAGAACACTGCAGGACGACGCTGCTGGAGAAACAGCACAGGGAAATGTGCAAGGAGATTTATTTCAGATTAACACACCAGGACTTTGAACCTTTTCACTTGTCTGCTGAAGCTTGCTGGCTCTTGCCTCTTCCTAAAAATCAATTAAAGAGCAGATTTACCAAACCTTACAGGAGTGTGACGACTGATGAGTATTTAAAAATCTCACTGCCTTTCTGTGTGTCTCCCCTGCTATGGATCAATAAGTCTTTTATACTGTCTATAATTGAAATGCAGGGAGCCTGAGGTGATTTAGTTGGCTTTAATTTCCTTGTTCTCTATGAATACAAATATAAGCCCAAGGACATCTGATCTCCATTCATCCACAAACAACACAAACACATGCACATTTTCCTGGCCATACAAACTGAGTTGTACCTCAGTTAAAATGCATTCCACTCATGCCTCCACAGACTGTTATTTGTACTCTGAATAAATGTGCTGTCCAATTTCTTAATTAATAATTGTTTTGAAAATATAACCACTGTGGTTCAATCTCTAAAATAGAGCAAAATAGCAAGAAATGCCCATTACCATTTTTTCCAAAACACAATTGAATGTCACATTTGAATGTCTAAAAAATTGTCCAGAACCTTAAATGTAGCTAACAATAATAGAAAACAGAGGGAATCAACAGATGATCCCATCTGAAAAGCTGGAATGAGTAGTCAGAATTGCTGCAGATTATTTATTTTTTTTGCCAGTAAATTTAGGTTTTAACCAGCTATATTAAATGCAGAGTAATTCTTTGGGCTTGTAAGTTTGTTTTTTTTATCGAGGAATTAACTAAAATACAACACTCTCATCCCAAACAAACCTGTACATGAAGCCAATTCCAATTTTGGAAAGATCTGTCGAAAGGTGGCTGAAAAAAAGTGCAGGCTGCTATTTAATAACGGGCAAAAAGGCACCGGCGACTTCCAATACCTACCCCTACTTTAGTCAGGCACCTGTACAATTTACCCTCAGAGAAAGGCAAAATTACACGGGGAAAGAGGGGAAAGTGGCGACAGCATGGTAAAATGAGGAGAAAAGAGCAGAAGGAGTGCAGGACCTTGTTAAAAGCCCCCTCTGTGACAGCCAAGGAAAGGCTGCAGCTCAGAGTCATTAAATGTGGCTGAAGTTGGACAGAGTGACCGAAAAAAAGGGAGACGCACGGACAGGAAGAGAGCGTTTCAGATGTGGGTGCTGCAAATTGAGTAGAGGAGTGTCGGTCTGGAAATCGGAGAGGGTAGAGGTAGCTGATGTTGGAAAAGTGCAGAGGCAGTAAAAATGAGAGAAAGGAGCAAAAATCAAGAATCATTTTGAGAGACTGAAACTATTCTAACAGAGATTTTACTAAAACACTAAAAATCAAACCTTTATCTTTGGTCTCATTAAATTAGTAATAGTGAATAGAACAATAAAGAGAATGAGGTACATCAGGTAAAAATAACTCTAACTAGGCAAGCATCATGCAAAGACAATGCAGGAAATTTTTACCAAACAACATCTAACAGATGTGAGCAGACATCTTCCTCTAAGAGCCTAGTGGGGGTTGTCATCAGCAAACCGGCAACACCTCAGCCCTGCATGTCGGTAAAAGGTTAAAAACTCTCTTGGATAAGCTGCTGGTGTCCCTCCCCCACAGTTACAGCCCTGTTTGGGTTTTTTTTCTTTATCTTGATCTCCTTTTAGATATTTTAACAAACTTATTTTATTTTTTAAAAAGATATACTCCTGTCTTCTAAAACAGTTTGTTAACACACAGTATCACCACAGAAGTAAAACACTGCTGTGAATGGTTAACCTGGTGACAAGTACAACAAATGTTTGTCCTGTTAAAAGCCTTTAAAATCAGGCAGCAGTGATGTTTGGTTTGCATGTCAGATAGTATAAAAAAGGTGTTTGGGTTCAAATGAAAATCTTATGGATTATACAATGAACAGGACTGACTGACGAGGCCCCCTGTGGCTGAATAACCACAAATAGTTAAACAGATGGTGCTATAAGCACAGAAATCAACATGCACATAATGTATAAAATATACTCTGCATTTAGGATTTTCTGCTCATAAAAACGCTCCACAATTTTGGAAGAACAGCGGAAAACAAACAGCAGACTCAAAGAAGTTTTTGACCTCTATAACATCAAAATTTTTTTACCTCATTTAGTCTTCAATCACTGAATCCTTGTCGAACTTTCAGTCACAGACAGTGAGTCTGGCGAATAGAATGAATGAATAATTCAACAGTTCAAGCAGCCTATCAGACAAACTAACTCCTCTGGTGTATGGAGGCCATCTCAGATAGGGGAAATCCAACAGTCACCACGCGCTTAATGAATAAGAGTGGAGATAAAATAGCTTGACAACCTTCACATTTGAAAATAAGCTTTCTGATTCTTTAAATCTCCAGGCGCCACTCGAGCTCAAGAAAAAAGTCTGGTTTGATTTCAATGCAGGAGACGGAGATTAATACAAATCACAAACATTCAGTTCATAAAGAGTTTTCGCACACTTTGAAATATTAAAAAACATTCCCCAGAAAGCAAATATACTTTTCTGCCAACATTATTTTTTCTGTGTTGTCAATCAGTATGCATTTTCTGTTTTGATTTGAACGTGTTCCTGAACAAACCTGAAATAACCTCTCAAGTCCACGTGTCCCACTTTGATCCTTTCCTCCTCATATGACTTTACAAAGGCTAAAAATCATCCTCCATACAGCCAAATTAAAAGAGAACGAGAAAAAAAAAATCTGGGTCGAGAAAAGATGCAATGTTACAGCTGAAGAACATTTTAATGGCATAAATAGCCTCATACAAGATGTACTTTGAACTGACTTCAAGCTCAGGTTCAGTGTTTCTACCTTGTCAGGCAATTTGATAAAAAGGTAACGTATATCTGTTTCCTCTTTTTGGTGCTAAAAGCACTGCTTTTAACATGAACCCTGATGGAAAAAAAAGGCAAAACAAAAATTGCTTTTAATCCGTGAACAGCCCGACAATGATGGAGTTATCCTCGCACAATTTTGAGCGTTTCAAAGTCATCCTATCAAGGAGGGAAATCTAGAGCTGAGTGTCTGGGGAGCAAAAACACTGGAGGGAGAGGACTCTCATTTGGCTTCGCTTCTTCAATGGCAGCCATGTTCCTCAGGCTGATGGATGAAGGGAGAAACTCATCTCATGACTAATTATTTATCTTCCCTCCAGAACTGTTGTGTCTGAGGGTTGGAAATAACACAACCCTCTGCTCTGACCACAGTCGTAAACAAACCAGAATGATGGAGGTGACTGAGTCCGCTCTTTCTTCCTCACAACACTGTAGAGCAAGGCTACCATACATACAGCCCACGGACAAAATCTGACAGGTTATATTTTCCCATCCTGTGGTTGTGTGTAGTTCTTAAATAAATTCTGTAAGATTAAGAGTGATGTCGTGCCTATGAATTTTAATATGTGTGTTCCATAGATTTTGGATTCGAACTCAATCATTATTGCCAATTAGACCTGTCGCTTTTTCAGTAGATTAAGTTTTGATTTTTCCCTCCAAGCTGTCAAACTCAAATTGCTTCCACACATGAGAGGCCTACTACCATTGCTGTCATTAATGTAAGACATTTTCAAGTAATATCGTAAATTAATTGCTAATATTAAAGCTTTTCACCAGAATAACAGAGAAATCCATTTTGTTATTTACTCAATAACACTACATGGCCAAAAGTATGCAAAAACCTGAATATCACACACATATGCGATTATTGAATCCCTCTTTCATTATTTACACTGTACAAAAGATCTGACAGAATCTACAGTCTTTCCATTTTTCATGTTTTTTCATGCATTCTCAATTTAGGACAACACTCATTCATAGTTTCAGCAGCCTGAGTTAAATCAAGTGGATATCTTTCAAGTTCAAGTTGCAGATACTTCAATGCAAAAGTCCTCCTTCGTGTTTCCACCAAGTCTCCCATTCCTCCCTTTCCCAGTGTTTCCTTGCCAAGCTGAGGAAAAGGGACACGTCTGACACGTTTGTTTGCTGTAATAAAACACTGGTAATAAACCGACACATGACTGCCAGGATATAGATACGAATTCAATTTGGCTGACTGCTGAAGCTTTATACAGCGCAACAGAACCTCTGATTGCACTTCTGCACAGGAGAAGGATTTTGTGGATTCTATTACTGTTGTCACCCTAATAAGTTATCACTTCACAGGCAGTATGGAAGGAACCATTATTACAATCAATAATTCTTTTATTGAGCACATGTGAGTTGGGTATGTGAGGTTTGCATTTTAATATGCTGAAAAAAAACCCCTTTCTCCTTTCTCCTCTAGGGTTATATGTAAAGGTTCCCATTGGAGCTCTGGAGCTGTGGAGGTGCATGTGGTCATAGTAATGGTATCATACTTTTCATTGAATACTTGATATTGAATGAGGTAAGGCAATGCACTTTACATAGACTGCAAGGATACGCACAGTGAGTTTAGGTGACAAACACTGAATTTAAACATACTATTTGTTCGTTCGCAAAAAAAGGATGAGAGGCTCAGTATGTTAACAGGCTGTCCATATACTTTTGGCCATTACATAGCTGATAACAACAACGAAAACATTGAAAACAACAAAAACAATGAAAACAACAACGAAAACAACGATAATAATAATAATAATAATAATAATAATAATATTTTGATTATATTTTTTATTTTATTGGTGTTATCTTCGGTGCAGCATGTAAGACATATAATGTGTTATAGAGACCAGGCTTTACTGTGGACTTGTACTCCATTTACAGCTAAG
Source organism: Acanthurus leucopareius (assembly GCA_029814765.1). Lineage (NCBI taxonomy): Eukaryota > Metazoa > Chordata > Actinopteri > Acanthuriformes > Acanthuridae > Acanthurus > Acanthurus leucopareius. The sequence goes on along the minus strand of JAQMCX010000058.1, from coordinate 18,564,125 downwards.
CAGACACCTAGCAGGAAGCATTCAGTTCTAATAGAGGGAGGTCAGTGTCCTCTGGCACTTTGAGCTCCTCTAATCTCTTATTCATGTATTCAAGGTGAGAGATAAAGGAGCAGCTACAAGTGAAAGTCCGGCAGGTCAGAGAAACGAGGATACAGGAGGAGAGAAAGCTCTAGTTGAAAGAAGGAGGGACTTTGAAATAAAAAAGAGATGTAAGGAAAAAAACCTCCAACTCTCTCTCATCGCTCGATGAACCTTTCAGTGGATACTGCGGAGGAGAAGAAAGGCTCAGGTCCTGGAGCTCCATGCAGACCAGGATCAAAGGGAATCCCTATCAGATCCAAATGTCATTTGAATGTTTTATTTCAACCAAGACACTGAGGTGAAGCTTGAGTGAGACGTGGCTCAACAGAGCTCTGATTTATCATTAACAGATGAGAATGTCACATTTTTTTCCAAGCACATATACTGAATATTTATACATAACCCAAAATAATGAGCAAATGTACATCTTATTGTCATATGACTGGATCTTCAAAGTCCCATTCTCTTTTTCTGGTGTCTTGATATTGTCAGTTTCTGAATTCATTAATGGCTGCTGAGGCTGACGGTTCAGATTTACATTGTAAAGGCAAAAGCAAATATACAACTGTTAAATAATGGAGCCTTGAAATACTGACATATGATGCTTGCAGCACGTGGTCACATGCACATACACATATTTAAACACTCACGCATATAGTATATCTGATATACCAAGCTACATTGAGGTTAATTAATTTGTGACATTGAAAGCTTAAATATAATGTATCACTCTCATTGTTGTGTTTGAATTTATACATGTTTTGTATGCACACAACTCTATTCCTGCAGAATATCCGCATGCAGCAACGGAATTACATTCAATCATACATGAATGCTGTTAATGCACATTTGAACACAACCTACACAGATTCTTTCAGCTCTGACAAAAACCTTCAAGGTTTCTGGGAAGCTTTGTCTCTAAAGCCTTATTTCCTCAGAGGAGAGCACACAGACTGAGTGTATTTACAGTTTATTATGCAGATGCCATCAATACGAACTCTTATGTAATGCAAACGCACACACATGCTTGCACACAGACTCATTTAGCATGTTGTGCTGTCTCAGAGCTTTCATTTCACTTATGCATAATACCAAACATGAAAGAGATTTCTGAAGCACTTACATTGTGAACACACCAACAAACACATAACTGAGTGCAAAGAATAATATGAATAATGCACACCTGAAAGAAAGCACTGCTCTTATGGCTGTAAGCCTTTGAAGTCGAGATTAAGGATGCATTTTATAACACTAACTAAGCTCTAGTGGATTTCCTGTAGAAGAAAGAAAAAAGCTGACGCTGAACCTGTGTCACTAGTGAATTGAGTCTGCGATGGGTTAACTTGTTCCAGTAAAATGAGGAAGTAGGCGGGGACTTGCACTCTGACTTCCCTGTTGAAAGAGAAACTAAACAGAGGAAAGGAGGGAAAGAGCTGCACGTTTTACTTTCCTTAACAGATTCTAAAGATTTGACAAAACCTACAGACCTGGTAAAGTTGTAATTTATCATGTTTTCTGTCTTGTCTCTGGTGTTAACTAGCTCTTCTCATTAATTAGTAGAGAAGTAAGTAAGTAGAGAACATTAAATCTGGAATGGCCTAACACTCTGCTAACCTCTAATCATTATTTCAACCTATATTTTCTAGACATGGCTTCTGCAAGTGATTTTATAGCTACTGAGGACGATTTTCTTTGTTCCATCTGCCTGCAAGTGTTCAGTGGTCCCGTGTCAATCCCCTGTGGTCACAACTTCTGTCTTGACTGTATCACACGACACTGGGAGACGGACGACACTGTATGCAAGTGTCCACTTTGTGCAGAGGTATTTTTCAGCAGACCAAAGCTCCGGGTCAACACTTTGATAGCTCAGATGGCCACAGAGTTAAAAAAAAGGGCTGAAAAAAAATCTCACACAACCCCTAAAGAAGCAGAAAATGGAAATGTGCCCTGTAACATTTGTACAAAGCTTGCAGCCGTCAAGTCCTGCTTAGTGTGTTTCATGTCTTACTGTGAAAGGCACCTGGAGCCCCATCAGAGAAACCCAGCAATGAAGAAACACAAGCTGATTCACCCAGTTAAGAACCCTGAGAGCAGGGTATGTAAGGATCATCATGAGCCTTTGGAGCTGTTTTGCAGGGTGGAACAGATGTTTGTATGCAAGTCCTGTATAGACAGGGACCATAAAACCCATAAGGTAGTGACTCTGGAGGAGGAGGCTCAAACGAAGAAGGCCCAGCTTGACAAAGAGGGGAAAGGCATGGAACAAATGATCCAAACACGTCAGCAGAAGATTTATGAGATTCAACAGTCAGTGGGGGCCGGCAGAAATAATGCAGCAAAGGTGAAGTCATACAGCATGCATGTGATGACCGCTGTGGTCAACTATATTCAGAGAAGCCAAGCTGAGCTGAGTGAGGTAATTCAGACACAGCAGAAACAGACTGAAACAGAGAGAGAAGGTTTCATTAACGAACTGAAGGAAGAAATTGTGCAAATAAAGAAGAGCAACTCGCAGCTCAATCAGGTCTCAGTCAGCCAAGACGCCTTCACATTCCTCGAGAGTTTCCTTTCTTTCAACATCACTCAGCCCCAGGTTAAAGACTGGTCTGATGTGACTTTCACCAGTGACCAGTTCCCCATGCAAGAAGCCTTGACCAAGCTGGAAACAACAGTGACGAGAGAAATTATGATGCTGTGTGATCCTGAGTTAAAGGAAATGCAGAAATATGCCGTGGATGTGACTCTGGATCCTGACACTGCCCAGCGTTCTCTACAAGTTTCTGAGGATGGGAAACAAGTCACGCATGGACACAGAAAGAGGAATGTCCCAGACAAACAGCAGAGGTTTGATCATGTTCCTAACATCCTGGCAAAGGAGAGTTTCTCTTCAGGAAAGTTTTACTATGAGGTTCAGGTCAAAGACAAAACACAGTGGGATCTAGGAGTTGCAAGCCAATTCATTAACAGAAAAGGTGATCTTAGACCGAGCCCTAAGAATGGATACTGGACTATATCACTGAGAAAAGAGAATAAGTTTACAGCCAATGAGAGCCCTGTGAACAACCTCCATGTAAGGGGTACGCCGCAAAAGGTTGGGGTGTTTGTTGATTATGAGAAAGGTCAAGTTTCGTTCTACGACGTGGATGCCAGGGCTTGCATCTTCACTTTCACTGGATGTAACTTCACTGAAGAGCTCTTTCCCTTCTTCAGCCCCTGTTCTATTGACGGCGGCAAAAATTCTGCCCCCTTGATCATTACTCCAGTCAACCACAGACGCTGAGTTTTTGTTTTGTTCTCTGGGTTTGTGAGGTAAAATGAGACAGGATGAAGGACTCGGAGAGGGATCGCAATAGTAGAATGCTGAGTTGTTTTTTTATCTGAGAAACTTCAGTGTATCAATCTGATTCTCCCATCCATCAGTGTTAGTACTGTGTGTCAGCTGTGTGTCAGCTGTCACACAGATAGATGTCGTTTTATGAAACAAGGCTATTTTTAACAGTGTTTGGTCCAAGCAAATGGGTATCCTGCTGATAGAGATGTCGGATCAATAAAAGACATCCACGTAATGTTTTTTAGGGAAAGTATTTTGTCTAATTTGGAGGACTGTTTTGATACTGATGCCGGTCTTTTAATTATTTCACTCTTATACGAAGTTGTTTTAATTTCATTTTAACATAAAGTCACAGGAGACAGAAAACTACAGACAGTCAGTGCTGAGAAAACACACAGTGGGCAAATGACTGTGGACTTTGTACTTTGTACTTCTTAGTCTCTTCTTAGTCTATTAATATCAATGGTTCACTTTTGTTTCATGCATTTTTTAAATGACAATGTGAAATCAAAGAAGATCCTGGAATCTGAAGGCTCACAAGCAAAAAAATGAAAGGAAAAAACAAAAGTTTGAAAAGGGTCAAATATAAAGTTGTAAAATGTGAATTGGGGAGTGAGGACTAAGTTATAAATTGTCTGTTTCTAGTGTACTGCTATAAGTTGACACAGTTTATTCATTTAAAGTCATTTGTTTAACTGAATTTTTTAAACATTCAAGACTTTCCGCTTCTCAAATGATTATAAATGCTGCCTCAGTTTATTTGCTGCTTGAACTGGATGTGTGTTGGGCTGACTAAGAAGCATATGATTTCTGTTGTTCAGTGTTTTAATAAATGAAATATGCAGAAAAAAGAATAAAGGTGATGGAGTAATTGCAGTAATCTCCTTGATTTGTTTATCTGGACACTTGATAAAAGCAACAATCTAAAATATCCCATCAACAGATACACTGAAACACTGAATTACTTCAAAATGCAATTAAAGTGCATCTGTCACTTCTTTCTGCAGGAAAAAAACACACAAATTAGAGACTCCGAAGACAGCCTGAGATTTTCAAAACATACACTTTGCAATTTTGTGGCCACAACAAAATAATCCATTACATTTCTCTCCCACTGCAATTTGAAAAATAATGTTTATTCTGCCTTTCACAAACAGGGGAATGAGATTTTAATGATTCAACATAGATAATTACACACCATGTCTCAAGTGAAAACAGGTTAGCTGCAAAATGGGGAATAGAAATATGCAGGTGTTAGCTGATAGAAAGCTTGTGTTAAAGTCCTCCACACACAAGTTTGTATAACTGCAAATAGTCAGTGATGGAAAACATATTTAGACGTTTAATTTAAGTTAAAAGAGACAGCAACATTTACAGAATTATTAGCAGATAAATATACTTAAAGTATCAGAAGTGAAAGCACTCATTACGAAATTAAGCTCTTCAGTGTTTTATCATTTTATATTAATACTAATGAATTACTGTGGAAGCATCTGATGCATTTATAACTTAACCTGTGAAATAAATGTAATGCATTAAAAAGCTAAATTTTGCTTGAAATAATGTGTTACTATTTTAGAGGTAAATGCAATGAAGTAGAAATATAAAGTATCATGATATTGTACCTGAATAAACTATAGAACATGGAATTATGTATTTAAAGTAGTTACCATCCTCGAGGTAACAAGGGTTTAAAATTTATACTAGTTGCTGTGAAAGTATATAGTAAGTTAAAAGTTTATTTGAGTGTATATTGGAGAGTATAAGAATCCTCGGGCAAAAAAAAAAAAAAAAATTACAATTATATTTTTAAAAAGTAGAATAATAATGACATACACAGTCACAAAACAACTACAAAAAGGCATAAGACACCTGTCTTTACTTAAAAGTACCTAGAGCACTGAGCAGTTCAGGTCAACCTTCCAAAGAAAGACTCCTTAAAGTAGCTTTTCCAAAGGTTGATGTGCTTGATATTTCTTTCACCATGTTATTTTTCTGTTTTACAAAGAATGACTGAAAAATTGTTATCTTGTAACTCACCCGGTGCTGAATAAACTGCAGTAAAAGCATAAAAAAGTAGTAAAAAATATAATAGCTCTATTATATTTGAAATGTGCTCCAGTTTGATACTGTCACTGAAACTCATTATGAAGGGTTGCTAACAAAGTTTTAACACTTCAAGGTTTGCTGATGAAAAGCACAGTAATTGCGTGTGCTGACTGTAGTGCTTTAAGTGCAAAACAGAGGTGGTGATTTGTAAAACAATGAAAACTTCAAATGCAGCTGCTATTGATCCAGTCAGTGAGTGACGTCATGTACCGAAAACACACAAGCAGCTCTTCAACGGTTTATTCTGTTCACTTTCTTTTGTTTAATCACAGCACATCTGCAGAGAGGGAGAGAGGGCCATCCTGGAGTGCTGTGAAATGCTGATACCAATGGAAAAAAGATCATTTAAGCAGATTGTACGAGGGCCCTGAGGCAGTCTCTGTTATGCATTGTTTGAAAAGAGACACTGGTGAGGAGAGGTGCAAGAGTGAATAATGAAAGTGTAGTATCTCACTCCTGCATAAATGAACCACAGAGTGTTTGCTACTGAGAAGATTAACATCCGTAAGAGTCACCAACCCAGTGACTCAAAGCTACTACTACTGAAGTGAGCACGGCTTTTAAAAATTATTTTTCAGCTATTATAAGTTTAGGTTATCAAAATTATTTCCTTACTTAATGTTTTAAGTGTAACAATAATTGATGCATTCAGCTGCATAAGATTTTATGACTGTGGTTTTTACCATCTGGAGTCTGATAGTCAAAATTTAGGAGGCTGGATTTGATTTAAAGTTCAGTTCTGACATATGCTGACAAAATGACATAAAATTAACATATATGAGATATTTTTCATATATTGCTTGTAATATTTTAAGGTTTTCTAGTTGTGAGGCTTTTGAAACGGCATTGTTGGTCAGCCATCCCACCGCTCCATCAAAACAGACTGTCTGGAAGTTTCGTACAGATATCCAAGATTACTTAAGAGCTAATAAATGACTTTAGTGATCATCCAGCTTCTTCTCTAGCACTATGATGAGATTGACATTTGCAATATTGAGTTAGATGTCTTGACAACTATTGGATGGACTGACATGAAATTTGGCAAATTTGAACATCCAGAAAGAGTCATAAAACTTTGAGGGTCTCTTAACTTTTTAACTAGCACAGCCATTAGGTCAAAATTTTTATTTGTCCAATATTTCAACATTCCCATCATTCTTACCGTTTCTCTGTTTTGGGGGGCTAATTAATATATACTAGCATGCTTACATGCTAAAATAAGAGGCTAAAAATGGTGTTCATGAAGAACACAATACCTGCTACAAATCAGCACATTAGCATATTGTCATGCTGACTTGTGCACATAACTGAAATGACAGCTTAGCAGCCCCTGCAATAATGAGAGCTTCAGCACCACTTAGCAAAAAAAGGTGATAAACTGTATGTCTGTAATAGTTTTCCCAACATGAGGTTGATAATCATATCATGTAGAGTTTTTTTTTATCCATCATATTTAAGTCTACTGTTTCAGAGTGTATGCTCAAAAAAAGTTTTTCTTTCTGTAAAGGTTCTTGTAATAATAATTGCATAATACTGCATAGTGTGTTACCACAAAACTATAATATTTTCTGAGGAAGTTACTGTGCCGTGAAAATCTCCCACTGCTACACTACAACTTTATTCCCCTTTAGGATGTTTGGCTAATTGTCTCACTGCATACTTGGTTAATAAATAAAGCCCGTGATTGGTCTGGGTAATTACAAAACTGCCTTAATGAATGACACTGTGTGTTAAGTACAAGCACATCACGTGGTGTGTGGACGTGTCCGGGTTTCTGCAGGCGCACATGCCTTTGTCCCACAATATGTGTATCTAATGAAGTGCCAAATGTAATGAGATAAATCTATCCATTAGGATCCCTTAATGAGACTAAATCCACATGGCTGCTAATGAGTCGGTGCTCCATCAGCCATCCTCTGAGAGCTGGAGGACCTGACGAAAGCTGGAGACGACCTGGAGCCAGTCAGAATCAGACCCTTTAAGCCAGTAAATCCACAGCTCCAGCTGTTGCAGACCACCCTCATTTATCTATCGGCCCTTCAGGGAGGGACTTCAAGTTATCAAGCAGCTACAGCGGATAGACACTGGAGTCATAGCTGGCGCAGAGAATCACTAATCATCTGTAATCATTGATCTGCCTTTGCTGGGCCATTCTCATTAGCCTGATGGAACAATACTCAGTAGAATTCTGTTGTTACTGGGCTATTATTAGCTTTCCGGCAACTGCTGTGCTAAACAAGTGTTCTCTTCACAGGCACTACATGCTGTGCAACAACCTGCAGCTAATGTAACAGCAAAGGGCTGAAACAATTACTCAAAAAACTGGAGCTATGTAAACAATGAAAACCGTCAAATCAAATCCTTTTCTTCAAAATTCTGTTTCATCTGTGGATAAACTATAGAGTGAACAAGTTCATGTGCATTTATCACAGTGGCACCAAGAAATGATGATGTGCGTTGACCTTGTAAGTTGAAAATTTAGGGTTGAGAAATGGAAAAAGAGAGAAAAGCAGAAACAAGCAGTGAAAACATCAGAAATCATAAAAGTTTTGGGAGCATTTGAGTTCGAAAGCTTCTGCAATAGCTAAAGGCTACCACAACAAAGCAGGATAAGACACGCTATGCTAGCTTTCTTACAAATACCAGAAACCCCACACTGCCATGCTCTTTTTTTTTAAAAATATAAGCCCATGATTAAGTGGAAACTGTAAGCAAAACAAAAACGTCATACTGTGAAGAACAACAGACCTGCAGCTGCATTTAAATACATTCATAAGTGACTGAGAAGTACAATTGTACATCAAAGCAAACCAGCAGTTATGCTATCAGCCTGATAAATCAAGTAAACAGGTTTGCAGAGTACAGCATTATCGCATACTGTATCGGCTGCGATTTTTGGAGAAATTCAAACATAAAGCTAATACACTATTCAGTATTTGCAGATGAAAGGTTGTTTTATTTTATGGTCATGAAGTAAAGAGCTCAGGCATAGAGAGGTCCATGATTTTGTTCAGTCTATTGCTGCAGGCAAGGCATGAATTTTGCCATAGAATAAACATGAAATCCATTTCTTTAACAATGTTTGTCTTTAAAACATTTAAGTTTGTGAGGCTGTTTCCAGACCTACATAATACATTAATGCATTTATACACATAGGAAAACATCTAACCATCTAAGCAGGTCCCTTTGAAGGTTTCTTGTTTTCCTTAAACCTTTGAGTAAATGCGGAGGAACGGCTGTTGATGCTATCATGATCGTAGCACATATATACTGCATTAATCACACCTTCTTATAGTGGTGTTCATAACTGGACAACCTGACAGGAAGAAAAATAATGGATGAGTGACTTTGCTCTCTATCTCTAAGATGGAAGGAAAAAAAAGGGGTGGCTTTTCCAGTGACAGATAAGATTTGTGTCTCACAAAGGCTTTGATCTTAAGGCTTTCTGACAGGCTTTAATCTGAACAGACCATACACACATACACATGCACACAAACGTCTTTCTTTTCACTGAAGCCAAAATATATGAAATGGACTTTATTTATTACCAGCTGTCTGCTGTGGTTTTGAGAAAAGTCCGTACAGTAACAACACTTAAGTACTAAATAAATACGGAAATATTTAAAATAACTGGTAAAAGATTATAAAGGAATTTTTTGACCCTTTCAGATGTTGAGAAAGTCCAACAAAACCTGTGGACAGAAAGCTGGAATAAGAGGATATTTCAACAACAAAGCAAAAATAGTAAAAAAAGAGGAAAAGAAGCTGATTGTTCTCATACAAAAACACCTTTGGCTGCATTTTCAGAGTATGATAAAGAGAAAATGGCAGCACCTGGATGGAAGAGAGCACTCTTTAATCTAAGAAACAATGTAAATGACAAAGAGCTGCAGACCTGCAGAGAAGACCATATTTCCAGATATTCAGCTCGTTGTAATTTGTCTTCATTTCATCATTTTGTGCAGAGCTTCTTCAAAAGAGAGCAGTCCATTCATTTTAACTACAAGCTTCAACTCAGCCAGGTGTGGAGGAAAATGTAACTTGTGTGTGCAAAGAACATGTGATTTCATGTCATGTTTCTTTATATGGTGTTATCATGCTAACTATCAGTCTGGGCTCAATGTGGTGTTCATGTGCTCCTTCAGTCTGTGATATACTGCTCTAAAATCTGCCTCCAAGTACTCCCTGACATGTCTTGCCCTTGCTGTGAACCCATGCTAAGAAAAACCTCCCCTGACTCCAAACATATTGATGGAACCCATGGCTTTAGTTACATTAATGCATGGTCTCCCCCTCTGTTACATCATTTATGTGTCAGTGTGAAACAGCATTGTTGGGAAAAATCCTTTGCATTGTACCACAACATGTGGTTTTTTCTGCTGCAGTGTGCTCAAGAGGAGATTTGGGCTAAAGTCTGATTGAATTTTTTTAACAGTACCTGCTGATTCAACCAAGAGACAAAATTAGCCTGCAACAAAAAGCACAAAGACTCACGGTGAGCAGGAGAGATGATGTGTGTGAAGTGTTTGACCTGACACAAAACAAAATGCTGTTGAATAAACTAAGTGCAAGAAGTCACTTTTAACCTTGGTAACAGAACTTTGAAGGTCCATTTATCAGTTTTTTGCATCAATTTAAAAAAAACTTGAAAAGTCTTTTTAAATCCAGTAGACCTTGAGTATTAAAAATGGAATAAATCCTCAAAGAATTTTACTTTCCTCTGATTGAATATGCCTTGAAGTTATTTTTGAAAGTTTTATTTTTGGACGTAAAAGCTTTCACAGTAGATTGCTTTGCGATTATATGGCGCTCCAGATGTTTCCTAGCAACTGGTTTACAATTTAATGGCCAATTGAATAAATCACTACATCATGATGAGCTTGCATCAACTGTAGCAAGAAAAGAACTTCAAGCATAAACCGATCAATAGATTCAAATCTCAACCACATTTTTCTGAGCTACTTAACAATTTCTTTCTAATTATTATTTTCATTATTGTTATTATTATTGTTAGAGTTCAATAGGATTATGATGAGACAAAATAAAAATGTAAATCATCAAAAAATATAAAGGCCAATACACTGTTTGTACAATTGGTAATGTTCTGTTTATGTGAAACATATGAAATATGGTAAAGAAATGGAAGTACCTGAATATGATAAATAATTTGCAGAGTTAGCCTGAAGCAAACATTTCTCCTAGGATATTTTGCCATTCGACTGTTTCCCAGCAGATTTTAATTTGAATAAAATATTATCATACATGTAGCAAATGAATATTGTTATATTACAGATCCATATTACACAATTCATATCCTGAAATAATGGGAATTGTCCACGAAGTTTATTCTTAAGTCTTTGTCTTACAGTCTAACTCCTGTGGGTCTCACAGGGCTTGAAAACATTACAGCGTGTTTTAGGCACATGGCTCCTAAACCTGTAACAGGTGTTAAAATATATAGATATAGATGTGTGAAGAACATTATCTTATCAATTAGCTACTTAATATCACCAGGAAGATGCAGGATCCAGCTCTGAGTTGAACTGCAGTCTCAGCTGTCCACAGCAGTGAACCTTGTTTGTTTCAGATTTAAAGAGATGCCATTCACAAGGTCAACACTGTTGTTGACTAAGGGAGAAACATTATTTACCTTATATAATTGGTAACACAAGCCAGCAGGGAGACGTAAAGGAAGGTGGACTACCTTATCTCTGCCTGTGGGAATCACATCTATAATAGCACAAAGAACACAGATATTGTCTCTGATTGAGTTGTTGGCAACTCTCCGACAGGAGAAAAATGAGCCATTTAGCCGGCCAGTGCAACGTTCAACAGGCCATATTTAACTAGAAGCACCACCGATGACTGAGCTCTGCCCTGCAAGTACCGATATTAGTTAATTTGGAGCCCCTGTGCATCTGTGCCAGATTGTAAATCCAGACCAATTAGTGTCACCCCAACAGATGAGAACATGGAGCAGCACCTTTCTGTCTTAAGGGCCCTTTTCTTTCCACTGCTCGTAATGCAATTAATTAGAAAGCCCTCCTTTTCTCACACAGCACACCAACCCTGATTAAAATAAGGCTTATTAGGGAAGCATTTGCACATAAAAAAAAACACACACACACACACACACAGTTATAACAAGGAAAAACCACAGTGTGAGCATTTGCACACAAAAGATGACACAACAGTATTTTGTGTTTAACAGGGCAGAACTGAAACATGCAAGTTTTTGATTGGTCGGACTGTTGGCATGGTGAAAGGCACGTGGATGTGAAATCTCCGCCGTGCAGCTTCCTGGTTTCAGCCCTGTGACCTCCAAACAGTCCAGACAAGCAGAGCCGCGGGCTACAGCAAGATAATCAAAAACAACAAAGACCTAGCAAGGCTACCTCTTTGAGTCTCAAAATAACAGGATTACAGTTTATCCCTCACCTGCAGTTATTAGAGGCTGGTTGCATTTAAATTACATTCCATCATGAAACATTTAAACCGACAAAGTGAGCAAAGGTAATTCCAGATAGGGCCCATGTTCCACAACACACAGTAGTATGGAAGCATATTTAAAAAACTAAAGAGGACAGGTTCTTTATTCTTATGTGTAATGCAGTATTGTCAGTACCTGGAGGCAGACTGGTTCTTTTCCTCTTCTTGCCATTTTCAGATGTATTTTCCAGGGAAGGACACTCACTCACCAGGGGCCTGTTTGAGCTGTTGAAGTGGAGAGGATCGCTGCTGGTCATTGGGTCAAAGGGCAGAGCGTTAAGCCCTAAAAAATTGGAGAAAGAACCAGGTTAGATAAGGAAACACAGGAGTATGAATCCTAAGGTGTCATAAGGTGTAAAGAGAGTGTTTGTAAGGGTATGTTGTCAATACCATTGACTCAAGGAATGCTCAGCATAGTCCGACCCTCTGACATCCTGGTTGTTCATTTTATTGAAACATTGTAAACGAGATTAAACTCGTTGAAGTTGTGGCTTTTGCACAAGATGCCATTAACTGTCTCATGAAAGCACTCCAGAATAAATGAGCACTATGGAAAAAATATTTCAAAGAATAATTGAGCTTAGCTACTTTTAAGTATTGATATTGTTTGCAATAAAGGGTCATGCACATAATAAAAAACTATCCTATGAAATAATATGAAGATATGAGATTGAAGGTCTAAGTCATTAGACTGATTTAAAATTTCTCGCTAAGGTCCAAAAATGATAATAAACAACAAAAAAGTCCAACTGATTACCACCAAAGAGGCTCTGAATCCTAATAAAAAAATTCTATCTTGAGATGCCGGCCAGAGTTTCAAGACTTCAAATGTATTATTAATGTGTGTGGACCATCTACACACACACACACACACGCACTTGCACACAAGCAATATGACTCATCAAATAATATGAGGGAAAAAAAATATGACTTTCGGTTTTAATGCAAATCAACCAAATCTGCCTAATGGTTTTGAGCCCATATTCCGTTCTATAAATACTTTATTTTCCACCTGCTCGTTTTCTTATAATTCTGCTCCCTGAACAGACTCAAGAGTCTGAAACAGAAGAGAATAAAGTAAGTTGCATTTTTTGAGTAATGACCACAACAGTAGCACTGTAGAAGTAGAAGCAAAAGAAGCAAATATGGTCTCGTCACGTCAGCTACTGTCCCCTCTGAAACATTATTCCTGCTTGTTTATGCTGCAGAATTGAGGGGTGCTTGAAAGACCCCGGTCCTGTGCTAATACGAAATACATATCAGACTCTGAGCACCTGTTTCTTCACGTCCCTGTTTTTCGATGGAATAAAATAATCGGATTGCAGCGAATGCTTCTCTCTGAGGCCCTGTCAGCTTAACTGGTCACTCACAGTGGAATAGAGTGCAATTTTTTTAAAGTATCAAACTCGGTCCTGTACATTTCAAAACACGCTTTGTAGATGTTGTTTGATTTTGATGTTCTTTTCATTTAAATTGTATTTGTGTGAGAATGTGATTAAAATATTCTTGTCCCTCAGACATGAGGATCTTTACAAATACTAGATGGATTGTGTTTCTTGGCATTTTTTATTTACGAATTTACATAATTGATTTGATTGTTGCATTGCAATAAAAGGTCAAAATCATCTATTCAAATGTGATCTCTCTGTTCCCTTTTGACATTAACATCCATCTCTAGGGCTCATTTTTTCTGATTTTTATATCAATAATATAAAACTTCAAATAATAATCCTGCTTTAAAAGTTCTACTTGCAGCATTGATGCTTAGTTGGCCCTTTTTTTTTTCTTTTCTTGAATTCTCAGAGGGATTATGTTTAAGGACAAAAAAAATCAAAAATCTATACCTTTACAAATGTACATTTTTCCCTAAACATCATAATGTAATTCATACTGCATGCATTCACATATGTATTTGTCCAATTATGAAACAAAACAAATGTGAAAACTGGGTTCACAATCCTGTACATAGTTAAAACTTAGCCTAAAGGAATGCATTAGTTCTTTTTGTTTTGCAGATGACATGTTTGCTCATCTTCTCTTTCTTCACTGTAACTAATGCACATCACGATGCACGGATTGTTGCCAGCAGATGCTGACATGAGATTAGCTTCATGCATTTATGGATGCAGCCCAACCTCTAAATCACTGTTATGTCTCATTCTATGTATTGGACCAAACCAGGCCTATTATGTGTTTACAAGGGATTTTAATAGCTGCCTTCATTCAGCTGAGGCTCTTCCCTGTTTACTCTCAGACAAGGACAGATGGAGCTTTTTCCTGCATGATCCTTCACCAGCCCGTTTTTTGGTGACACTGTGTGTATCACACCATTATTCGCCCTTTATTTCTGCAAAAAACTTATAAATCTGGGTTTCTGCAGGTATGTGTAAGAGTAAAAGCCATAGTACAAACCTACAGCACCAACCCATTTATCAATTTATCAGATTTCACATAGCTCCCTCTGGAACCACAAAAGGTTTTATACAACTTAACTCCCTGAGACCTGTAAGCAGACTTTGATGCTTAAAACTGATGAAGTTTCCCTTTAGTCAATAATGAAAATGGTTGCTGATTATTTTCCTGTTGACATACTTATTAAACGGCTGATTGTGTCAGCTATGAAACTGCTATCAAAGTGAGATAGGAAAAGCTCAAGAAAATGGATTTTAGTGAATTGAAGACATCCATGTATGCTCCTCCTCAAACCACGGCCATGAAACAAACAAAAAAACCCCCCACTTTTGTGCATTTGAGATAAGAGCTTGTCTCAGCAGGCACAATTTCAAGCCAAATGATTATCAAAATTGCAGCACACCGCCTGATACGATGAAACAGCATCACAGCTGTATTATTTTACTTCATTTTTAGTGTCTAAATACACAAATGATTAGAAAATGAGCAGATGAAAATACATATTTCACTCATTTTTTGCAGGTATGTCTGTTCTTGGCATCACCTGAGAACAGTGGTGCTTTAATCAGCAGTCTGTGACACCAGAAAACATGTTTACATTCAGACCTCACTGTAAACACAGTTCTTCAAATTGACTCTGTTGCTTCCCTTTTTGGGAAACAGAGTCCTTATCAAAACCTTCCTCTGACAGTACATGTGAATACTAATGCAAAGGTTCACGCATGCTTGAGCCTGTAGCTGTATTTCTCTCTTAAAACTTCCCACCTCTCTGCTGTCTGTATAACGCAACTGTCTGGGGTTACATCAAACACACCTACACACATACACCCTTTTCACGGACCGCATCAGTCTGTCTTTCCTAAGATGTCTGCAGCCCATCAACATCCATCTGTCTGAGATTTCTTCCTCTCTCACTGGTACGGCGTGACAGATGGAGCAAAGTGTCAGTTCATCCTCTGTTGCTGATTTGATATTATTGCTGTCAGTCTACAAGCTGATCTTTGTCAACTTTTTTATCCAAGACATTCAAAAGCATGAAAAGGGAACACAAGGGCCAAAAGATCGGAGTTTGTGTGAGACAGAAGGAGAGAGACAGAGCAGGCTTTTACACAAAGGCTGCTGCTTGAAATTCTGGGCTTCAAAACATGTAGCAGTCTGTGCCCCTCGCTGACGAGCCTTCACATCAGAAAGCAACCCCTTGCCACCATAAACAACCAATGAAAAAGTTGTTGTTGTTGTTTTTTAGCCCACTAGCTATACTGTACATGTTTTTGCACTTTTTAGTGCATTGTGTGGATGTGTACCTGTATCTCTTCTCTCCATCAGTGTCGGGCAGATGGATGCGTGTATTTTTTCTCCTAAGGCCTTAACTTGAACTACATTGCAGGCAGCAGCACTATGACTGCAGGTGGGCAGACATATTCTCTCAGGGAATCACAACCACTCTAAAAGGGAGCAGGATGACGTGATGGTGGTGTACACTCAGACCCAACACACACATTTGTGCAGGAATACCAGCAAGTTGAATTTACGAGACATTGTGGTTCCATTTGAACTGTTTTTATACTGTATAACTGTGTGCATGTGCAAAAAGTTTACTCAACACTGTTCTTATCAAAATTAGATATTAATTATGGATTAAATGTGAAAGTGTAATGTCACATGAAGGGCTTGCTCACTGTGGCAAAAACACAGAGTTTTTATTCAGTTTTAGCTGCTTTTAGATATTAAGTAGTCCTGTGTTTCCTGGTCTGTTTTTTACTATTTTTGTTCACTCTCACTGGTCTCATCAATATCATTTCAGGCAGCTGTGTTGTTAAGCACTGTTAAGCAAGCAATTAATTTAGATTAGAATTAAATCATTTTAGCTTGAAAAAAAAAAGATTTTAGAAGATACTTGAAAACCCCAACTGGATTTTTTTTGTATGACTAGAGTGACAACAAACAGGGATTGGTATATAAGAGGAATTATTGAAGGTTCGTGTTACCAAGAGGTAACACAGCATGCCCCTTATACATATATGTATGTATACATATACTAATACTACAACCTGTATCATGTCCATGTTATGATTTCTGTGAAAATAATTTAATGGAAGTCAGTAAGAAAGTAAGTATGTAAAAGAAGTGATTTTAACCTTGAATTTGTGATGAATATTTTATATCAATAAATTAAACCTGAAAAAATGGAGCAAGAATCCAGACAGAAATAACATCCTTGAGTCCATATGCTATAAGTTCTTATTAAATATTACATCTGAATGCTGAAATCCCTTCTTTGTTGGTTTGCAAATTGCTTTTAAGTTTATCATCAGTCGGTTTATCAGTATCGTTCTGCATGCCAGCAGATGCAAACACACACATGTACAGGAGGAAGACATATGAACCAAACACACAGAGATATGTCCGGTAAAGAAAACCACATGAATCACAAATAATTAAAAATGCATCATGTAACAGAAATTGATCTAAACTGGCTAATGGATAAGACAATCATATTGTCTGCTGAATAAGATACCCACTTATATCTGTAAGATGAGTCAATGCCTGACCTCAAACACCAACACACAATTTAAAAATCATTAAACACACATGAAGAACTCTAGCTTCCATACATTGTATTCATAATGCTTTGAGCTAAATGTTAAGGTTAGCACTCCTCCATGCTCACAATGCCAATATACAATGATGTAGCTGGATTAAAAGTCAGGAAAACCATAATGTCACACACACTGACTTTGACCATCACTGCCATCCTACAGTTACACTTCTAGTGTGGCTACAATAATAATAATAAAAAAAAAAGCTGGAGGGAAAGAGCAAAAAAATTATGAAGCAACAGAATCCAGTATTAAGTTTCAATGTGATTTGGTTGTAATGTCTGTCAACCGATTTCGTACATAAATAAATAAATAAATAAATGTTAATAAAATGGACAGAATACAATGTGTGGCAACATCCCTCTCTTTCTGCTGTTTCCCTTTCAAAAGATCTCAGTAATGGTGGGTCTGGTATACTTTATAAGCAGTTTATTAATCAGTCAATCAACAAAAAAATGAGAACAAATACTTCTACAATCATTTGAATTATTATACATCTACACCTATATCACTTATCTGCAATTGGTACGTCGAAAGTAGCAGAACAAGTTAGCGGCCTTCCTTCTCCTTAGCCAGCTGCTCCTTGGGGACCCCAAGACCTTCCAAGGCCAGATGGGATAAGTAATCCCTGCAGCATGCTCTGGGACTGCCCCTGGGCCTCTGCTCAGTTGGACAGACCTATAAAGGGAGGTTTCCAGGAGGCATCCTTATCAGATGCCTGAATGACCTCAACTGACTCCTTTTCAACAGCAGAATTTAAACAAGCTCGCCTCAGCTGTTTGAGCTCCTTACCAAAATCTCTAAGCGTGAGCCGCAGCCAACCTGCGTAGGAAACTTATTTGAGCCACCTGTATCAACAACTTCATTCTTTAAGTCTTAAGCCAAAGCTTACGGCCATATGTTGGAGCTGGAACGAGGATTTTCGAGTAACTCAAAACCTTTGGCTTCAGTCTTGTTCCCTGAACACAGAGGGACAGTTCTGTACAGTTCAAACAGTCCAGGGTTTTCTGGCAAATGCTACGAACTCAGACTTAAAGGTGCCAAAGACTCTCATCACAACTGCAAATGATCCCAGTATTGGCTCATCACAAGTCAATGAAGCCAGAGGGACCACATCATTAACAAAGAGAGGAGATGCAATCCAGAAGTACTGTGCTGAACAACCACCTGGCTGTTCCCTTCTGACAGTCTCATACAAGAATTCAGAGTAATTTCTCCATTCTTTTGGTTTAGACCTTTGCATTATGAATATTGGCTGTCTAATCTAATGTATTGTTTTTGGCAATTTTAACATCTGCCTTTAGGCACTATGAAGAGCATTTTTCACTTTTTATTTCTGAAATGCTATAAAAGAGACAATTCATCAAGAACTCGAGAAAGTAATTAGCAGATTTATTCATTATGAAAATATCATTAGTTGTGGAACAGCATCTTGTCCAAACAACTTTTAAATCATATTCAGGACGTTGTCATAAAGAATTGAATTTTTCATTACTATGACAACTAATTTGGGACACAGCATCGCACAGCTCTCCTTTCTCCTTTCAGATCTGCTGGTACAGAGCTGAAGCTTTCCCAGTGTGGAAACTGAGTGTTGAATATTTTGGTAACAGAACAATGGAGGCATCACTAAACATGTTAAAGAAAACTGTCAGTTCAAAAGCACATCAAACCAAGTTCTTTTCCTCCTGTTCTTCTTTTCTAAATGATTTATAATTCTATACTGCACTTTGTTCTCTACAGCAAAATGAGATCCTTCCCTTTGGAATAAATCAGTTGAGCAAATACATAAATGACTGTTATGAACAAATGAGCATGTTGAACAGCAGAAAATGGCTCATATTAGCAGGTTAATTTCTACCTCTGGAAATCTGTGGCAAGAGAGAAAGAGTTCATGGTGAGAAACAGTCTTGCCAACCATGAAAAACACACATATATTGCTGCATTTTTATCCATCTGCAGCAGATAAGTGCCCACATATCTGCTCAGAGACATGAAAAAAACATTGATACATAGATAAGCGCATATTTTTTGTTTTTAACATTATTTTCCATAGGACCCCATGCTGTTATTAGTGTAACAAGATCAAATGATTTGCCCAGTATGACAATAGAAACTATGAATTACAATGAATGCATGAACCAAGACTTCTTTGTACTGGCATTTGAAAACATGAGAAAAAACATGCTCTTTGCAACTCCAGTCCTCATTAATACCCAACATGCATCCATTTAAACCCAGTTCAATCACTACATAGATTCTTATTGTTAATGCAGACCCAAAGATAATTATATGTTTTGCAGGTACACATCAGAGAGAGATGCAGGGAAGAAAGAAATGTTGAAATAAATGTGCTTCAAAGCTTGATTTTGTAGTACATCTGTGATGAAAATGTCAAATTATCCACAGCAGCGGGCACATATTTACCTAACAAACAATTCATCTAAGCCTCTACAGCTACTTTTAGCCTCACAGCAATAACTTGTATTTGCAAGGTTGAAACTTGTATTTGGCCTTTCTTTAATATTCACTTTAATGACTGTTTTCTAGCATTTAAGTCCTTGAAAATTATCAGTCTGTTCTGCACTTATTTTTCACCATTATGAAAACTGCTGTGAAATCCATGAACTTTGAGCCCTATTGCTAAAGAGAAAGCAAGCTCGCAATCAAGGTGCTACTTTTTTAACACTTCAGTGCTAACAACACTGACTAAGAAAGGATTTCTTTACATCTCTTTAAAGACAGATATTCATATTTGCATTCACCAACGGATGAAACAATAGCATAGCACTTTTAGATTCTCTGCATTTCAGTCCTGGTTAAGAAAAAGTGGAATAAAAACACTTTCAGGTCTTTCAGGGTCGTTCTTCTTGAGAAAATTGTCTGAAAGCTAATATTTCCAATAAGTTCCTCTGAGGGGTCATAACCTTTAATGGAGGGGCTGAAATGAAACTCACCCATCTGTGACCTTTCTGTCATCAGATGAGTTAGCTGCCCTCTACCAAGTGAACAAAGATACCCAGACAGAGGGTGACAGAGCCAACAGCAGTCATGCTTTTTTCCAAAAATTATATCAGTCATGGGGGTCATAAGACACACTAGGTCACAGCTGAAGGGTTAAGGGTACAATGCAACCACTCACAATAATCTACTGGCTGATAACTCATTTCCAGGTTGGCTGCCATTGGTCATATTCAAGTGACACATTTCTGGTTACGTCATGGGCAGTGATAGCCCCGAGATTAGCTCTCTGTCAGCGGCAGGAGCTTTATATCCATATCTGGAAGTCTGACCATGCAACTGAGTCATAAGACCTATAGGTGAGAAGACCAACTGGCAGATAAGTCACTTCTGCAACAAGTCATTGCTCTATTCATAACCTGCATTGTCCGGCTCGACGACAAGACATTTCCTGGAAAATGCTTGGCCGTTAGATGCTGAGTGATGGATGACCAGAACAGACGAATAAACGAGGTGTCTGACTTATTCGGCTTAGCAATAGCTGCTTCTACAAACATGGCATGTAAAGCATTGTCATGGGGATATTAACCTGGCTTTTCACTTGGTGCCTGAATATTTTTAGCAGCAACAACAATAAGGGGTCAAATTCATACAGTGGCAAAAAAGTAAACAAGATAAACACATTGTTATTATCTTGGACCAATTCCCAGAGATTCAAAACAAACTGCAATTTGGAAACAACGAGGAGTTCTTAGAAAAACAGTTTCCTTATTGCTGTAAAATGTGTGTCCTCACAGACTCTGAGTCAGTGGATGCATCTTAAAAAAAAAAAAACACCTCTAATAAATCTGTCAGACAGTTAGGCTCCAGATGTACAAATTCAACCAGATGGACAGCCTTCATCCAGTGGAGCTCAGCACAGCGGGCTACTTACAGCATGCCATGAGAAAAGAGGACATGTAAAAGAATATTTATCAATAGTTTCTCAGTCTGCCCACACAACATCTGCCTCGAGTGAGGACATGAAAGGCCCATGCATTCAGTAAACGCAGACATACCACAAATAAACAGGATGGAAAAAAGAGTTATGCAGCTATGCAGCTATGTATGGTGAAAAATGTAAAAGCCAAAAAGTACCACAGATAAACCTGCCTGTCTTTTTTTTTTTACTTGTAGTGGAGATTTAGCCCCGTGGCTGTGGAAAAGAAAGTAAAGTTTATGATCTGGTGGAATGAGCTGACTTCAAAATGAGAACTACAGCCTCTCCAGGTAATTTCTGACCTTTATCATTCCTGCTTCTATAGGCTTTGCCCATAACCCGCTGACACAATATACTCAACCAATTTAAACATACGATTCACTGTTACTCCCACGGGGGAAACGAAATACTCAGTCCACAACTGTCAAAGTGATACTGTTAAGGAAAGTTAAGCTGCCACAATGAAAATATTTACAAATGAACGAGGAACCAAATCAGAGTCATTATCGTAAACAAATTTTACTTAAAATAAGCAGTGTAAACAGTTGTTGTACACTGACACTAAATAAATTACATCCTTTGAGAAAAAACTAAACTGAGATAAATAGGTATAAATGATACAAATTAAAGTACCATGCTGCAAAGGAAGCACTGTGCCATGAGGGCTTGAAGAACTGACTGTGCAGAGTATCTATGATGACACTGCAACCCACGGTGACAGGTATCTGTTGGCAATTGTACCAGCTGCTGTTGTTCAGTTTGATTGTTCCTACAGAGATCTGAATGCAGGAAAGCTGAAAATCTCAGCTGCACCACCTGTCAACTCTACATAGAGTGGAAGCTGCATGAGAGACACTGCACACCAGCGGCTCTAGTATACAGAAACATGCACACACTTGAGCATGCAACAAAGAACACTGAGCCACACAAGTGCACACAGGCATACATAAACACAAACACACGCCTACACGCTCCCTTTGTTGTGTCTGTATCACACTCAGCCACATGCACTATTGCATGCAACACTGGAACAGCCACACATCTTCTATGCCAGTAGTGACGACTTATCAAATCGACCCCGTCCTGTGAAAATAGGCTTAAAGCAGACAGTGAAACCACTCGGCCTGCTTTTCTATAAACTGTGCTTTGTACAGGCTGTGTGTTAACATTCTTGTACAAAGAGGCCAGTAGCAGATTTTATGGTATCAGGCCATTTATTGAGACAGCAGAGGCTGTGTGAATGAGATTGCTGGTGTGAGACTGACTCATTTATACAGCTTAAGCAGAAGGGAAAAGAGGAGAGATATCTAGAAAACGCTGAAAATGCTTCTGTTTTTATTCTCAATATAAAATGGAAACCCACTAATATAAAGTGAACAAAAACAGGTGTGAGGTTATACCTCATCAACAAGGATGAAGAGTCTAATGAACCTTTCATAAACTGATAAATGAAGGTTAATGAAAATGAAAACAAAACAAAACTTAGTTTAAGTGTCAGAGGTTCATTTTCTGTTGAGACTTAACATTACTGCAGGCAAGTTTTTGAAAGCCTTACTTTAGGTGCTCTCATGCTCTGCAGACACTATGTCTACTATCATAAGCTTCTATTGTAAATTCAGTTCACTGAGTCCAACTCTGTAACATCTCTCTGTTCACAATTTTGTCTCATGTTTTGCTTTTTTTCATCGCTTTCGAAAGCAAATGCTGACTTTGCACACCCACAGCAACAAAGATATTATTAAAGCGTGCTAAATACAGTTCTTAAATATCATGGTTACTTTTATTTACCTTCTATCTTCCCTTAATCAGTAGGTATCTCCTGTCCATCGGTACAAGCCCATGTTTACATATAGGTTGAACAAGAGTGCATTCAGGCCAGAATCATGTCATCAGTATTCATTACATCAGTGACAAGGAGAAAATTCCTTCTCAGCCCCCCCTTCTGTCATCCCCCACAGGCCTCAGGGAATCCACTGAAGGTTAATTTATTTAAATCCTCCATCCACTCATCTCTATTCCATTAAACTCTGCTAATAAATCTTTGGTTTGCCATGCAATCTGTTTTGTACTGTCAGAGGCCCAAGCCTCTGCAGCATTTTGTACGCATGCTAGTGGATGTACATTCAGAGTTAGCATGGCAGCAGATAAGGTTGTTTTAAAATCAGTACATGTCATGTCCTGTGTGTGTGTCTGTGTGTCTGTGTGTGTGTGTGTTTGGAGAAAGAGGGAGGGACAGTCTGCAAACGTGTGAAACTATGCACAGACGTCTGCCCTTTGAATGTGGCCAAAAAGCCTGGTTTAATTAATTTGAGTGCAGCTCATGGTGGGGGGCAATAAAATCAAGAGCCCTCTCAGAACCCGGAGCTCCTCCAGTCTCCCAAAGGTCCTGTAAAGTCTAAGCCCGTGTTCTGAAACAAAATTTCCCATCTGCCCTCTCCTGATTTTATCCCATAATAAAGAATATGGTCATACCTCTCCAGTCATGATAGCAACTATTAGTCTCAGGTACAAGGGGACCTTGGCTGTATGGACAGGCACTGTATCATTATTACAGCATGTCATGTCAGTGTTACACAGATGCTGTTATGATAATGACTGCTAAAAAGCTCAGCTGTTGGTTTAATAGTGATAAAGCCATTTGCAGTCTGTTGGAGAGGACGTCTCATTGGAGTCTGTGGGGGTTTTTTGTGTGTTCAAGAGGATTTGTTAATCTGAGGCTCAGAGGAGCAGAGGGGTTTGAGTTTGAGGTGTCTAGGCGTGGACAAGTAATAATAATAATATTAATAAAAATAATATTTTGTTCTCTTAGCCATTCTATTCAAAGAGAGAATATCCAGTCATTTAATAGAGACATTGTATTAACACTATGCATGTTAAAAGACAAATTTATTTAAGTAGCTGCCTGGTTGTTGGTTTATGTTGATTTTTGTTCTATTTAAATTACTATTAGTGCAATAATAAACATTTATGGGGTTAGTTTTGTCATTCTAAGATATGTGATAAAAAAATCATTTTTATGAATATCTGCAAAGTATTTCCACTCAGATTTGTCCTGATTGGATGGTCTCTGAGGTCGTCACAGCTGGAATAATGTTTCCTTACTGTTTGCTTTGGACCATTTGACTGTTTTAACGTGTTACTCATAATAACAGAGAAATGACAGAAAAAAGACAGAACCACTTTATGATAGAAAGCTGTCAATACTGACTCAAGCACAGTTGAAAGACAGCTGTCCAGGCAATTTAGCATAAAAAACAAAGTACAGGGAAAATCTATTTCTAAGTGAAACATACAGTGTTTGCGGTATGTTTTGCTTAACAGCCATGTTTTCAAACTACACTGTATCATCTGTGCTTTTTTTAATGCTGGTCTCATTTGCAAAAGTATCAAACTCAGCAAACAGTTAATAATAAATATCCCCCAAAGACTTTAAATAACCACTTTAGCTTTAGAGATAGAGACTATCACAAAAGAGTAGAATTACCATGTCTCTCATATAACCCACCAAAACATGTAACATTACCTCAGATTTTTTCTCTCATTCCTTCTCTATTACTGTGTTGTTTTCAATTATTGTCACATCAACAACAAAGCATCTACATCATCTAAAAAACATGAATATGAATGTAAAATGTAATAGAGCTTTTAATGCTGACAGAACAATTCATCCATTATTGCAGACATGGACAACTATTTCCATACAGTGTCTCTATCTTTATAACATTAAATGCACCATTGATATGGACAATACCAAGCAAATAATATTTTCTTACTGTAAAACCATTTTACAGTCACAAATCAATGACAAAAGTGATTTGTTCTTGTGAAAAATCACCTTTTCTCTTTCTCATTCTACTGTTAGACTTGTAAAGCCAAGTCAGCTGAGGTCCACACTACAGATGTTCCAAGAACCAAAGCTTTGGTACAAGTGATGGCACTTGTTTTTTGTTTGTTTTTGTTTTTTTTTACAGTATTTCAGATACTGGGGTGCAGTTCTTCATGACCTGATGGGGGCAGCGTATATTCCAACAGGTGTGCCACCTTCCAACACAGAAGAACAATACAGAGAGGTGGAGGATAAAGTAAGAAGTAGTCTATTTTGCATTTTAGACTTATCATCAGGGATTCATGATAAGTTCTAGAGTTTGACCAATTGTGGATTTTAAATTTTTAAGGTCAATATAAGAAGTATATTACAATAATCACTGTTTTAGGAAAAAGTCAGGAGCCAATTAAGTGTCTGCTGATATTTTAAGTAATCGTCTACAGTTTCATTAAAATGGTTGTAGAAAAAGTTTCTCTCGGTAAGAACAAATTACAGCACGGCTTACAACTCTGACAGAAACTTCTTTGCCAGAATCACAACAGAGCTGAGCACGATTCCTGTGAGCCTGAGCAGCCCACCCTGCGGCACACCACCAGCACACTTGCTGCTGTTGTATAAGTTTGCCTCTAACAAAGTACATATCCAACCTCTCCAGCATCTCTCTCTTTCCATTGGCCCTTCATGGCATTTCTCTTCAATCAGTCAAAAGGCACAATGAGCTTATGTTCTGTTTTCCATATGAGTGTGATGATTACGTACGATAGAATAAGAATCTGAAGGAATTATAACCCCTGAGCGATGACACAAGGGAGGGCTTTAGTGCCAAAAGCCTTCTTTCATAAGACGAGGCTTTCTCCTTTAAAGCTTTTCCAGGATGAGTTAGTGAGTAAGCCTGAGAAGAAGGATAGCCAGATGGCTGCTCGTCATTTTCTGTAAGTCTTTGAGCTTTCAGCTCTGCAGGCCCAGGGTCGCTATGACATTTCAAATTCAAGGGTTATATTTTATACCATCATTTCACTTTACATTTAGACGACAACTTATTACATCACTTCCACAGTTTAGACAATAAGGGAAAACAAACTGATCACAGGGCTCAGTAATAAGGATTGCTTAATTGCTTGATTGCTTAGAGCAAAGAAAATGCCACATTGGTCAAGTAAGTCTAGTTTTAAATGGAATTAAATGCATCATTTAAGGAGTAAATCTCTTTCTTCTCATGCCTTTTAAAAGTTGCACATTTACAGTGCTGATGGGGAACTTACAAGAATACTGTGGCATCTCAGGACATTAGGAGAACATTTCAATTTATTTTTTAAAAGGGTTCATATTCAGGTGGTAATAGAGCAAAAAAGAAAACCATGACAAGCATCAACAGCTTCTGGCCTGTTGACATTAAAGTCAGCTTTTAATCTTTGTTGCTGTTTTACAAAAGCTAAAAGCTGTGGGTAAAAATTAACTTTTGGTAATATAAATATTGATCCCTGAAGTGTCAAATCACATTCAAATC
>JAQMCX010000058.1:18499621-18536915 GCA_029814765.1 Acanthurus leucopareius | reverse complement strand
CATTTAAGGAGTAAATCTCCTTCTTGTGTCTTTTAAAAGTTGCACATTTACAGTGCTGATATGGAACTTACAAGAATACTGTGGCCTCTCAGGACATTAGAAGAACATTTCAATTAATTTTTTTAAAAGGGTTCATATTCAGGTGGTAATAGAGGAAAAAAGAAAACCATGACAAGCATCAACAGCTTCTGGCCTGTTGACATTAAAGTCAGCTTTTAGTCTTTGTTGCTGTTTTACAAAAGCTAAAAGCTGTGGGTAAAAATTAACTTTTGGTCATATAAATATTGATCCCTGAAGTGTCAAATCACATTCAAATCACATGCAAGAAAATGTGATTTTAAACCAAAATAAGTTAACAATTCACAATAGTTTTTTTTAAGAACGGAGGCAGTTGATCAACTCATTGAAAAGTTTATGACAATCAGTAAAAAAAAAATTAAATAAGACAGAGAAGAACATTCTCCAATCACAGTTTCGGTGTGGATATTTACTGTTTTTCTCTGTTTTATATAGTTGGAAAACAAAAATGTTTGGATATTGGAATGTTTGTTTGACAAATCTGTTGCAGTATGAAGATTTTGGCAAAGAAAGTAATCATCAGATTAAGAATGAAAACAACCATTAGCTGCAGCCAGAAGGCAGTTTGAGGGAAATGAAGGAAGATGTCATGACCTTGTTAGCAAAATTACCAAAGTGCATCTCCCTTTTTAACCCTACACCCCCCCTCCCTCTCCAAGGCCTAGTAGGAGACAGAGAACAGAGGGATTGTTTGGTTGAATTTGTAAGTCTAGTCTTTCAATTTATCCCTTATCTGACTAAATCTGAATCAGAATTGATTTCTTTCTCTGCTAGCACCTTTTTTCTCGGAGCCCCATCCTTCTGTCACCTTCATTATAAGTCCATATTATTCACCAAATCACATAGATAAAAGCTTGTCTGTACTATATTGTTGGATAAAGTAGTTTCACTTTTATGATCAAACCAGCAAGGTGCACTTGTGGAAAGGCAAGTGGCTCATATAAATACACTGCTGCCTGTCAGATTCCTATATTCCTAAAATATTTATTATCACTTGATAGCATCTTCGTGGGTGAAATAAACCCTAGACCAAGCCACCTCTGTAGCAAAATATCTTTGTGGAAACATAATTAAAATACAATTTTCAGTTCTCCCATTTGACCATCTGCCCTGTCGAACAAAAGAAAACATAATAGTGGCAGCCTTGATATGATGGTGGAATTAAGGAAAAGACACTTCGGCCATTTTATTCCTGCATTTTAAACATTAATGGCCTTCAGCACTTATTCAAACAACTCTTGTTTAATAGCTATTTAATGATTTATTAGCATTAATCCATCAGTAACTCAGTGTCGAACCCAGCAGTGAGTGCGGTTTAGTCCACTCGTGGATATTTGGACAGAATAATTTCAACCTCTGCTCTGATTTATTCAGATGCACTTGAGTTTTAAGAATACATAATGAAATGAGGCGATGACTTGTTGTCATTGTAGCTATGTGACTCATACACAAACAAAGCGGCATGCCTTACATTGAATCAGAACCGCTGCAGGGCCAACAGATGGCGTCCTGGCTGAATGTTTGTCCACTTTCCTGTTATCACTTTTTAATATTTCAAACATGAAAAATCAACAGTCTGTCAATAGACCAGTGAGGTCTGCAGTAATGGGGACAGAATGCACATTGCATCAGTCAGTCCCCGAGTGCTCCTTCTGACAACAGGCAGAAGTAATCCTCAATCTACTTTCGGCCCTAAATGAGGTCCAAAAACCAGCACAGGCTCCCTGTGTCGCTCTAGTGAACACGTCTCACAACAAACAGATGATGAATTTGGATTCTCACCACCTTTTGGCTTTGAAGGTTCCCAATCTTTTCCTTCAAAGTGAAGTGGGTGCTTCTTGTGCTATTCCCCATTTCCTCCTATTGTCATTTTGACCCGCTGGAAAAAAAATCTACTTAATAAATGCTCAAAAAAACACCTCTAGAGACCACTCAAACTAGATGTCTCAGCTGTGTGTACTACTTCTTGCTTTTGGGAAAGAGAATAAAGATGGATGACAAGGGGAAAAGATTAAAAAAGTCCTCAATGTGGAATTACAATTTCGCCATGAGCTGAACAAATGTCATTTGAATTAATGGTCACATTCGCAGTGTGGCAGGAAAAGAATCAACCTTTCAAGACAGGAAATGACCCGATCCCAGACGCTATTATTGCAGTAACCAAGAAGGATAATTTACCTGTCCATGGATTAGTATTTAACTGCCAAGGAAAAAGCAACCAAGCCAGCTAATTTAGCTAAAATTATAAAAGGACCTTGCAACACCAATACTTTCCACTGTCAATATCCCAAAATAAATCTTAGGTTCACACCCTGCAATTGAACTGATTGAAATGATAATAGCTGTCATCAAGGCCAGACTGACATTTCACACCTGCATAATTTGATTTTCAGGATACAACAGAGTGCTTCAAACAGGCAGAGGATCAACATTTTAAGAACTGGGTTATTTTACTGAAGTGGTATTCAGAGTAATATTTCAGCTCAAGGATGTAGCTGGTAAAATTTTTGACAGTAGACTATGAAAAACTTACAATTTTTTTTTAATAATGGACAAACCAGCTCTATTATAACAGATTTCAAAGGCTTATAAGAACACATTCAGAAACACTAATGTCAATCAGTGCAGTGCTGCTGATTTATGGAGATATTGCAGAAAGATTAGCAAGGACTCTTTATTATGAAGGACTGACCCCACTGACACCCAGACATGTTAAGCCTCCTAAATACCTCACAGCCCTCCTGTGAGCCACCTGTCTAACAGCAGCTGGCAAAAAAACAGTGGGCTCTTTTCTGTGCCGTGACCTCTGGAAGACCCTTCACTATTTTTACCCTACAAGTTCACCTCCTACAGAGCTGATTTGACCTTTAGCCGCTGGAAGTGAAAAGGGTCACTGTGATTCATCCTCAACTGCAACAGATGACACGTGTTCTCATGCAGTGATGACGTGCAGTGCCTGCTTATGTATTTACTAAAAAGTATGAACAGGAAACATTTTTCTGACATTATGAGTTAAAAAAATTGATTTTCAAGCTCGATAAGATACACAATATATTTGGTCTATTTTTAGGAATGATAAACATTTGCAATTCATGAGGGAAAACTTTTATTTTTAAATTTTTTTGTATATCTTTTTTGAATATTATTTAATTATTTATATTTACAGATGTACGCATGTGACCTTTTCTGTTCCCACATTAGTTTCACTATATTCTAACATGAACATGAAAGGTGCATCAATACTTTCATCTATTTGTTATGACAATCCTAACTTTTAAAGCTCACACCTGTTTGCTGGAGAAAAACTGCCTAAATTACTGAAGGAATTTTCAGTGTCTTGGTCATATTATCTTTGCAATGCAGAGGACAGGTACTCTTTCTAGAAATAAAATTTGTTACAAAAAATTCTAGCAATATGTTAATAAGAAAAGTTCTGCACTTGGCTTGTTGAAAGTCACAATACTTCAGGAATGTGAGCTGAACAGTTTTAATTATTCTCAGGATTACTTGAGGCCCATTTCTCATCTTATCCAAACTACAATAATGGAGGAGTGTTGATATAAAAAGAGAGCTTAAGCAGCTTAACCTCTTTTCACTCAGAAAAGATCACCCAGGGACATGTGAATCATGCAATATGATTATTTGAAAAAGGACTAAAATAACTGTATAAATTTGTTAGAAAAAGAAAATAAATTGACAACACACTTATAAAGAAAAAAAATCAGTATTTCAGAAAAAGCCAGAGTCACAGATTTATATTTGCAGAGAGCTCTTCAGATACACAAGGTAATATAAAGTACCTTCCAGCTCATTCCCTGTAGCAAAGCTCTGAAATGGCTCTGTAAGAATTATGATGGTCAATGCAAATTAACGCAGCTGTGATTCATGGGAAAGCCCCTCATTGGTGCCCTCTGTGCCATTTTATGGCTGTTATAAACCACAGCCTCCATCCACCTTGGAGCTGCAAGTCATGTGAGTCAGAACCAGATGTGGACCATTGAAATACCACAGAGAAGAAAAAAAACTGAGGTGGTAAAAAATGGGAGAGGACAAGCTGAACAGTCTGTGATTAATCCACCAGGCCTGAATGCCCTTTCATGAGAAATCACTGTTCACATGAGACCTCTGCCACCTGATCCCTCCTTTCACACGCCTGCAGAGGACAACAACATGTCCTCTGTGATATAGTGAATTAAAAGCCTAATCTGGTGTCAGGACTGTTCAACTCGGAGGTGTTACACTGTATTTTTCCTATTGGTTGCTGTGGTGCAATGCTAGTGTTCCACTACACTAATCTGACGTGGGTGGCATAACAGATTTGATAACAGTAGGAGAAAAAAACAATTTAGAGCGAATGAAATGAAGACGCTGGGAGCTAAATGATTCATGGCATGGACTAATGAACCAGTGGTTTTTTAACCAGCTTGACTATTCATTTTCACATAGTTAATATCATCAAAACAAAAGGAAATAGTGAACATAGAAGCAAAGGAGCTCCACAAACAAGCATGAAGAAGAGCCTATATGAAGCCTTCTGTAGTGGCAAAGCATAGCATTAAAATACTATTGTTCTGTTACTGAATAAGGCAGAAGGAAAATGTATCATATGGCTAAATTTGGAAAATCTGTGATGTGTATGCTTAACAGTGGACCAAGAGGAAAAAATAACATTTTGTTGTTTCAGCTCCTTAGAGGCAGTCACAGTACATTGACCTGTTTTTCTCTGAAACTGTTCATTTGAGTAACCACAATGGAGAAAAAAAAGGGCTCTGGGCACTTCAGGCTGTCGTGAGCAAAAAATAGAAGAGCAGCAGTTGACATCAAACCCCTGCTTCTTTATTTTGCAGTGGCACTGCAGCAAAATAGCAAGATAATTAACAGTGACAAAAAGCCATCTAAATAAGGATACGGTGTGGAGGCTTGTCAGGTTTGAGTTCACTTGCCTTCAAGACTCTTTTTTTTCTTTGCAACCATGCTCCTCCCTTGATAAGCCAGTCACATCAGGTCAACACCAGAGGCGATGCAGCGCGAGGTCCCCTGACCAACATAGCACATTTAAAATGAGTAAAAAAAAAAAAGAGGAGAATGTCTCTGCCAGTTAAGGAGAGGACTAATGAGTTGTTGCTGCTGGGCACATGCTGAAAACAAAACAACATAAAAGCTGCTAAAGTGATAATGTGACTATATTTGTGCCAGTCAGCTGAAAATCCGGACGCCTCCTGACTTGGCACAGCGCCGAACATCTTTTCTTAGGCTTATAATGTTTGGTTGTTACAGATTTTAACTGAAAATAATCAACATTTCTTCCTAGAAGGAGCAAATCAGTTTAGATTGAGTTCAAGCTCTCACACCCCCAAGACACAGAAAAACAGCAGAAACAGTCTAAAAGTTATATTTTCTCTGGATGGTACTTCAATTTGAAATGTTCAGTGTCCACAGAGACAAACTTTTTTAAAAACACACTAAGAAAACAATGCTTTTCCTCAATAGTCTGTATTGGTACAGTCACCATTTGTTATCACCTGCACAGCCAGACAACAGACTACATCCTGCAGGTGCAGTTTTTGATATCAGAGTCAAGAAAATAATACTGACAATCCATTGAGCCTGACCATAATGCATTCATTGAATTTCAGACAAAGAAGTGTTTGGATGAGGTGGTTTACCACAATGTAGGAAAACAACTTGTGAACTAATTATTCCAATGTTGTATAAAATAAAAGGCATATTTTCTTTCTAAAACACAGCCAAAATATTTTCAAAATTCCAGGAAGACATTATAATGTAAAAAGCTACATAATGTTAGTTTGTAAATCTGGGACTGACAGGAAAATCAAACCCCAAACGCAAAAAAGCGGCATGTTTTTTATTTACATGAATAATATGTTGTAACTCTATGTGACTTTTCAGATACTTGACTTGAAAGCTGCCATTCCACAAACATGTTAGCAATTACTCACACTTATAGTTAGTTAAAATAATACTGTTTTTTAATAGGTGGTCCTACCTTGGATTTGCCCAGAACTATAATTCTCCCTGTTGCTGCCCTGTGACCTCCTCCACTAGAGGAGTCAAGGCAAAATAACCTTCCTCTAGGCCCTTATCCTCATTTAACAATGCAGCAGGAAACACATACACTTCAACATATGCTTTTCCAGTCCAGACTATAACCACCACTTATTTTGCTGAAAGCACTCTAAGTCACTTGTGCTGTGCATATATGGCTTACACAGCACACCAACAGGAAACCATTTTTCCTTTCCTCTTCCTCATATTGCTTAGTTTTTAAGGTCTGTGCATTATTCTTCTCTTCAGGTGTGTGGCAGGCTTAAAGAAGACTGTCTAAGCATCTGTCAGCTCATCTCTGCAAAGGCTTTTGTCAGCCAGTTGCTCTGTAAGGGGATTTGAATAGCAAGGTCCCTACAGGATCAAGACTTCCCTGGGCACATCTCTCATCTCCACACTGGCCTGTTTACCTGCAGGCTATGTGTATGTTCGACGGGAGGATTCTGTGACTTTCTGGAAAGAAACCCATTGCTTGTTGAGAGATGCATACTGAATGAATAGTTCTATTAGTTTACTGAATAAAAAATGTGTTGTGTTTAACTTTGATGGCAAACACTCTCTTGTTTTTATTCTTTAAAGCACTACAAATATTTTCAAATGACCTATGTACTTAAAACTACTTCTCCTCGCTGCTTTTTATATTTGTTTAATGTAGATGAAACTAAATAATTATGAGAAAGTATTTATAGTACCGTACAAAAGCTAATCCCATTAAAGAACAATTCTGTCATTAATCTGTAGGTTTTTTCCCCCTTCAGTGTCCTTGACCATAGCAATGTCTTCGAGTTGGAGATGGTTCCTTGATGCCATATAGTGGCTGCCCACTGCTCCTGAGGGATGGGTTAAATGTAGACAACCACTTTCACTATGTTCAACTGAGTATGATTGTATGTGACAATAAAGAAGTCTTTAGGTGCTCCGGACTGATTTCCAAGCCCTGAATGTCTGATAGCAACAGTGATGGCCTGCCCTTGCCCACATCTTCATTAAGAAAGTACAGGACAGGGAGGAAGTTGGGTAAACAAGCTGAATCCATTCCATTAATGGCTGTGGGATCCCCTGCCACATGACCATTAATTATCTGGTCTTACACAAAGATTAGATGACAGAAAGCAACAAGCCATGTGCCAGCATCTACTGCCCGGAGGTCTGCTGGCTTTTTAATTAGACATTCCTCGTTAAGCTACATGAGACCGAACTTCTTCAGTCATTGCCAACATCCAAAATTTACCCCTCTGAGGAAACAACAGAACATTATATGTATATACTAGATTTTTGAGGTACATTACTCTGTGACAGGTTAAAAGAGTCCCGAAACTAAAAATGGATTCTCCCAAGAGGAAGGAAGGACCCACTGTGAGCTAACTTGGCTAAACCACAACAACTGAGAGGCGTGACATCTCTGGAGACTTTTGCAAATTATAAATCTGGTGGATCACCCACAACTAAAAATGCTGTTAGGCAGATGCAGTGATGGCCATAATAAAACTTAATGATTAATTGAATCACTGAGTGGCAAAGCAAATCTTTACTTGAACTGGAGAATCAGTATTTTCACTCAAGTAATAAGCTAAAAAAAATGAAAATGGTTATGACTTATTTCGTTACTCAATATGTAGTTAAGTTAGCAAAGGGCAAATGTATCTTGTATCGTTATAGGGGAAGGACAATAATGGAAACAAGTTAGTTTAAGCTATATTTCTCACTCTTACTAGGTAATTAAAGTGAAAAGATTACTATCATGAAAATAATGCTAAGCTGCAGCAGTAAAAAATGTGTGGCTTCTACCGTGCATGAAGCACTGTACTCTTGTTTATTTAAAGTTTATACAGACATATTTATTCTTCTAAACACCCCTGTGTTTAAACTGCAAAAAAACTGAGACTGCACATCCTTGGTTCACCAGCAACGCACCTGCCAAGTATGAAGATAATCAGATAACAGTTGCTAAGAAAAGAAAGAAACAGACACACTTGCATACATATTAGAATTTCATTTCAAATATTTATATTCTCTGCATTGTATGTTAAGCAGAGTCATTTGGCTGTACTTAATACAGCATTATGTGATCTTGTGTGGACTGTCTGTATGTGAATGTGAATGGGTAAAAAAAAAAAATTTTTATATCACTCTTATGTAAAGTGTTAAACCATTCTTGATCACTTTAAATACTGAAATATGCCCTTTTATTACCATAGTCATTATTTCCATTTATTAAAATCTTTAAAAATGTTGAAGCTCTTATTAACTCTGGCATCCAGAAAAGGTTGGCAAGATTATTGCAAAAACACTGTAAAAGTAAAAAAAAAAAAAAAAAAAAAAGTCTGCAGCTACATTAAAAAGACTTGCAGAGAGAAATCTCTAGATAGTGTACACAAGTGTAAATGGAAAGGGTTATCACTGCCTTTAAGGCAAGTTGCCACAGCATTAGGTCACAGTAGGCACTTTCTATTGATATGATAGTATGCCACATCGAGGCTGTGAAAAGATCTTCAAAGTCATCTCATCTCTCCTCAGGGCAGAAAGGAAGGTAATATGACTGCAACACAGCGTATTGCATCAATCACTGTCAGAAATTCTATGAAATAATTTCAGCACATTTAATAAGCTACAGTAAATATCCTTCATAATTGACATCTCCAATCAATGTAAGCTGCATGCTATTTATTAGAAAACCCTCTTTTATAGCCAAAGTGGGCAAATGACCTGGAAACACAGCAATCATTTTTTTATCAGTGATGTAATAAATCACTGTGGTTCTGCTGGTCTCGAAACACTCTCTGCACAGCTCTGTGGGCTCTCCTCCTCATTATGTATGGGTTCAATAGTTCCCCCCTTTTGAGCTGTTTCTTTCTGGTTTCCTTTTTTCATGTAAAGTTTATATTTAGAGCAGGTTCATACTGTAACTTGTTTCTGAAATAAAAGTTTATCTTTAAGTTTTTAATATTCTCTTAAAATGGTCATCTGGCAAGAAGTTGGTAAGAAAACAGGGCAGAAAGGATTTAACGTGAGAAATGGTGGCTTTTAAAAAACATGGAGTTAATCAATGATTCTGACCTGCTGAGAATCCAGTTGCAGCTTCTTGACTTCTTGATGCTATTTTATTTAGTATTTCTAAAAATGACTGAAAAAAGCTGTTGATCAAGTTTCAAATTGTGAAATTATGTGACAACCAAAAATATCTCTTATAGAAGCTTTTGGGCAGGAAGGCTTTGTCAGTGACACACTGCAGACAAACAAGGGGTAACCAGAATATTAAAAAGATGACGCCAAAGAGATCCTGATCATACTCTGTGACAAGCTAGGAGAAAGAATATGTGTTGAACATATGGCAGACTGAAGGTCATGACAGGATGATAATTGTGTGTGTATGTGTGTGTGTGTGTGTGTGGGAAACACTAAATTAACTGATTGTAAGGAGGTGTATGAATGCTGACAGACCACTGGAAAAACAGATATGAGGCCTCAATCCAAAGACACGTGTAAACATGTGAATTGGCTTCATTGTTCCTTCTTTCTTACACACAAACACACAATAGTAGGCTCTTTGATTCCCAAATTATCATTCAGCATTAGTAAAAACACCTTTTGTTTAGATCTGTTTATCCCTCTGCAGGGCTTTAGCACAATTGATATCCTCACATTTATACAGCAGAACCGTGCACATTCACTCATGGGTGCAGCCCAGATATGCAGCAGCCTATTGTTGGCTTTATTTTGGCGGGAGGGGGTTACTGTATTCATAACCATCAGTCATACTATAAAACTGGGAGTAACTTTTGTCTGTTGCACACTAGAGGGTTTTCAAATCTGAACTAACTTTCAAACATGGAATACCAAAGACATAAAAAGAAATTTGAATGATTTTTATTTTGATGTTAAAAACTTTAAACACAGATGATTCAGCGAAGACACATGTCCACGCTCTTGGTGTTTATAGTAAATGACTTCAGAGTGGAAAGTCCAGGGCTCTGAGATGTGCTATGTCTTGCACAAAATCCTAAAAAAGGGGAAAGTAATGTTTCCAAGATTGCAGCATGAACTGGTGGTGGAGTTTTTAACTATTTTATTTGGGCTGGGGGTTATTGTGAGCTAAAGATACAAAAAAATAAGCATGCAATGTCCATCTGATGTCAACTCCTGCTCAGCTTCCTCATGGGGTTCAAACTCAATATCCATCTCTTTTCCTTTCACATTACAGAATTTTTAATCATAAATAACATCAATACAGGGAAGGCTTCAAATTGGTCTGCATTATAAAATCCCATCCATAATTCACTGACATTACAGGATAATTTGGGCAGATAATCTGGTTAACCAGTCTCGAAATGGAACTGCCTCCATGGTTGTCAGGGAAGGCTGTCAGACCAATTATGAAGTTGTGAGGGGCCAGCCTTTTCTGTACCTAACATATATATGTTGTAGCCCTAAAGCTATTCCCATATAGCACGTGTCCTGCAGAGATAGGAGCAGAGTTTCATTTGTAAGCACTTTGATGCCGATGCAACGGACAGCATGACATAATCAAGCTGAACTAAAACAAACTGTGTCTTTAAATATTTTATTAACAGAGCAAAAATGTCTAAAGACCTGTCTCACTGGGAGTAAAAAGTAGTGTACAAACAGTGGTTACTGCAAATATGGTATTTTTTTATTATTGTACTGGTTTTATGTTTTGTTAGGTTTGTTATACAGCAAATATAAAAGACAGACCCAACCCAAGACATGTGTAAAACCCAGATTTCAGAAGACTTGGAATGCTGAGTAAAGCTTAATTAAAAACAAAATGTCATCATTTGCAAGCGAGCTGTGGTATCATGATTTCATGAAGTGTTTCTGATTCCAGGAGTTTTACACAATCTTGTATTCTATAAAGCGTGAACAACCCAGCTTTTTGAGAATGCCCCTTTCAAACCCAATCATGATACTATCGCCTGTTAACAATAAACCTGTTTACCTGTTGAATCTTCCTAACAGATGTTTTGTGAGTTTTCCACAACTTTCCCAGTCTTTAATTGCCTTATTCCAATTTGTTTAAACTTGTTATTCACAAATCCAAAATAAAATAAAGCTGATTAGGTGAAATGAACATAAATATATCGTCTCTGTGCTGTCTTCAATTTTGTATATGTCATAAAGGATTATCAAATCATCAGATTCTGTTTTCAGTTACATAAAATACATAAATTTTGTGCTCAGACTTAAACAAAGACTTGAATTACTCTTGGACAGAGACACATAAATAGTCCGCACTGGGAAGAAGGATTTACATTTGTATTCACTATTACAAAACTGCTGAAGAGAAGTAAGTATACAGAGTTTAGTATGGATGAGGGGATTGTTTGACTGTTTATGGAGGCAAAATGCTTTTGCCTAGAGTGCAAATCCCTCTGGAGAGAGCGATTTGGTTGTTCTATCCTCCTTCATTTGCATCAGCTTCGACAGTCCATGCAATCAGACAATCAAGTGCACACCTACAGTGACACCGACCCCTTCATATCTGCCAGCAGCAACGGCAGATATCATTCTCAGCCCCATCAGTAACAAAACTCCACTCACATTCTGTTTTGTCTTTAATAAATCAGCCCGGCAACACCCACACGTTCCTGTGGCCCTCAGAAAGGGAATTTATCATTCAGCTGTTGACCAAATCTGGCACACCCCAAGCTGCTCTGGCAACAGCTGGGGAGGTTACACATATACTGTTGATTTATTGGCATGATATACTGGACAAAGCAAAATAAAATATGTTCCATGACACAAAAGCCATTTATCTTGGAACTGTCACAAACCAATCTTCGTAGCAAGGACAAGCAGAAATTGAAAAAGGGAAAACACAGTAGCAAGTTGACCAAGTAAGCAAAGCAGTGCCCTTAAGGCTTCACTACATTTGAGCATAGAAATATCTTGAGGGGAAAATGCTGAAATTTCACCTTTTCGTCGAATTTAGCTTCAGTCCAAGTCTCTTGACGAAAAAAGATGTTCTCGAAGCAAAGGTCAGACTGAACCTCTGGCATATGAAGACATGATGTCCTCAGCAACAACACCACAGTTATCTAATACTCTTGGATGTTTTCTAGGTTTCGTTCAGCCAAGTGGATGGCATGATGTCTGGGTTTGGATGCTTGTTCTGCTGGGAGTAAAGCACAGTATGCTACCCTGGAGCTCTTTTCCAGTCCAGAGAGCAGACCAACATGCTCGAGCCAGCTTGTTGGGATAAAGGAAACAGATTTCACTTAGCATATGGAATCTCCATGGGGGCCTGATAATGCAGACCAATGGCATTGACCTCTGTACCTGCAAAAAAACAATTAATCCTCATTCCCTCCCACCTAGGTGGATCTTCTTTGGAATTGTGTCAGCAGCAAAAAGCAAAGAAAAACAGAAAAAAAAATCTGAAAAGACACAGCTGGCTACTTCACACATCTAGGCATTTATCTCTCCTGTGATCCAAGAGATATAGCACCACCACCATTTTTCTGGCAGCAAGACAAGCCTGCTCACTCTGCCATAATATAGAGCACAAGACGGAGATGGACTGAGAGAGGGGTCATCTCATACTGTGCCAGGCCATATGCTCTGACCTCTCCATTCAGTTCAAATGGCCTCAGCTTTTATGATGTACAAAAACTTTGTGGATGACATTCCTCTTGATGTCTTTCATCTTCCCAGCTCAGTCCTTATCAGTGGCCAGAGCTTGTTGTTGCAGTACAACAAGTTAGATGGTCAAGTGACTTAGGAAACCCCTTTGCAATTAGCAATTTGATCCAAACAAATTAGGTTATTTATACAATTTTGATTGCACTTTGAGTCTGGAGGATTTGGTAAAAGTCAGCACAAATTACTCAGCCTAGTCTTCATTTCAGACCAGAAGTCAAAGTTAAATTGCCTTCAAAAGCATGTATCATTTCAGTCAATGATGCAGGGCTTAGTTCTTCGGGGCTGAGTGGTTTCACAGTGACTCATTGCTCACCAGTATTTTTGCTCAGTAAAGCTCTACAAAAGCTAAGAAATGAGTGTTGATGTTTCCCGGGTGCTCTCTCAGGTGCCAGTTCCCTGCTACCTCCAAACTCCCTCTGACAAATGGCCCAGCAGTCCCTGAAATATTATCTATAAAGCCCAATGCCACTATAAACCTGGAGCCTTTAGCTGATTTGTGAATCCAATTAGCTTTCTCATGTAATGGGTGTGTTCAGTGCAACGGTAAAAGTCATCGGCTCCACTTTCATAGGGAATTTAAAAACTTTACAGCATCACCTTTAAGGTACGGACCAATACTTCATCAAAGACACACTTGTGTAAAGAACACAAGTGCCATTCTGACATGAAAAACAAACCAAGTCTATCAGTCAGTCCAGATGGAAACATTTTAGCAATTATCAGATGCACTGCCATGACATTCTGTACAGACATTCAAAATGCCCTGAGAATGAACCCTTCTGAATTTCATGATCCTGACTTTTGTTGTAGCACCGCCAGCTAGTTTTCAGCTATCCAGTTAAACATGTCAAAATCTATTTCAGGATCAGGATTAGGATAAACTTCATTGTCCCCTGGGGGAAAATTGTCTTGGACAACAGTACCACAGTTAAGCTTGGTGTATTGAAACTTGATACTTGATGTATTGGCAGAAAATTTGTACAAACATCAGTGGTTTAGCATACTGAACTAATGAACAGATTGTCATATGAACATTCACACTGCCCTCAGGATGAATGGGAATCATGCTGCTGATTCCAGACTTTCCATCCAGCACCACTACTCCAATATTTTTGTTTATGTCTACCTGACTCGAGACTACACGCATACCTTTAAAAGGAGGTCATTTAACATATTTACACCTTTCTGTATTAACACTAGAGTGCAGAAATGTATGCAGAAAGTTTGTCATGTGACAGTATGCTAAAATCTGTAAAAAAAGAAAATGACACCATGAGCATTTTGTGACAGCACTGTAGGAGAGCAAACTGAAGGTGCAAAACAGTTGGCATCGGTTGACATCTGGGAGACTGGCTGCTGACAGGGAGATTATCCCACTGCAGCTGCAGCACAGTGGGAGCTGTCCACTGCAGCTGTGAGTCTCCTTAGGGAGCAAGGACTCCAAGATCTGCTTGGAGAGACATTCACAATTACAGTGAAAATTTAGGAGTAAACTATTTTTATGTATTACACTCACTGAGCACACATCGTTACAATAAAGAAGACAGAGGTGGGGAAGACATCCATCAAAGGACTGGTTAAAGGATATGCAGGAATGCAGCAATGATGACTCAGATCCCATAGGCATCTGTTACCTGCAGGAGGCCATGGTCAGGCCAGTCTGATATAAAATGCTCAATGTGGTGAAATAAAAGGAGAGACAGACTTTGGGTCGGGGGGAGGGGAGGTGAGATAAAAAGAGGGGCGGACAGGGTCCTACTGAGTGTGTGTCATGTTCGTTGGCTTTCCTCCTGCCTCTGTAACTGTGGAATGGTTTATTTTTTAGCTCCTTTTCAGTCGATTACAATTCATCAAATTAAATTCTTGTTTGATATAATGCGTGCTTTATTTTGATCAAAGTTTGCCTTATTAGTAACAGCACCAATTTGGTAACTTGACTTCAGGGCTTTGATGTTGCTGTTTTCTGTGTCATGTTTCCTGCTGAGTATGTGAAGGCCCTGCCAATAGGCCAAGGGCACTGAGAAAGATCTAGACAGTTTCCTTACATGCAATCAAATAGTAATTTTGACTTCTTATACTGTTTTTATTTCCTCAGGCTCAGAAAATAATCAGAGGGGGCATCTGAACTGTATGAGACCTGCAGCCCGCAGTCTAAAGAGGGATTCAGATTGGGCTGACCCAGGTGGAGGTCTCCTCAGCTCACCGACAAGGCCAAATCAATGAGGGATGCACTGAAATGCAGACAGCAAACCCCATTGGGAAGGTGTTTGGATGCAGAGCCACAGGCAGAGGAGAGATGAATGTAGATGAGAATTCACATGGTGAGAAAGCTGCAAGGACTCACATAAGCATGAGAGGTGGATAAATGAGCCCTGACAGGAACTATAGGAGCTGATGTAATTCACTGGATTTTTGTTGCACCCATCTTTATGTTATACTTTTCTTTTCTTTTTCTCTGATAGAAGTTTTGAAATGGTGCACAACAGCATCATGGAGAACCACTTTGGAGAAAAAGGCAAGTGTCACAATAATTATGTAGATGCAGAGGCTGGTAGCCCCTTCAAACTGATTTTTTAAAGTTTTTTTCCCTTTTAATCTTATTTTTTTAGCTTTATGCTAAAACACATCTCTCAGAGAGATCTCAGAGAGTCATACACATCAAAAAGGGAAGCACAGGGTTTGGATCAAGAGCATTTTTGAGAAGATCACTGCCCAAGACACTTTCTGAACAACCTTGCAACCAGACCAGCTTGACTGCCCCTGGAGGAAAGTAAGAGGGGCAGGATAAGAGCCATAAGCCCAGCCTGGACTCCAGACTAGCTCCTGGTCCTGCAAATGGAAAACGAAAATACTTTGTCTCAAAAGAGGAAATATTTTTACTGGCAGCTGCCAATCTCTTATACAAATGCTTAATGCATACTGTATGTGAAAAAGGGAGAATGCTCACATGACTGCTGAACTGGCGTACTGATGACTTTAGGTGAATTTCATTAGTCAAAAACAGAGCAACTCAAATGAAAGCTGTTTTTCTTTACTCTTGAAATGTTTCACGAGTGATGTATCACTTCTTTGGAAATGCTAACCACTTTCACACAAGAAGGCTTTAAAAAAGCAACTGACAAATTTTGGTCTGTCTGATGTGCTGAATGCACAAAATCCACCGAGTTATCTAAACATCAGGACTCTGACTCTGGGCAAACTCAGTGCAGTAAACACTCAGGTACAGGGCTTCTTTTGAGCTCTCACAGTGAATCCTTCATCACAGCTCTATATGACACATTAGATAGAGCTCCCTCTGTGTTTATAAAGGGGTCTGCACAGTGTGGGCCTGTCAGAGTGAGAATGTTTACAGCAAACAGGACCAAGATTCCAATATACAATTTCCCAGAAAAGCCGTCTCAGATAAATGGAAAATAACCAGCTGCCATGAGGTTCTTCCATATTTCAGTAATTTTAGCTCCAAATCTGGAGCAGCTCTGATTCCACAAGCAACCCTTCAATGGTGAATTTACTTCCAAGAGGAAAATGAAAATCTACTCGTATTCAGTGAAAAATATAGGATGTTCTCCAGTCAATGCCAGACTGCCCCTAAGGACAAGAATCAGCAGGCACCCAAAAAGATTTATCCACAGTGTTGTAATATGTTTGGTTCAGAAGTCTTTATCCTCTCCTTCACCATTATGGTTTGTTTTTCGATGTCCAAGCTATTTTTACATCATGCAAGTGTTCATGTCCCTGTTCATCCTCAAGCTGCCATAAACACCCCTCAAGGCTTATGTCTATTATGCTGGAGACATGGCTGCTTTTTCAGACAAGCAATCTCAGTGGAAGGTGCTTTTTCCCGGGCCAAACCATTGAACCACAACCTCAGTGTTCTACCAACGTTACTACAGGGAAAATGTCAACATATCAATGTCTTCAGGAAGAGGCATGTTGTATAAACAACATAATCAGAAAATCTTTCAAACAGAACTGCTTATTAGTCAACTTGCTGGTCATCACCTCTGTTTGTGTTGCCTTCATGCAGATTATCTGCCTGCATCCCTGTCATGTGGAAGAAAGTAAATCACAAATGTGTAAAGTACTGCGTGTTATTTGTTACAAAAAGTGAATGACAAAGAATAATACAAAATGATGCAGAATACACAGATAACACCAAAGAGTTTAGTAATAAAAATAATCAACTACAAAAAACTGGAAAACTTAAAAAATTTTAAAAGCAATTAAATAAAGTCCTATATATTGCATAGCTGTGCTGGCCAAAAATAATTTTAGTAATATATGTTTATTAGTGTATTAATAGCTGTAAAACAACAGCTATTAATAATACAAAAATCAAATACTAATGTCAGTGTAAAACCTTAGAAAAATCTAACATTAGTCATACTATACTAAGCCATAGGGTAAATTTGCATTTTGCAGTTTACAGTTTAAGGTAGCAGCTAGTGCCCCTACATTCCCACATGTACAGTGGACTCCATCCTCTGCAATAGCAGCAGTGGGCACTGGCACCAGCGGGCTTTGTCCTTATAGTAATCTATCATAGCTGGTGTTGTGCTGTTATAAATTGTTTATTCTGACACTGGTGGAAAGAGAAAAATCTTAGCAAAATCTCAACATCACTTTGTTTCTTAAAAGAGGCTACTGCAGAGAGGGCGACTGTCACAGCAAAACTGCCTACAGACTTTCTGCTTCACTGTGACCACAACAATTTTCCAGCACCTCCTCTATTTTGAAAAGCAGA
This sequence comes from Acanthurus leucopareius, assembly GCA_029814765.1. Classification (NCBI taxonomy): domain Eukaryota; kingdom Metazoa; phylum Chordata; class Actinopteri; order Acanthuriformes; family Acanthuridae; genus Acanthurus; species Acanthurus leucopareius. The sequence continues at coordinate 18,519,367 of JAQMCX010000058.1, read as the reverse complement.
GAAAATGAAGTAGAGAGGATGGACTGCATTTTAGTTTAGGTTTTCACAGTTTTGCTTCAAAGTCACACGAAATCTGATGTTTAGGCTATTTGGGATGCAGCTGTCTTTGTTCACAATTCCTGAAGAATCTATCAGTCCATCTCTGGCCTAGTCTGTCCTCTCTATCACACAGGCTGACAGGCTGAGGTGAATCCTGATATTGATGTAACAGAGTATATAATAGACAATATGTGAGAACGTAAATAAATAAAAAAATCTGCTGAGGTGTAATCACAGACCTGCACCCTAGTGAACAGTGTTATCGCGCTGGTTCTGTCTATTCTTGCCCTTATTTCTTTTCCCATTTTCACCTTTACCCTACCATATGATCATCATCTTTCTTTACACCCAAACTCTAGGGTGCTCTTATTATAAATCTGACTCCTCTCTTTTGTCTTCTCTCATTGTTTTCAATCAGATCCCTTTGATTTCAATAGGGACTGTTTGCATACTCAGTTTTTCTGGATGGTCAATCCTCTCACATATTGATTTACCACAGAAACTGAACTGGTACCAGCTTCACTAACACAGACTTATGTGCTGAATTAGATAAGTCACCGCATAATGCTGATTGTTCAGCTTTGTGAACCTCCAAAAGATCACAAAGCTGAACAATCAGACTGTCCCAAATGGAGTCCCAGGCAAACACAGACACCTGAACATTAGCAGCAGGCGCGAACAACATCCACCACCTAATAAAAGCAAGCCACGGGGAAAAACAGTATGAGTTGTAAAACAATGAGACAATCTGAAGTTATTGCCCAAACTCTTTTGTAGCTCCTGCACCTGCTGCTGCTGAGTCCTTAGATCCACTCTCAACATTCCTTGCATGGTACTTTATCTCTGAAGTGATTAGGAACAAACAGCTCCATCAATCAGGTGGTGGAGCCCCAGAGAGTGCCAGAGCTGATCCAAAAACACCTCCAGGCTGCCAAGTTGCTGCTGACTCTGCTGACACTCACAGTGTTCTGCCACACCATCCTTTACACTGCTCTTCAAATGAACTGATACTGGCATTGGTGAAAATCCCATTTTTCTGCTACATGTCTCAGCTGCAAGACAAGGCCAGCCAGCAAGAACAATGTGACAGACACACATATATATGCAAACATGAACATCAGAGAACAATAAAGGTCACACAAAATGTATTTACTGAAAATTATGCCAAAATTGTTAACGAAGGTCTGGTTTTAGGGAGGAGGTCTAAAAACACTGCTTGTTTGCAGTTGGTGGCAAAATCATATCTTAAAAGGTACAAAGGTACAAATAAGTTTGTTGATATGATTCTAATGCATTTGTCACAATCCTGGTGTTCTTTTTAAACAGTGAAACATGTCAAAAGCTGTTTGATACAAATTATAGCTTGTACATTACAAATTCAGTAATAGATATCAAAGCCTGCATTACTGCATATATTTTACTCTATTATTCATGATGACACAGGTTTGGAAATTTCTGTATAAGAGGTTGTTGTTTTAGTTATTTTTCTTAAATAATCTACAATGAGTGACTTCATGCCAAAAGCACAGAAGCTGAAAAAGTGCAACCACTGCAACTGGAGCAGGTAACATTTTTCATGCCAAATTAAGAAATATGCTGATTAAGGAGTTATTTTGTCTCTAAGTGGGCCTTGCAACCAGTACAGCTGCATTGATGTAGTCCATTTTTCTGGCTCTTGCATGAGAACATGGCATTCCAATTTTAAATATTTTGAATACTATCAAAAATCCAAAAAGGGGGGATGTCAAACTTATACAGGGGCTAAAAAATTCCCAGCCTGTCTGAACAAAAAGTATTCTACCATTTATTGATGCTCCACAGGACAGTCAAATCACACTTCACAACAGTAATTGGCTGTGGGATATTATATTACCTCTATTTACTTTATTGTCTCTATATTTGTGTCTAATTTCCACTGGGACAGTATGACAATTGGTATGAAGTACAAAGGTGTTATTCTCTCTAATTATACTCTTAAAACAGTTAAGATGACAAACTAGGCTTCCACCTGCTTAACATGCACAGTTGAAAAGCTCCATTCATTCACTTTAATTACCTAAAAATTGAGACTTTGTAATGGTAGCAGTTGTCTTACCTGCATATAGTTGCACAGAGCTCAGTGACACTGAAAAACTCGAGCTTTGCTCACGCTACACACCTGTCCTGCATCAGCCCCATTAGCCCTGCTCTGTTTCCAGTGTTTTCCCCACCCAATCAGCTGCTCACACCCTCCTGTTTCATCTCCTTATTCTCTACACCTTAACTCTCCATCCATATCTCCACCTTCCACTCTTTCCCTTTGTCATTTTGTATCATTGTCCAGTTTTGAGATCCATCTTTGTTGAGTCATCTGCTCAGTTTGCCTTTTCCTATGTCTCAGTTTTTATTATTTTCAATAGGTAGATCTGGTTTTGATTCAGCTTGCAGGCCGTCTCATGCATTTGGATCCACTTGCACAGCTCTCTTTGTGCTTCTCTTCTGTGTTTTTTTGTTATAAAGTTGATAACAGCCCTTCATAGCTGTCTGCTACCCTGCTATTTTTTTTTTTTGAAAGACTGCAAGAATACAGGTGTTAAAAACAATGACTAGGGAACAGCTGCCAATTTGCCTCCATCAGTAATTGAGCTTTTAAGATAATTTCCAATAAATTTAATGTAATTAGCTTGCTATCTTTAGCAACCAATCTCATTGTATGACGAAAGGTTAAATGAAGGCAGGGAGGACTACATGATGGACAGTACTAAACACACAATCAGCCAGAAGGAGCAATTTAGAAACAAAGTTGTCAGCAGTGAAAAAGCACTATAACACTGTTCAATAGCACAGCTGTCCACTGCAGTAGCGAGTAGTTAGTGCAGAAAGCACCAGTGCACACCAAATTCTGATAGAAGTGTCCCTATAAATGAGGTAAGAATATTTCTTTTACGTCACTAGTAGTTTAAATAAAGGGGAAAAACAATTTTCCAAACAATGGCTTTGTGAGTGTAGCAATAAAACATCAGACGCATGCGAGACACTCAGATACAAGAGGGGGCAAAGTGAAAATTACAAACTAATTCAGTGCCAAACAAGCCATTAACGTGCTTACTGCTTCAACAAAAGAATTGAAAAATTCAACATGTTTTCTTTCACCTGTTCTTGCAGGAGGTCATATTCAAATGAGGACTCTAATAAGCTCTAGGGGCAAATGTCACAGTAATAAGATTTCTATCATTGCCATTCTGAAACTAAGGCTTAACAAGATAAGAAGAGCTGTTTTGGGATTCACTTAAGCTCCTTTTAGGTTTGCCTGCTCAGAAAGATGACGGTCATAAATTAAATTCAAAGGAGTTCAAACTGCATTTATCAATGCAGCCTTCACATATATAAAATGCATTATGAAAATGTATCCTCGAGAACTGAATCTGATGATGGCTCTGCTGTCTCCATAAGTCTTTCTAGTTCTGAGATATTTCTCAGATTCTGCTTTAAATAATTACCCTCTGCCTTGAGGGGAATCCCACTAAGAGTTGAGATGAGAGATACTTTGTGCAGACACTTCAAAAGAAAGTCCAAGTCCAATAAATTACAGTGAAAGTTATTGTTACCATCAGAAAAACAACACTCCTGTGCTGACCAAACTCTAGAAAACATTTTGGGTGGCTAAAATTGGGGCAGAGATCTCATAAGTTGTCCTTACAGCCTTTACAGCAGCATTACTGGCAAACCAGAGGAAATAATCAAAAGGAAAAATTAAAAATTCAGCATCTGAAATAAATTTTCTTGACAGCTTTAAGGGTCAGCTCAGGATTTTTTTTAAAAAAAACAGCAGCTCTGCTCCAAACAGTTTCCCAGAAATAACAATGACTGTGTGAGTGACCTATTGGACATGTAGGAATAAAAGAACATTGACTAACATCAGATCCTGACCAATCTTGTTGGCTTGTCAGTCGATTCAAATAATCATTAATTTGCTTGTTATGTCTAGATTTTTTTGTGTTAAGCAAGTGACGCAATAGTAAGTGAAACTAGCTACAGAAGTTGTAGCTTTTTTTTTTTTTTTTTTAAAAAAAAGGGCAATTAGAGTTACATTGGTATGCTAAAGTAAGGCACCCTTCTCTATAGCAGTCTGAATGAAACTCAGAAGAACTGGCACATGGAGGTACCAAAATGAGAAGTACTGGGTAGGATGCCGTGAGGGCATGGGACCATGTTTAGCTCTTGTGAAGACATGAGGCGGTACAAATAATTCATATTCATGTAAAACTGGCACATTCATGCACTGCAAATATTATTTCATGTCTCTGTGTCAAAGCAACGAGATACGAAAAATATGAATGAATATGCATCCCATGGATCCGTAGCGGAGACTTCATTGGGGAACTGTATTAAGTCAATGGATGCCCTAGATCCACACTGTTAATTAATGTAAAGCTAGTAGATTGATGGTTTGCTGTTATTACAATATTAATTTGCCTAGTTCCATGAACACTTAACTTGGTTTGCCTCTGCAGTAGGTCATTCGGCAAGATGCAACTCATCTCTAAATGTTTTTGAATATCTCTCCTTAAAATTTTCCACACATAAATATTTGTCCTCTGACTCTTTTACCCTAAAGTTCATAGTCTTTTTTTAGGTGTGTTGTCAGTATTGGTTTACATCCATACTAATCTGCCGTCTGCAGCGGATTTAAATTGTGACTGAAGAATGTCAGCATAGTGGTAACTGAGCTCAGAATTAAACACAGCTTCAGGCCTCACTAGTTTTAAAGTTTGATCAGTTTTGTGAGTCTGTAGAGTTGTGTGGGCTGACCAGCAGACTGGACACAATAGTGTAAACCTACAACCACAATAGCAGCAAAAAGTGTGATGTGACTTTTAAATCTGAACCAGTAACACATGTTGGCTAGTATCAAACACCCCCCTCTTTTAATAAACGGTTGTGTGATGTGCCTCTACAGTTGAATGCTGATTTAGAATTCAAATTTCATTGTTATGAGCAAAGGGGGCTGGGCAGTACCACTTTCATGAATCAATGCCAGATCCTTCAAATGACGATTGATCTGAATCACAAAATTGACTTTTTTGAACCCAATTCTGTTAACAATGCTTTGAACTATTTAATAAAGAACAAAAATGGGTTTCATTTTCACAGATAATGTTATGTAATTTAGGCAATGGTTTTCTTTTTTGTAAAAAATACTTTTTTTCTTCAAAAAGGCAAAAGTGTTCTTGTGCACTACTCAATTAAAGGCTGGAATGTTTTGTAGAATACTTGATCATTAAAATAATCGCTGGCTGTAGCCCTATTTATCTCTGACTCATATTATACTGCTTCTTTTCCCCATAGCCATTGTTACAAGACACCCACTTACTACTCAACTGTTTGCAACACCTAGATTAATTCTCTGATTTAAAGGTGAGATTTTTCCAGAGCTGACACATCTTTTCACACTCTAGAACATCTTATTCTTCATTTAGATTGATACCTTTTTAGCACGATTATGCTGAGGGCCACTGCAAAGTCAAAACAAAGCAGATATCCAGTTTTATCTCTCGCTTTTTTAGTCTCTCTCTCTCTGTGTATTTCTGTCAACCCTCTCTGACAGCCCCTCCCTGCTGAAGGCAATCCAACAATGTCCTGCTCATTGATCAGTGAGAGGATCTGTGCAGTGTGGAGGTAAATGGCTGTCACAGGGAATGATAGACCTCAACTCAACCATGGTTGCTCCTGAGGCCACTCAGCCTCCACTTATCGTGATGGATGCAAGCGTGTCGCCCATCACATTCTCGAGAGTGGGGAAGACTTTGTTCTGTTGCAATAGGAGTCGGGAAACATTAGCATAAAACATCTGTTTGGGTTTCAGTATTTTGTCTGCTCCTTCCTGGTGGAAACTGATGAAAGTATAGAGTAATACATGACATTACTTTGATGGATTTGGTATTTATTTCAAATTTTGATTTCAATTTTTATTAGTGCAGTGAACTGTGTGGTCAATTTACAGAAAATCCTCTCTTTACTGTTTTCCTTTGTATTAAAATAACATTGATATTTGTTGATCTTGGACAGTTTATGTTACAACACATACATTCTTGAAGAGGCCACAATAGACACTTTCTTCATCAATTATATTCCAATCATATTCTTAATTATGCCATATTTGCACAGTAAAATGCTTAGATTATTTATATTTTTATGTTAATTAACTTCATTCTAAAGTTCAGCTCATGAACTCTCTGATATCTTTGTTTTTTCAGTCATTATCAGCACACTCCTCAAACAGGCAGCATTACCTAATTATAGACCATGCAAACTATTGATATTGTTTAAATAATAAAGAAACTGTAAATGTGTTTTTTTTTGTGATACAGAGCTCTAATAATTGACAAAAGAATTATAGGTACTCCTTCAATTTATTTTTTCACCTCTGAGAAAAGGAGGAGGGGGGGTATAAGAGACACATCAAAAAATGGTCAAAAGCAAAGCAGAAGAGGTTAAAATATCCCATCCTTTAGTCTGTAGTGTGACTCTGGATCATACTGTTCCTATCATGTAACTATTAACATTCTCTCCTTTAGAAACTTCCAGTCTGTTGAAAGATCATGTCTCTCACACCTTGAGTTTACAACAAAGGCTTTCAAATAAAAACTTGTCATCTCCAAACCCAAGGTGAGATATTCCCAATGAGATTTCACAAAGCTCCTTCAGAGCCACAGGGAACACTAATCAACTGTTTTCAGAGGCTGATGATTACTTCCTGTGACAACAAAACAGACCTAAAAATAAGCAGTGTGCCCACTTTAATGTGAAAATAAACAGCAAATTAAATGAAGCTGAAAGTAATTGACACATACAGCTTACTTTGACAGCGCCTAAATATTACTCACTACTTCCGATGTAAGTTTTTTATGTTGCAACACAACATTTTTCTTTTAAATACAGCATGAAGTTCAGAAATTTTTACAACAGCTTATCGTGATGACTGACTGAACAGAGCTTTTCACTCACAAAAGGTTTGCTTGAACTCAACATTTGGACAGCTAGATAAGAAATAATCATCTAATAATCATTCTAATCCAACATTAGACATCAGAGAAGTAATTTCTGTGTAAATCACAGTGCGAAAAAAATTTGAATCCTCTATAACAGTGAACAAGTTATTTAAATAGAAGTAAAAGGATGTTAACAAGAGGGTCTCCGATTGTGTCATCCCCAGTTGCTAAGTGACTGAGGTAACAGTTTTACTTTACAAAAATTAAAGCATCACAGGGAAATTGGTTTATAAATGCACAGAAAACACAAAGTCAGCAGCACTCCACTTAAAACCCTAGAGGACTTTAATCCAGCAGCAGGCGTATAAATGCTGAGCCAAGTAGTTTCCAAAATGAGCTCTGGGGACCAACTGATTATATCACTTACTCCAAGAGGTTAATGAGTAGAAGCTCAAAAATACCTGTTTTATTTGTTACTGCTTGCCTGTTTCTACCTATAGGTACTGTCTGCAAATAGCCTATACATCCTAATAACCTGTGGGTTATTATGAATTCTGGTGTGAGTGACCCCCCACCCTCAAAAAAATGGGGAAGGTTTGAGATTCCCTGCTATGTACAAAGATTAAGTTTAAGTCTGATAAAGTTAACTTTTGTTATCCCTATCTAAGCATATTCAAATAACTTTTTCAACAGTTAGCGCACGTCCCCAAGGTTCCCTATTATTGGATGAGAGTAAACTAATCCTGGGATAAAGTTCTTGAAGGATTTAAACTTTCACATATCATAAAGAAAGTTTAAACAAAGTCTTAGAAATGTAAAAGTATCTTAAAATAGTCCAGGTAAGGTCTTTGTTATCTCACAAATTAGCCTAATAAATCAAACCGTTTAATATTTATTGGCCGATAGTAAATACAACATGTAACTTATAACTTAAATAGTAAAATAATTGTGAGCTAACGTTAACTCACAAAAGTCTGTCACTTGATTCGGTAAATGTAAATCACAACGTTAAATATGACCAGATATAGAAAAAATAAATGGTATTTTATCTTAAATCAATATAACGCACGTTATACGGATGACACACTTTTAATAAAATTTCCATTAATGTTAGCTTGTTTAACGTGATGCTGAGGGGTCAGTGGGACCAGCTTACCGGTGTACTGCAGGAGAAACATTGTCGTCTGTCGCGGGTCTTGAACAGTCCCACCGAGGATACGGGCTGTCGGTGTGGAGGTAAATCCCTGCGGTGGTAGAGTTTCTCGGTCGTTACTCCGCGGTGACAGAGGCACTGCTGCGGTTCAGTGCGGTGAGTCCACCAGACAACCGTGAGCCGTTACCACCTGCCCTCATCCCAAAGCACGCGCCACTCTACCGTTAAGCTAGCAACAGGATTTTTGAAAAGTTCCTGTCGTGACTTTCAAAATAAATCACATGAACTCTGTTTTATTATATTCCGACACACTTGATTTGATTCTTAACACTCAAATGACAGGGAGAGATCTGTTATTAACTACAGTATATATTTATTCTGTAGAGGCAGCCGTTATGTACACGTAAACTATATACTTACTGGACTTACTTACTTTTTTTAATCTCTAAAGATACCTGTGCTTTAATATGAAGGCAGATACAGCATGTATTCCCTTGCTGCACATTGTAGTAGACGTTAACATTTCAATAGGTTCAGTGTACCATGGGAAGAAATATTACTGAGTGCAGTTCTTTTCAGTGGAGTATGTTTTGTTTGATAGACTTTTTAAAATTATTATTTCTTATTCCCCTTTTAATACATTCACCAAAACTGAGAGAAAGAGTCTAAGAAAATATGTAGCTTAGCTTTAAATGAAATATTTATATTTTAACAGTTTGGCTTCTATATGTCGAGAAAAATTCATATTCGCATTTATATTAATTTTCACTTTATGTGTGTACATATATTTATGGGGAAGGGAGTTTACAGAAGCACAAATACAGAAGTTAGTAAAAAAAAGTCAAACAGCAGAAACTTAGAAACAAATAATCATGGATATTTCATATCAGAATATAATAAAACCGAAAAAAAATCAAATCCAATAATTTTTAACTACTTGTGTGTTATAATAGACCTTTGCTTTTTCTCACCATAATCTTAGTCTTTGTTTTTTTTGTTTTTTTTGTTTTTTTGCATTGTTGTCTTTTTAGGTGAGATATCATTTTCTATCTTTAATGTAAATTGCAGTTGGAACTGTGTGTACATTCATCGAGAGAAACATGTAATCGCAGTAAATTTGCCCTTCATGTGTACAATTCTTGGAAGCCATGGAATATGCCACAGCAGTGGATATCTGGGTTATGTGTCCCTGTCCTCATTAGTGCTCATTAACCTAGTTCATACCAAGATTGAAGGAGATTCAGAAATCTATTTATGGGACTATGCACAAAGAATGGGAGGCTAAGGCATTTTCGTCTGATTAAAAGTCTATCATATAAATGTTTAATTTTGATATTTTGATGTCAGATATTGAAAAGTATCTATTCTCAAGTTCAAAAGAAATGCATTCAAGAACAGTTCCTGCTTAAATAGTCACAAAACTATTTTTAGAAGCCTAACCCTTGTTTTTTAGAGTTACTCTTATCAGTATCAGCCATGAGAAAGAGGTTATAATTAGTTATTGTTATCAGCTGAAAAAAATCCATACTGTGCATCCCTACCATGAAAGCTCTCTCCCTGCAGAAACAGCAGCAATTTTATTTGACAAATACCAGTATTGTCCTGTCAAACATGTTGGCAGGGGTGATTTTTATGTTTTTAATACTGTGTCCTGCTTCACAAACTCTGCAGGAGGATAAAAATATTTGTAAAGCCTTTTCAAAATGAAAATAAAGATAAATACTTGGGTAACTGCTGACTGACTGTTTTATCTCTAACCCATATGCGAGTGTTTTTTGTTCTAAGGTGATTTTTGGCATTTACCAGTTGACACCAATGTCCTCTTGAAAAATGGTTTTGTATTACTGTCCCTTCACCCTGGAACTAGAAAAAGGTCAGAGATAAACTTAATGTCAGACATGTCCTGAAGTGTAAACTAATTATGCACATGGTACATTCATCATACCCAGCAACGTGTTATCAGCATTGATTCTTAAACAACTCTGAAGTAATTGCATAAATAAACGAGGCATATGCTGTTTGCCAGGCATGAATGTTGATTTCTCCATCTGCAAAGCTATTTGCTGGGTATGGAAATTACATGTTTGCAGTCAGTTTCTGCAGCGGTGGTTTTATGCCAAAGCAGCACTACATGTTAAATTCATTGAAGTAAAAAAAATCCAATACATGAATAAATTAAAGTGCAGGAGTACTTTAATTTAGTTTGCTATTGAAATAGCAAGACATTTATCATCTGCATGGGGAAATTGTAGCTTGAAATAGAGTTTTCTTTTTGGTGCTATACACAGTGCAAAAAGGGAAAAATAAAATGACAATTTAAGACTTTTTGAGCTCAACTTGTAACTGGTATCATAACTTTTTGGCCCTTTTACCTTTGGTAATTTTGCTTGCTCAGAATTTTGGGTTTCAAATCAAGTGTGCTTGAAAGTTTTAAGGAGTTATATTACAGTCATAGGGAGTAAGGTAGGAAACTCATACAAGGGTTGACTTTGTATTCTTATTTCCTGAAACAACATCCCAGTATGAATAACGGGGACCACCAAGAAATCACAGTTTTTAAAAGAGTTTCCATCTGATTAAACTGGACAAAGCGTCTGTGACCTCCTTCAGAAAAAAAAGAGCTAAATATAAATCCATACTCTTGGTTTATGATTTTATCATGCATGCTTTCAGATTTGTAATCAGCGCCTCTGGATTCACAGTATAGATTGCTAAAGCGTGGACAATGATCTAAATGGAATGCACAGATTTGTAAAATGAGAATACAGATTCACACATAGCTCCTTTTTTCTCAGCAGGGGGAAAAAGCCCCATGGCGCCCTCCATACATAGCTCAGTTGGATAAAGCTGGTGTAATTTCCATGCACACTTTTTTGTGTGTCAGACTCAGAAGGGCACTCTGACAGCCACCACCAAAGCCAATAGTTCACTCCTCTATGATATGCATCTTATTGGGGTGTTTGGGTCTCAGAGGACAGAGAGTAGTTTGACAGTAACCTATTTAATGATTTTAGGGCAAATAAAAAAAATCTCTACATCGATTCTACAACATACTTCAATATTCATTCATGATACAACGTACATTCATCATACTTCTCTTCTACACTTAAACATATAGTCCAGTTGTTTTGGAGCAAAAGATCCTGTACTTAGACTTTCAGAACTGATCCTAAGCAGCAAGATGTCATCATCAATATCAAAACTGGGACCATCGAGCTCCAACTAGCTGCAGTCTGAGGCTGTCAAATCAGGCAAATAGAGATGGTTGTTGGACAACTTCAAATTCATATTCTTGGATGGCTGCACATTTTTATTTAGTCATTAGAATACACATTTTAATGAAATATTAAAGATCTAAAAACAAGTCATTAAGGTTTTAAATAAAACTATGAGGGGAAAATAAATGAAAGGAAGAAGTATGATACGTAAGTGTTACAAAATGCATTTTTTATTGTATAATTTTTCTTACTAATTCATTAATATAAAAGTCTACTGTAGCTGGTTGAGTTGAATCTTGTTGTTTAATCTGTAATAGTGCATCATATTTTATGACCTCATTATATTTTCAGGATGCAAACAATAAATTAAAACTTTTAATTAAACTTAAGATAAAAAAGGAAAAACAGCAATCTTTTTTTTCTAAATCATAGCTTAATACTTAAGTACAGCATACTTATTTATACAGTACTTAAATACAGTACTTAAGTAAAAATAAGCACTTTACGTCACCGCCAGTATCAGTGTTTGCACAAGTCTCAGCAGATCCCTCAAATGAAGCCATGCTCTGTGCTGTGAGGTGATGTGAGAGCTCAGTTAACTCACTGCTTGCAGATAAAGTGTTGAATGAGCCAAATTTAAACACGGGTATTGATCATTTGATGCTGATGTCACGAGGCCAGGTGGGATTTGACTGGCTTGACAGTAACACATAGTTGAATGCAAGCACTAAGCAGATCAGAGCGTCGTTTTTCAGTATGATATCTTAAAGCCTAAGACAATCTATTTTTGTACGAAACAAGAAGGAAAACAGATTAAAACCCCACACTTAGGAAGCAAGATGTGTTTCATGATTTTGCTGCATTGGCCAATGGTGGTCGTGCATACAGCCAAACAGGACTATCTTTCACGGTTTATGTTTCCTCTGAAGAAAGGCAGTCATAAATAATCTTAATGGTTTCCAGACTGAATTCAATTACCTCTGTCACCCAATAGAAATGAATAAAAGCCTGCATGTGCCTTCTTTTTCTATTGCATGTCCCTAAGGGCTGATGTTTGCATTTCTTCAAATCTTAGACAATAGTTTGCTTTGCATGCCATGCTTAGTCAGAAAATTCATTTAATCAAATGCTAATTTGACATAACACCTAACAGATGCAGGAGACCTTCTGTGGCTTTTATAGATAGCACTGAGCATTAACAACACAACAGTTCTCCATGGCAAACTGTGTGGCTTGAAAATGGGGGTGTAATAAATCAAAGTAATACCTGGCGGAACATTTCCACTACCTTGAGAAATAAGGAAAAATTAGAGAACAGAAAACACAGAAGACCTCACAGTGGCCATTTCTCCAGTATAAGAGGCTTGAATTTGACCCTCCTCTTTTAAAGCCGAGGCTTAATTTACAGATTAGTTGATCCTCCTGAGAGCTCCTTCTATACTTTCAATTAAGTTAGGTAGTTTAGTGTTTTATGCAGAAGCAACCCACTGATATCTAACCCACAAAGACAAATAAATTGCTCAATTTATCAACCCCTCCTGGTGTGCTCTCACCATCGTAACAACAGTTTAATCATGAAACCTAACCTAATTTAAAAATGAAAATATACAATGAAATAGTGGAGGATCTTGGATAAATATCTTCTCTGAATGTGCGTAGATCAAATAAAACACTTGTACCTAATGAGCTTTAGCCTACATCACAGTTGGGTTCCAGCCTCTCCATCAAGTCTTCGGATCCTCTTCACGTGTGTTTCTAAGCAGAAAACACTGAGGATTTGTTTCCTGTTCCAAGTATTGTGCCTCATGTTTAGCAAAAAAGCATGATTTCCTGCATTACGAACAACAAAGTTTCATGCAAAGACAATAGCACAGCATGATGTGCTGTCACGCTCTTTCAAATCAAGCTGAAGGTCTCAAAAATACCTAAGGTTTGGTATTTTAAAGTTACCGTCGTCATACTTCACGACAGACAGGTGGCGGAGCTTGAATTGAAAACTAGCAACAGATTACAAAAGCTAGCTGGTAACAACACCTGCCACAATCTCAAACAATTGCTGAATAAGTTTATATATTGTTTTTTTAATAAATACAAAATCAAAGTTTAATATTGTGACTTTATTGGGGGAGTTACCTTCGGGCAAAGCTTGGCTAACTGTTATCAGTTTCCATGCTAAGCTAAGCTAATCGCCTGTAGCTCTACATTAACTGTCAAGGCATCGACAAACCATCAGCAAGAAAGTAAATAAGCAAATTGCTCAAACTCTGTCTTTACAAACTGAAGCAGTATTTGTATCATGTTTTGAGATAAATTACTGTGCATTCGAAGCCTACACAGTAACCGTAAAAGTCACATCTGATGGTTGATGCTGTTTCATTAACTCCACTGGCCTCCACTGAGTAAAACATGTGAGCAGATGGCTGGGAGCTCCACACACTTCTCTTTGTGACTTTTCATTTTGCTCTCCTCATATCTTTGTGTGGTCATCTTGTTCACCCTTTCCCACTTCCTCTCTCTCACTCTATTCTGTCTCTATCTGTCCTTCATGCTGTATCCTCATTAATTCTCATTATTTCCCATCATCTGTTCTCTGACTCCTCTGCATACCTTCTCATTCATTAGTGATTAGTGAGTTGATCATTTGGACTGGGAAGGTTGTGGCGATTCTCCAGCCCATCAGAGCCACACCTCATTAACCGGGCACCACATTGTCACAGCCAACGTCTGGCCTTCACCAGTCTGAGTGATGTAATGTACTGGGAGAAAATTGAAAAAAAAGTGATAACAAGAAAGAGAAAGTGTGGCTGAGGCGTTTTTATGTTCCAGGAACCTTGTGTTACGCTCACTTATTTTCTCAGAGGGTGAGAAAAGAGATTGGCGTTTTGTCAGTGGCAGCATTCAGTAAATTGGATTAAGTCCACACAGAGGCCAACGGGTCTCTAGAGGAACTCCCCCCAGCATGAATATTGATGCGAATGTTTCATGCTGGGCACATAATAAGAGCCTCTCGCAATCACTGAATCCCTGTCAACGGCAAGGGCCTCACACTCAGAGTCTGGAGGTCACTTAAACATAAAACATCATCAGCACAGCAACGAGGGCAGGTTAAATGATTTCTTTTCATCAAAAGAGACTCTAGATTCCCATTTAAATGCAACAAGGATCAAGTTCTACAACACAACAGGTCTGTGACAGTAAGTGGGCACTCTAGTGCATTTTGGCAGCTGTGTTTTGCAGCTAGCTGATCATGATATTGGCAGCAAATGTGCCATCTGTGCAAAAAAAAAACATTACATACATTGGCTCATAGACAACATTAACTTGAGGCTGACAGATCTGGTGGTAATAATGCTGTGGATAAGACTGAGAGAAAACACCATGTTAGGAAAAGAAATCAGGCAATGAGACTTGTGTATAGAGGATAATTTACATGAGTTTAAATGGTAATTCTGGTAATTCTGTCTGTTTGGGAGTATCACTGTACTCTTGAGGCCATTGCTAAGATTTCACTAAAAAAGGAGTAAGATAGGGAAAGTACCATAAATAGCAAGAAGATAATACAGATTTGACTAAAAAATCAGCCCCCCGAGGTTAGCCAGACATATTTGAAGAGACTAAGTGCATGGTGCAACTTTGAGCTTTGAGCTTATTTTTATTCAAATGTGGAATATCTACATTGATATTTTGCATTTAGTCTTTGACCTTTTCACTTAAAACAATGAAACACTAAGCACAGAGGGGAGTGGGAAGTGATGATAATCACTTTGCCTCTATGAGAATGCAGAACCAGAGGCTACAGGTGGACACTGAGGTGGAGATGAGGATTTTGAGATGCTTTATATGAACAGCAGAAACAGCAGGTGAGTGGCATGAAACTGAACAAAGCACTAATGGCTGAAGTACACAGCCATAAAGAAAAGGTAGCGATGTGGGTTGCACCAGTGGCTGAGGAGTCGTGCCTCCAACCAGTGCTTTTCTGGATTCATGCTTGGTTGGGGATATTTGTTGCAAGTCTTTCTCCATCTCTCTCTGCCCTTGTTTACTGTCATCCACTGCAATAACAGAGGCACCCCTCTGTATTAAAAAGGAAAAAAAGGCGATGGGGGATGTATGTTGTGGTGACATGATTTTTGCATGTGGGTGTATGGAGGGACTCAAGTTGACTGACATTCCCTCTTGTTAAAGGGTTTTTTGGGGGACTTTTTCTTGATCTAACCTAAGGGTCTAAGGATAGAGGGTGTCAGAGCCTAAAGCCCTGTGAGGCAACTTTGGAATTTGAAGGATTTCAGGCTGAAGAAATAGATTTTTTTAGGTGTTTGAACTGGGCTAGGGCCCCCGCATCTTCTGTGCACATGGTGTTCCTGCAGAATGAAAGATAGTTAGGTTTTGATTATTTTGCTCATCTGCTTGCTTGTTTGCAATCTATCTCACTGCTGGAGCACAAATTTCTTTAATTATAATAGACATTGATAACTTTTAATTAAAAATATTGACTTTATAATATTTGATTATAGACATCTATGATATCTATAACCCCAAGTTAATTTCATTATTAAAATATAAAAGATAAATGTTACAAAGGAAAAATTATGCTGGTAGCTAATAAAGCTAACATTTGCTAGCTAACTACATTAACTCACTTTAATGTGCTTACTGATACTAAATAAGAAGTTTTTACAAGCAGAGACCTCAGCGTGTTTTGGGAGGCGCAATAAGCACTTCACTTCATCATGTGAGTGTTGTCTTTTTTACACTGGACATAAAAAGTGCGGCCAGATATAATCGGGTATGTAACTAAAAACTCCTTCTTGTTCTGGGTTTTGCTGCGTTCTCATTACATTTTGGTCAAAAGCAAGCAGGTGTGTCTTTTATCCTCCAGGCAGCAAAGCAGTTACATGCAGCAGACAAGCTTTCACAGAGGTATTTGTCAAATTAAGTAAAGCAAAATGTAGATTTTTTCAAATAAGAGAAGAAGTAGAGCTTAAACAAAGTAACATAAAAAGTACCTATTCCTTGAAAAACCTTTTACTCATGTGCATGACTTATAATGAGTTTATTTCAGTTTTTACAATGTTAAATATAATTAATGTTAAAACTGAAAAAGGAAATATCTTTACTTCTTAAATAATCTGCGTAACCAAGACAGTGGTATGATCAGATTTAATTGACTGTTGCCTAGCAATGTAAAGAAGCAGCACGACAACAATTAGACCCTGATGCAGGTGTTGCTTTATCCCAGTTTTTTGCAGAAAAGTATTTAACATCAGCTTTTTCAAACCTGTGAGAAGAATGCAAACATAACAACACAGAAAGTAATCATTAATGTGTGGAATCACTGTTCTAATTTTGGCAGAAAAGTGTTGGTTTAAATAGAAACCCATAGCTTATACTGTAAAAAAGGTGAGAGAACAAGTACGTTTGAAGGTCTTTAGTTGAGTAGCTGCAGCACACTGTCATAACTGACAGCCAAATCTATGAAATAAAACCAGAGTTCAAAAAGACCAGATCATTTTAAATGTGCCATACATAACCATCCTTATCATAAGCTTATTTAAACCCACATCATCTCGTTGCTTATGGCTCAGCATGCACATTCGCTGGTAATTATGCATCAGACTCTCTCCAGGTTCATTACCATCACTCTCCTCCACATGCAACATTCAAGTGCCAGTCACAACTGAGAGAGGAGAGCACGGGCGCATTCAAATCCAACCAATCTGGCACCTTCTGCCCTGCCCTCCACCTCTCACTCTCACCAATTAATAGGGTGTGGTTAGCAGCCCTGAACTTGACACTTCCTGTCTTTTGGCTTTAATTATGTCTGTGTCCCTGAAGGCCACAGACAGGACAGGGTCCAATTAGTCGACAGAGACAGAGGGCCATAGATGACGTCACACCCACACACACACACGCACACACGCACACACACACAAGCCAGAATCCATCAAAGGGACAGTTCAGCTTTTTGTGGTGGATGAAAAAGATCATCTAAATGTGGGAGAGACGGGTGAAGGATGTGAGGAATCGGAGATGATGCAAAAATGAGATGCATAGATGAAGTTAAATGTAGCTAAAATAAATAAATATTCTCATCATCGGTTAGTATGTGCTCTAATCACTTTCAAGGAACCTCTCAGTTGATACTCCCTTAATCTAAACCCCCTTTTTTTTTATCACCATTTCTTGTTTGATCTTTCTTGCAGCCCCCTCGTTCACATACAAAGTCTCATCCCTTCTATCCCTCCCCGCCTTTTTTCTCACCATCTTCTCCTCTCTTATCATCCACCTGAATCTCTGCTGTGCCCACGCACACGAGTCTGTTATTGTTCTGGGACATGTCATATGTTTTTGGGGGTTTTTTGTTTTTTCACTCTAAGTGAAATGTTAATGCTCTTAACACCCTGTAATTTTCCACTCACTTTTGTATGCCTGTAGGTGTGGGGCAGTAAATTAAAAACAGTCCCAGCCCGTGCCCTCAGTTTTTGATCTCTGGACTGCTGGCCTTCAAACAAAAGAGCAGATTGCAGGAATTTGCATAGCTGTCTTTACCAAAATGAATAAGGCTCTCACTTTTGTGTGATTTTTTTTTTTTTAGTGCGTGTCCTTTTTTATTTATTTATCTAAGGCTACATGCTGGTACATTTTGATGAGCCCAGATCAGCAGCTTGTTTTAGATGGACGCACAGCCAGGAACAAAGAGAGACTAAGGCACAACAGCATGTCCTGACACCTGCATAGAAATACTGATTAAAGCTCTCTAAGGTACTTTCAAGGTAGTGTAGAGGGATGGGTAAGAGATGGAGCTGCGGGGGTTAATGTAGATTAGAGGGAGCTCTTCTCAGATCTATAGAACGACCTCCTCCATGGGGGACAATGACACCGTTATCATGTGTGAAGCAGAAACGTTGCCATCAAAATCCTCTTTGTGCTGTAAAATCTTGACAATTCACCTGTCGCTGCAGAGCCCACCTCTGGTGAGGTGGAAGCTAACCTCCTCAGCATTAAACACAAACACAGACACAAATATATATACAACCACACTCTCTGCTTGTATCTCACAAGCTTTCTCTTGAACTCATCTGCAAAACTATATGAACCCTGGAACTTCAATTTATCTGCACTTCAACCAGTTCAAGGACACTGAGACAAGTGGTTAATAAGGGTCACAGTTTTGTTTTAACCACAGACAAAAGAAAAACAAAGGATTTTTTTTTTAATGTATTTCATCTGCTTCACCACCCAGTACAACCTTCTTGCTGAGTGCTGCAGAGGCTTGTGTGAGCCAGAGATAGCTCCGAGGCTTGGAAGAGGCTCTGTGACTCTGTAATAAGGAATCAAACCGGAAAAATGACCTGCAAGAAATGCAAAAAGCTACCACAGGAAGATTGAAAGAAGAATACAATGAGCAAAAAGACCCCTGAGGGTCCTCTGGTTATCCAGAATTATTGGATTTATACAGTTATTATAATTTGCATCATTAGTTTGCTGCTAACATATTCCAGCACACAGAAAAAGGGCACAAGTTCCACAAAGCTCCCTGGACTGCTCTCATAACATGAATCATATTCTGCTGCATGACTGAAAGATGTCTCTGTAGGTTCAACAGCTGAAGAAGATGGACGTCATGTCAGAAGTGCTTTTTGATTTCAGTAAAACTATTGAGTTGAGTGTGCAGAGAGATGTTGCCCATCAATCATGTGACCTCAGTGAGAAAAACAATACATTCTAACTGATAAATTACATTTGGCCTGTTTTTTTTATCTGCAAGACTGAAATATCCTAACAGCTGTCTGATGGCGTAACACAAACTTCATGGTTCCTAGACAATTTAATATAATGGCACCTTTACTTTTCCTAAAACATCAATCTTACAGGGTCAAAATTTGAATTTACTCAGTATTTTAGTTTATTTCTGCAAAACCAATCAAAAATCTCAAAATTTTAAGCTTCACACTGGCATGTTACCATGTTAACTTTATAACCTTAATGTGGGGGACACCATTGATGCTTTCAATTTAATATATATATATATATTAATATAAATGACCCATTTCTCTTCCTAGTGTTCTTGAATAAACATCTTTGTCCGAATACGAAAACAGGGTCACAATAGAAACTGGTTTTATAAGTAAAAACAGTCTTTGAGGATTCAGGAAAAACCTTTTACAACAGCAAGGAATTAAAACAAAAAAACAAATCTCTGTTACTCAAAGATTACCAACAATACAAACATTATTGAGGTGACTTTATCAAAATGATTTTTCCAAGTTTAAGATTTAAATTTCGGTCCGCCGTTTAGCTCAATCGGGAGCGCGGGCGGCCCATGTACGGAAGGCTCAGTCCTCCACGCAGCGGTCGCGAGTTC
>JAQMCX010000058.1:18473210-18499521 GCA_029814765.1 Acanthurus leucopareius | reverse complement strand
AACATTACCAACAATACAAACATTATTGAGGTGACTTTATCAAAATGATTTTTCCAAGTTTAAGATTTCAATTTCACACTCAAGTGCCGACTGTTTCAAACATTGGGATAAACTCCAGAGTGGATTCAGGATCCATTCAGGAGGGTTTCTGTGATCAGAGGAGGTTTCGAGATGCTTCTGCATGAGAAGCACTAACTGTGGCTAACATGGCTATTTACCTCCCTGTGATCCCTTTCATGAAATTCTCAAATTCTCAAATTCTTCTTTCAAATGTGTAAATATAGTTACAACTTAGCTTCTGCTGACCAGAAGACCTTTCCTTTTCATCCTTTCCCTCTCCCCTTTAATCTCGCAGCCTCAGCATCCCATCCATAGCATTTGTTGCATAGCCTACCAGAATTCCAGGCAGAGAGCTAATGGTTTAGGACCATTGATCAATAACCTATCTTTATCTCAAATTAGGACAGGTCCAGCTTCAGCTCCAACACAAGGCCCAAGTTGTTCATTACATGTAGCTCAGTTGTCAGAGTGAATAATGGCCAACAAGACGGGAACACAAGCAGTGTTGTCAGGGTCTTGACTCCGAACAAGTTTCCTTTGTGTGAGTAACTGGACAGAATTTCTGAGATCCACAATGCCTTTCCAGATATGTTTTTTTAAAGCCTGAGATCTCATGAGAAAAATGTCAAAGCATTTCACTGTTGTTGCTATTAACATTGATGATGATTCTGAGAAACCCACTGTGCCAGAGCCCATTTCGTTTAATGAGAGGAAACTGCAAAAAATAGATCATCATGGGAGAAGAGCGGACTTTAAAGCTTTTGTCTCAGTTAAGAGGAGAACCCAGGAGCTTTTAATTATAATAGAAAAAATGTAAAAAACCACTTCTCTTAATAGCAGGAGTCATTCAGAGTGGAATACAGGATTTTCAGGCGGCTGCGCAATGGTTTTATTGCAAACATTAAAATCATGACTTCCTGTTTGATGCCTGGTGTTCAGAATCTCTAACGACCACGTTAAGGCCTCTAACAAGCTCCATTGCATGTTCTTCGGTATAGCCTCTTGTTGTTTTCATTAGTGTTTGGGCCAAAAAAACAAATCAAAACTGGGCAGTGAGTAAAGATGCTAAAATAGATTCGTAAATCTCAGTAAAGGCTCTTACAGGGATCATTTTACAGTACATAATATCAGCCCCATAATGGCCCATTTTATCCAGTGATGGACAGTGGTGAAAATGTGATGTGAAACTTCACTCAGTGTTCTCTCACTGCAAACAATAAAAGTCCTAATAAATACATCAACATCAGGGATTACAGCCTTTTAATCTGTCTGAATGTACCTTTTGAACAATGGACTGCATTGGTGAGCAATGTTTGTGAGCACATCAGGCATAAAAAATATTATTGTGCTGGTAGAACGCTTTGCAAGCCTTTTCATACAATGTTCTCTCAGTCTATGTCTGTTATTGCAAAAGCCTTTCAGATAGCACATTATCTTCACTGTGGTTGTCCCTTTACAGACGCTGTGGCAATCTGAATTGTGCTGCGGTCTTTTCTTTTTATTTGTTTTCATGCACAGCAATATGTACATTCTATATACACTGCAAGTTGACAGCGGTTCAGATCACAGTAGTTGGCATATTTTTTATCTTCAGGTATGAAATCCAAAATATGAACACAATACAGATGGATGCTGGAGCAGCCATGGCATCTGCACTGTTCTGGCAAAAACCAGACACACAAGGTGCTCTTTGAAAGTGCAGTGGTTTCCGTTAAAAGGCATATTATCCTTGGACACACCTGTTCACAGCATCTTTTGCCCATGTGGAAGAGGAGGAGAGAACAATACAATACCATATGGCACAGAAAACCTGAAAATCGCAGCAGTCCACGCTGCATTGGCAGTCACAGAGGGGCATCTCTAAAGGCAGAGCAGGATGAAAGAAGCCCACACAAAACAACATCAGCAGCATCCATTTGTCACGGCCAAAATACCAATTTTCTTAGATATGCCACTGAGATTTTTCATTCCTCCTTACATACAAGCATTCCTTTAAATGACTTCTAACAAGCCTGAAGTACCAATGTGTGATCACTATTAATGGCAGAGGATATAGGAAAAGAAAATTCCTGTGTTATTATGTGCTTCTGTCATCCGTCTCTGGGACATGATGTTTGGATTTAAGCTTGTAAATGAAAGCGAGGCAAATGTGTATTATAAATCATGTGAGAATCTTATAACATACAAGTATAAAGCACGTATTCCAATAAACATGAATGTTAACCATGAGAAGGGAGGACAACTTTCTTCTTTAAATGTACAAATAACATCTTTTCTCTGATTTGAAACTGTAAGGATACAACAGAACTGCAGGATATGCAAACAGTCAGAATTTATGCTGTCAGGTTTTCATTTTTTAGATTTAAAACTGCCAACAGATGATTTGACTTTTGAGTTTACTGCAAATTTACAGGATGGAAAAGGAGTCTTACTAAAACATGTGCTCAGGATTAAGGATGTCACAGTTGATGTAATTTTGTTTGTATAACCTGCACAAAGCCAATAAATGTGAGGGAGATGTGTGGAGGATGTATTGTTTTGTTAATCTTAGAATAATTAGAATCCATCTTTAATCCTTTAATACAATCAGCAAACAGATGAGTCACAGAGGAGTCTTGAATATTAAGTGCAGAGGGCAGAAACCTGCATCGAGCACCGATCAAAGCCCCACACCCCCATGAACACAAACGTAACAGAGAAGGTAGATTCAACAACACAACACATCTGAGTCCATTCATCCTGCTCGGTTCTTCAGCAGGAAAAAAAAAAAAAAAAACTAGCCCAGCAAATCGCCAAGCAAACTGAGTCCACACCAGCTCCACAGCAACGGTTTAATCATCCTAACTTTACCAGAACTAATCCATACTTCACGAGCAGGCCTCTGCTTCCTCTCCTTTCCTGTAGCCTTTCCTCAGTCTGCAGTCTTATCTGCGTGATGAAGTACCTCATCCCTTTCACATGGAGGCAAGAAACAGCTTCTTGATAACTGAGAGCAGAGGAGTTTTTTGGTTGTGGAGAAGCATGTGTGGACAAAATGTTCATGTTTGTCTTCCCCTCCTGAAGAAATTGGTTTGTATAAGAAAAAGCATTAGATTTGGAGGGATTCACACCAGGTACACAGTGGCTGAATGTTGCAGGCAGTGCTGGAAGAATCACTGAGATTATTTTTTAACTTACTAAAAAGGGACCAGTGCAACAATGTGGAAATACTCTATTACATCTAAAATGCATTAAAATCCTTCCTCAGGCATGAAAACAGGGTTTAAAACTTGTGGCTGTGATTCATAGCTTCTAGCTTGTAACTTCAGTTTCACATCCACAAAGTTCCAGACTTTGAGAAACCTCACTGTTAAAAATATGCCTTCACAAATTTTAAACACACCTGAACCAAATGTTTCTTAATCAAATACTTTTTTACAATTCCAAATTATGTATACACATTATTATAATATGCATCCAAGTGTTGCAGGCTGGGAAATTATGTGAGCAAGCTTAAAAATATAAAGGAGCTATATTTGTTTCCATAAAACAGTAAAGTAGGAAATGCATCACAGTTTGTTTGACTTGAACCAAACAGCTTAAGAGCCCTAAAAACCTTAAATTGCTGTTCAGGATCGGGATGGAGATGACTTAATTTGCTTGAGATATGAGGAGAAAGCAAATTTAAATCTATTTTTAGAGAGGAGCTGCTTATGAAATCAGTTGGTTCTTTGTTTACAATTCCTCTTCTTCACTGTGGCTGGAACTCTTGTTGGACTGCGGGGCGATGGCACAGATTTGTTTAGTTAATGAGTCCCCGCTGACACATTTAAGACATGACAGGCACTGTCATGCTTTCATTCGCTCAAGGAACCAACAACCCAGTGCCAGTAGCAGACGTCTGCCTGAAAGCTGGCAGAGGCTTCACGTTGCAAAGCAGATGCCCAGACATAACAAATGGATCCCATCAAAGACAAAATAACAAAGGCAGAAATGGTTTGAAGAATAAAATAAGGGTCTGACAATAATTCAAGCAATTCCAGTACTTAATGCATAGAAGTCTCATTATTTTTGACAATAAAACTATTCTAAAGCCAGAAGTGACTCCCTATTTACATGGTAAACAACATAAGAAAGAAGAAATAATGTATGTGTAAGCATACTTAGTAAAAATTTTACAGTCTTGAGGCTGCAAGATTAATGACATTTCAAACTAATGGAGAAAGATTCCCACATGTTCTTGCTTTGCATGTGATTTCTTGTCCACATGCACACATGTATTTTACAAAACTTTGCTTTTTCTGTGAGTTTCATCTCAACAAAAAAACTGTTTCACTGTGTCTGGAAAACTCCTGCTACAATAAAGATATTAGGAAACTGAGTTTACATTCCTGTAAAGAAAGAAAAATCATCATTTTTGACCTTTGACACCACAGTATGTACTGTTATTGTTTATGCTTGTTGTTGGAGTGTGCGTCACTTTCTCCTTTGTTTGTCTGGGGCGATATAGTGCTGATTAAATATTTTTAGCAAGACTTTTTACATGTTTTTACATAAATGTACAGTTACTCATTACCTCATCCAAAATGTGGTGCATCAGTTGCTACACAATAATACCGTCATTTCTGACCAAGATCTCTTCAAAACAGTGTGAGGGAGGAAAAAAAACACATATTTTAAAAATAGATGTGTACATGTAGACGAGGCTTTACCTGCACCTTTAAGAAGAGACAAATTTACTTTAAATATAAGTCACACTTGACACAATTGCTTTATTTGTCTCTTATTTTTAAAAAATAAGGAGCACCGGTAGCTCTAAGCAATAGATACTGTTTCTTTGGAAAGTTACTTTGAGGCATAAAAGCTCATTTAATGTTGAAAATCATTTCATCCTAAACACTTCAAGACAAAAATCTGTCATGAACATGAAACATGAAAAAATAACAATAATGTAAATTTGCAATTGAAAATAATAAAATTCCTTCTGATAATTTGTGAAGTGAGCATTTCGTGGCACAGAGACAGTTGACAGTCTCTGACTTGGCTGCATGACTCGGCATCCTCAACCAAACGGCTCCCCCGAAGTCACGCTTGGAAAAGAGCTTCTGTCCTGTTATTTATGAGCGTGCCGGGAGCCAGTGCACCTTGTTTAACAGCCTATAGCCACATGTTCTCTTTGCATCCATTTCCACTTAGTAAGATGGGGAAATCATTCCAAGCCTCTTCTCATTTTCTCACGCGCACATAAACATGCATCACACAGCGTCACAGAAAGGATGCAATTCGGCGGCACCTTCCTGAATTTCTCTAACGAAAATAAGAGGAAATAAATAAATGTCACCAACTTAGAGAGAAAAGGAAACCGGTGAAAAAGGTTAAATCATTCCTGACAACAACATTGAAGTACCGAAGAGGAAGGAGAGAGGAGCATAACAGGGGAAATTGAAAATGAAGCAGTGCTTGACAGCTTTAGTTCCAGAAGCATTCCGGTGCAGAGTTGCAGTTTGATTGCTCAGAAACAATAAAACATTGACTTGAAATCTTTTGTGTACAGCTCAGATGCTGTCCTGCCTACATAATTTGCACAGAAACGAAGGACCTCGCTGACCTGACATCAGTATAGAGAAAAAAAAAAACTGGCCTTGCATCTGTGAAGGGGTGTTACTGTAACTAGTTGTGTTTTTTTTTTTTTTTTTAATTCAAAGCTTCTTCCACAATACTGCCATTAGCTTGACAAGCAATTAGCCTTCTCTGTCAGTATCTCAACAATGAATCATTACCTCCTTTCATTAAGCACGGACACCTACTTCAAGTCTAACTGGAGATTTAAGCCAATCATACCGGTGCAGGGAGGTGCATCAGGAGCTGCTACTTCTCTGATGAATTATCATTACCAAGTGAGGGATTGTTTGCACAGGTTTCAGCACAAAGGATGCAACTCTGGGCAGTGCGAAGCAGAGAGCTGTGAGCAGGTGGCTGTTGATACTGAATCACGTTAACTGCTCACACTTGTGCCGGCCAATTAAACCAGGGACTCTGGCACTGACAAAATACTGTCCTGGCCTAAAGAGAGACAATACCAGGAAGGTATTTTTGAAGGAAAAAAGAAAAAAATGCTACTTGAAATTGCAATATGCATTTACCTTGAATTTCTAGATGCATTGTGTTGTGATATTTCTCTCAAATAAAGAAATCACTTTTTATATCAGGTTATTTCCAGCATGGTAACAATTGAATTGAAGTGCAAAAAAAAAAATGCTTTTCAGAAGATCAATGCATGTTCAAAATTTTGATGAGTCGCTGTGAATCAAAGAGCAGGAGCTTCTTTCAAAGTCAACCGCTTACCACTTATTTTTAACAAGCATACAGAGAGAAAACCACCATTGAAGTGGAAGCGATTTTTTATTTTTTTTACCGATTGTGCTGAATTTATTTTTTACGAAATAAAAAGTTTTTCCTCTCTATTACACTATTAGAGGAATAGCTCAGGTTTGCAAAGTGTTTTGAAGTGCAGCCGTATGAGTTTCATATCTATTATCAGTGCATCACATATAGTAGATGGCAGTGGAGACTCCCTTTGTTTGGAGAATTAGACTGACATATCAGTGTAGCAAGCTGTTTTATACATCAATGCTCTTCTCAAAGCCACCAGACTCCTTTCACAAAAACAGTCATTCAGTATTCTCAGAGCATGAGAGTTGCTGCTGTACCTCCCCCTCTGTTAGTTTTGTGCTTTGTGTTGTTTTATGAATTCAGCATTTAGTTCGAACTGATTGAAGTCAAACAATGACACAAACAAACAAAATGCTGTAAATGAGCAAAATCAGTTTTCTGCAAATTAATTTACTGCTTTGGTTACAGGAGTCTGGCAGCTTTGGAGAGAGTGAAGTAATAGTTTCACTTTGTATGGAAAAAGGCTGTCAGACGTTAAGCTGAAGCATTTAAAATATTCTGAATAAAACATTCAGTTAAACTGATATTGAAGTTTTAGATGAGACTTCTCTAAATGGCTAAAACGTGTTTTTTGCCTCCCCACCTACAGCAGTTCATCACACAGTTCATACACTGATAAATCCATCTTATTCTCTCCTCGAGGGGCATGCAGAGCGCCACCTCCTGTCAGTAATCAGCTGACCGTGGATGAGAACCTCCTATGACCCCACCTAAAAAAAAAAACATGAACTGTCTCTTTAACCTACCTCTATTGATTTCAACACATTTGTTTCTGTTTACTCAGAGCTGTCACCAGATATTTCGGAAAATGCAGAAAACCACTGGAGCAAGGTGTACGATAAAGCAGTACAAGTGTCAGCTGTCGATGAGAACAACAGCAGACCCATTTTCACATTTAAGTTACACCTGAGCTGTCACTCGTAGTCGATCTATGCAGTTACACGGCACAGTGAGGTGACAGAGAAGTGAAGGTTTTGTTTTCAGCCAATAGTGCTTCTCTCAGCTCTCTTGACATTTTTCAGACTAAGCCCCAGCAGTTGTTCTCCAGTCAAGACTCAAAACTAAGTCTGGGGAATCACTTGAGGATTATCTAAAAGACATTCCCCAGTTTGGTTTATCCCTAAAACTGAAGAGAAAACCCAAAGGGAGGCTTGTCAGAAACACATGTTCAGCAAAGGGCCACAGTACAGTTTGAGAGGCTTAAATCAAGTCTATTCTGTGATGTTTGGGACCTCTTGAGATTGACTTGCAAACTTATTACAACTAACTTAATATTTGTGAGCTAAATCCAATTCAATTTTTCTTCAAAGTTGCAAACAGCCTATCTTAACGCTTAATATGCCATCTTAGCTTCAAAATAAGACTCACTGATGACAATGGTTCCCTCTCTGTTTTCATGAACCTGCTTCTAAATAAATTCTCAAGTTAATTGAAAATAAAGAAGTTAAGATGCAAATGATCCAGTTCGAGAAGAAAAAGTTTATTCTGATTGAATGAGAATCCCTGTTTGAGATGGAGACAATGCCATGTCACATAAATGTGCAAAACTTTTACTTTTATTCTGAAGTTTTTGTCACATAGTCGGTTTCTCTTCTGTCAAACAGCCAACTCTGTACCCAAGGATAAAAAATCTTCTCTTCCAGGCTGTTTTTGTGGATCATTTTCACTTGAAAGGAGTGTAAAGGGCTTCACAGCAGTTATGACATTGTAATCACTGTCAAAATGACGACCATTGAGCTTGTTCTTCATCTTCAGGTGGAGTTAGGGCGACAAATCAGGCATATAAGGCAGGTGACAGATGAGCTCAAATCCACATTTGTGGATAAATGCACGAAGACTTATATTTTCCATTTTTTTCCGGCAGTGGTGACTTTGCCTTTTTTTTTGAAGCACATGAAACAAAAGTACCATAAAAAAAGATTAACTTCAGACTCTCTGCATTGTCGTTCAAAGAACTCAACTGCACATGAAATGAAAACTGTATGTAACCTCCGCTTCAGGACATGAACTTATCGATCGCTCCTCATATAATGTGCTGCTCCCAGTTTGAAACTCACAACATAAACATAAAGGCAACAAACTCTCCATAAATTAAACACTCAGGAGCCGGTGCTCACTCTCCATGCAAAGGAAACATCTGCCATTGTGGATAAATGTCTCCTCATTAAAAATTACTCAAGCTCCCATTCGAAACATCACCATTTCTTTGTCGAAGCCTTTATGGTCAGCTTTTTTTCATGCTAATATTAATCAATAAACAGTAGAGGAGGGAGGCCTCTGTAAACAGTAACATTACACAATAACGGGGTCTATCAGAATAATCTCAGTTGTATCACTGTGTGAAATCTTGCCCCTGTCTAACTGCCCATGTGAGCACAATCAACATTGCGCGGTCCCTCATGATGTGCTGCAATGTTTTTGAAGCTACAATTAAAAAACCTTCCGGCCTGCGGGCAATCACACCATCTATCAGGGCTTCCAACCTCTGGTGTAAGCCGCCTGATGAGAGCCCAGAGATCCTTTTAGCCTTGCTTCTGCTTGATATGTAAGTCTAATGGGTTGGTAGCTTAAAGGGCTTCTTGTGCCTTAATCACAACTTGTAGCTCAGATGCAGATTAAATTAAAGCAGTTTATTTTAAGGAGAAACTGTGTGCAATTTATCTCACTGAATGAAATAAATGCCCATCTGTTTGTGGACAGAAAACACACCATGATGGTTGATTTCTGTGCAAAAGTTTTAAAATCTGAAAATTACATTTGGTAAAATCTCTATTCTTTGATTTGCTAATCTTTATTGTGTAGTTTTTGTGATGATGTTACAGCTGCAGTGGATAATGTCTTCGCTCTGATCAGACTTGCATCGTTTAGACAGAACAGACAGAGGGATGACCCATAGCCACTAATGATGGCTGAATTGTTTCACTATTTGTTCAACACTGTCGCCATGAGAATAAGAGATTAGTCTTTCTTTCGCCTTTAACATTCTTGCGTTTCTTCTCTCAACCCCTCACCCTGCTGCAGTCATTCCTCTCCGCACCAGCCAGCAGTAGCTTCAAGCAAACCATAAATAATTCATTGTGTGAAACAGACACAATGAATACCAATTCTCTCATAATGCCCAGCGCCGTCATCAAGGCTGATTGCTCAACCTAATGCCATTAATGTTATTGGTGACAATTTGTCTGCAATATAAAGCGGTCAGTTTGGACTTGCTGACACCAGGGTTAGCCAGAAACTTACTGGAAACACACAGCTGGTTGAAACAAGTGCGTTGAAGTCCATCATTGGGAGTTATGATGAATCTATCATGACAGAGTCAGTTCATCCGTCTGCCAGCTTGCTTGCTTGCTGGCAGGAAAAATAAATAACTTGAGCAAAGTAAGACGTCATTTGCTGATGGTTGCAATTTGTTTAAACCAGGGACTCTCAGCCAGAAGTTAATTTTAGATCAGTAACAAAACTGGCATCAACCACTGGAACAAGCACAAAATGGACTTGGCATTGTGCATTGGCAGCTACATGGTATTATTAACTTTAGTTACATAGTTCTGGTTTTTGAAAACTATCAAGCAGCTAAAGTGTGTGTGGACATAATTGACATTGGCTGCTGGATTTGTAAATTGGGAACAGGCTCTGCGGACCAGCTCGGCCTGGACCATTAATGAGCACCTGTTCCAAACATCTGATAGTTCACCAGCTCAGCTCAACCATGCAGGCAATTATTGGCTCAGTGTTTAGTAAAAAGTTTATTTGAGTGAAAAAAAACCACACACCAAAAAGCCTCTTTTCACAAGTAACACCTGGACTGTTCCCCATCAACCAATGGAAACTGTTTAAAGTATGATGTGTTTTCCCCCTGTCTATCATTTGATGGTTAACAAATGCTTTAGGAGGAAAACTGCGACCATCTGGACTCAAATGTGGCTCAGAATAGATGTTTATCAAGTAGTTCTTCTAATCAATATGATGACACTTAAGCATGCTAATTGGTGGGACAACAAAAAGGCATGCAAACACAACCTTTTATCAACTTTCAAAGTCTGTATGACAAATGAGTTTGCCCTAGTTGCCCATTTGCACATCCTATTTAAAGTCTGTATGCTACTTTATGCTAGCAAGCAGCTAGCCTCAGCTAAATATTAAATGTACAGAAGTAAGATGGTTATTAATCATCTCTTCTGACTCTCATCAAGAAACAAAAAGAGCATTTTCTGCAAAATGTCAAAGTATTCCTGTAAACCTACTTCCAAAAACTTCCTCATACCAGGTTTTGAAATATCAACACCAATTTGTCACATCAGTGCATCTGTGTCTTATTAGCATCAGTGTGCACAGAGCTTTCCTTACAGAAAAGCTTTTGTAAAGTGGTAAACTGTGTCAAAGGGCTTTTATTGTGCAAAATTTTGAGCTTGATCAGATTTGATACCAAAGCTACCAGGTCAGGTTTAGTAAAATATCAAAACTTAAGTTTTCACTTTTTGTTTTGCAGGGATTTTAATCCTCACCTTGATCTCCACCTCTTTGGGGCTTTTTTGCTCTTTCTAATACTTCAGGTGGAGCAGTTGCTACAAACATTTAATACTGATGCATATTGGTTTATGTCGAACTTTCTTGACAGCCTGGTGTGTCTTACACTGATGTAAATGGGTACCTTGTGAATCTGCATAAGACAGCAAACCCCATGATAAAGCATTTAAAGCACTGGACCTTTAGTTTTCAAATATTATGCTAATCTTTGTTTTATCATTCTCTCCGCACTCATTCCTACAAGAGAGGTTAATGCAATTGACCTTTAATTTTTCTGTCTTAGTTGGAAGTTTCTCTGATTTTTAGAAGAAAAACTGTTGGGGGAAAAAACAAAAGTGTGTCATAATAACAAATGGAACAGTGTGATCTGTGCAGAAGTATCTTTCAGGATACGCTGTTCTTTGTTGCATACGGTTATTTAGGGCCGAATGTATTATACAACAGATGCAGCACTTTTTCTTTGACACCGTCTACTCAGCTTACTATCAAAAGACCATATCATTTTCCCTGGGTAAGCATCTCTGGACCTCCCTTGATATTTGACTCTCAGATGACTCCTAATACACTGAATATCAGAACAACTGAAACCTGCATACATCCTGTGGCATTACCCTCGTGCTATAAACCAAGCGATGACATTTAACTGAACTGCATCTTCAGTTGGGAGCCTTCATTCAGATATTCAAACTACAGACATTCTGGTAACTTTTTGACGCTTAAAAAAAGGCAATACTTTCTATCACATTCCTTTCAAAATGTAATCGAAGACTGGGCCAACGAAGAAAAGACTCATGACTTGGAACACACAGAAAGACATATACAGACTTTTATTCAAAAAGACTTTGAAGTTCCCCTCCAGTAACCTCCCAATCAATTTGAAAAACCTCAAAAAGCCTGCAAGTAAATTGTCAGCTACAAGACAAAGCATGAAAAATAAGTGATTCCTGCCAACTGAAAGAGGCAAAACAGTCTGTTGACTGCTGCACATCTGAAACTTATTTTGGCTGGGAATGTGACTGGTTTCTTTTTACTGCGTGAAATGGGTGGTTTCAAAAGTTGATTGTGCTGATGATGGCATAGGAATATGCCTGCAAGAAGAATTATATTGTTGCACTTTCTCTTTAAATGGTTGAAGATTTGCTATTTCTTAGATATTCCTATTTCACGAAAAGCATTGCTTTGTGGAATAGAAGTGTTGCTTTATTTCACAAAGCAACGTATCCATCATGGGGTCACACAGTCAACTTGACATGTGCAAAAAAAAATTACTTGACAATTTGTGATTGAAAGCAAAGAAAAAAGCATGTCGTGTCATTAGTTGTTTGGATAAATTTCCTGTTCAGAGGAGTTTGTGGCATCGGTGAGGTTGCATGTTACAACAAAGGAGACATTAAAGGCTCATTTGATGTAAGGAAAGCACAGAGATTCTTATTTTTAGGTAATTGTAATCGCTAATGAAAACATACTTATGACAATTATGATAAATTTCTGCCATATCGACCAAATAGATCCCCTTAAATCTTACACACTGGACCTTTAACTCACCAGAAAAGTAAGCCTTTGTATTCCCAAAGCATTTGATTTTTATTTTCAGGCCTGCATGTTTATTGTATTGATGTCCTGACAAGATAATAACCTATATCTGCAACATGTTGACATGACAGAATACTCAGACATTGCTCAATACCAGCAGGATACAATAACACAGATTCTGCTCTCCCAAATGCAATATGAATTTCTTCTCGCATCAGCACAAAAAAACTCACACACAGACAAAAAAAAGGAGACACTCAAACACACAATGCACACAACCTGAGGCAGTGTTATTGTCAGCAAAATGGACAACAGGTGGCGATGCCTCTGTAGCAGCTGGGGTCCATGCAGCAGGTCAAAAGGTCATAGGACTTTTAAGGTCTCTCCAAAAAGAAATTGCCAAAGACATCCTCTTAGCCTCTGGGGGTGTCAGCTGTTACCCCCACAGACACCCTGAGGGTTCAGTATTGACAAGGACTTAAATTTGAGTTCCAGTGGTGTCAGTGTCTGAAGATACCAAATTTTTATTATCTCCACTCAATGGATTCATGCAGCAACAAAACATTTACAGTGAAAAATATTGGCCCTTAACAGGCGTGGTTAATTAATAAATTCAAGTGATACTGCTGAGACTGTAAAAAACAAACCTTCACATCAGCCTCCCAGTTGTAATGTCAAACCAGAGATTTAATGTATAATTTTTGCATTTTAATAGTACGGCTGTTTTTTTCTACCCATTTTGCCAAAATTGTGTAAATACAGAAATGCCCACAACTCATATTTTCATATTTTCTTTGTCTCAAGTTGAAGTTCATTTTCAAGTCTGTAATATGCAGGTCAAGTCAAAAGTCTTTGATTAAAAGTCCAAGTCAAGTTTTAGATGTAAATTGTCAAGTTAGTAGCAAGTTAACTATGAATATCTGATGCTGTTGATTAAACATATTCACATGCAACTTTCTGTTTTAAATTTGATTTGTTTATTCCAAAGATTTATTATAATGATAAGATTACTTACAGATTTGACATTTTATTGTTCTTTTACTCTTTAATACCATTTTTACTATAAGCTTCTACATGTGTTTATGGTGTCTGAAATCCATTGTTTTTGTTTTTTATCCGCCTCTATTATCAATGACATCTCTACCTCAGTATGAATATGAATTTAAATAAAGACTGAATGACTGAATTGATGTTAACAAGCCAAATCTCATGTCAGAGTCGAGCCTAAAGTCATTTGAGGACGAGTCTCAAGTTAAGTTCAAGTCACTGTGCGTGCAACTTGAGCACGACTGGAGTCTCAAATAAAACTCAAGTCCCCATCTGAGGCGGTGTAATGATAAACTCTATTGAACTGCATTATGTGAAATGTGGGATCAGGCGAATACGGAGCTTGACCCCCAGCACACCCGCATTCCAGCATGATAATAGCACCCTCATTTATGTGACGTGTTAAGACTGCAGTCTGCTCCAGAGGGCAATCTCAGAAATCTAATTTAGAGTGAGAGGTCCTGACACCGAATGAGCTGAACTCATGATGAGGAGCGCTCCATTGTTTCCTCACCCACTGGTTGTTTTTCTCATCTGAGTCTAGCCCAGTGGACTGATGGATTTCCAAACTCTGCATCAGCCAAAGCTATTAAGTGGTCTGCTGGAGCGAAATGGCTTTACCGTTGCTGAGGTGCTGCAGTTGGCTCAGTAATTCCTGCGCGCTTTTGTCTCAGACCTCTGTGACTAAGTTAATTTCTTGCTAGACAAGCAAATACAAGTATGTGCTGACACACAACAAATAACAAGCAAGAAATACAGTGGATCCCATTCCTAACAACGTCTTTTGTTCCCCCTCATTATCGGCACAGAATTCAGACGGAAGTGGTGACCCAAACCAAATAAATTCTCCTTGGAGGAGCTTTTTCTCTTCCGCTGCATGTCTTATGCTGTAAAAGCTTCTTTTTTTATTATGAATCCGCTGCAGGCCTCATCCATCATGTGTTTGAAATCTCCGAGCTCATGATGTTTTCCTGTTGATTTTTGATTACTCTTTTCCACTCCCACTTTGAGATGATAGCAGTAAATAAGATTTGATGATTTAGTGGCGTCGTGCCACTGACTTAATATCAAAGAGGCGTGGAAAATGTGACGCTCCTCTGATCCCTCTTCAGTACTTCCTCTACCTGCTTCTGCATTATTCATGGTCATATTTAGGTCTTAGGAGATAAAGCTTGTCTGTACATACAGGATGACAGGCTGGAATGGCCCAGAGGAATTCAAGCCCTCTGTGGTTTAAGTGCCTGACATGGTTGGCCAAACACAGAGCTGCATTTCCCTGTACAGAGCATGCTGAATGCAGTTATTTCCCATAAGACCTTATATACAGACAGGGGGAATCGCAGCAATGGGGATGAAAAAAGAGAAAAGCTAGAAAAGAAAGACAACTTTCAACTTTCAGCATGTTCAATGATGAGACTTTAAAGCAGCTATGAGGAACTTTCAGTTTGTGTTGATTTTGGCGGCCCCCCCGACAAAAATGGAATAATCACCTCTGTCTCCTGTTGTAGAAACCTTGTTGTGGTTAGTGCATGTATTTGTTTTGGAAGTGAGGGTAAGCAAGATAAGACATATTTTAATTTTATTTTTCTTTTTTCAACACAGTTAGATGGAGCTTTTTAAGACTGAAAACTGAAAATAATGAAACAAAGTAAGTTTTTCTTTTGAGACCTTATGGTTTTCACATTTTGGTTACATCCTACAGTTAACAGATAAGTTGGCTTGTTAGCGGTTATTTTGTTGAACTTAATAATGATCAACATTCCCTAGAAATATGATGTAGTCATAATTACAAGCCAAGAGTAAGATATAGCTCTGTAGCAAGGTCAGTGCTTAATGTAACATTATAAGGACGTTGTTCTGCTGCTACATGGCAGAACAGAAGTATCCAGTTACAGAGCGGCTCCTTTCTTCAGGTTATAAGATACCTCAATTCATCCTGAGCACTCAGCCATAAAGAAAGTTTTCATTTTCTGAATCCAACTCACTGAAAAGCATTAAGAATATAAATATAAAGCTGTAGATATACTCAGTCTTCTTACTTAAGGTTTTATTTGGTTACGTAGGTAATTGGTAGTCTTGGTTATTAAGTCAAAAGTTCCTCAACGTGCATTAGAAATTAAAATAACACTCATTTACATGGGGCTGTATGTGTCAAAGCAAACTTGTAATAATTGAATTTTGTTTTGAAGGACACACTTCACTGCACAGCAGGATTCACATAAAACATGGTGGTGGAAACAACGTATATGTGAGTGATGAGAGTGAGCAGAAAAAACAAGGAAATTGCTGCTGCATAACAAAAACACTGAGCGGAAAATTATTAAAATTCTCTGCAGAGCTGAGAGAAACTACAGAGTCTGTTGATAATTATCTATGAGATTGTCACTGCAAGCAAACTCTTTCCCATTAGACATTGTAGACATTTTCAAATTGTTGATATGATGTATTTGTAAGTGCAGCTGTAAAATGACCATATTTTTGTTTGTATTTATCTTATCTCTGAAAAGCACTAAGGACCCCTTGTCAGACCAAAACGGCTTCAATGCATCATGAAAAGTGCTACAATAATGCAACACATTTATAACCAGATCATATTTCTTTTAAGAAATGATGTTCTTAATTGTCTTTTTACAGAAAAACTATTAACTGTCAAGTTAAAATTGTCAAAATTGAAGACCATTTGTATTTACATGGAGCTTTTCTCATTATTGACCACTGAAAACACTGTGTACAAGCATTTACCTATTAACACACATTCATATGCTATTAGCATGCGCCAACCTACTCATTAGGAACAAACACACACACAATTACACACTGATAGAAGGGCCATGAGGACGAATTTGGTGCTTGGTATCTTCCCCAAGAACACTGACATGATAAAAATACAACCTGCTCTGGTTCCTGGGCCGCAAGTACAAGGACCTTAAAACTGTACCAAAGTGTATTACTTGACAAAATGCATTTAGTTTCAGATGAATGTAAATTAGATAATTAAACCTGAGGAGAGATAGAAAAATTCTGGAGGAGGAAGACAGAACCCGCAGATGGTTATCACGGATGCCAAAATGTCACTGTTACACTTTACACTATGTAATGTGGAGCACAAAAACAGCCGTGATCCAAGATAATATATACAATTATACATATATATGTAATACTAGAAGCACCCCTGTATCTTTTTGGCATATGCACTGTACAAGTACTAGTTTCAGCCGAGATCTCTGTGCATGCTTTTTTTTTAATCAGATCACAACTGAATTTCATGTGTTAACATCATTCATGTCTCCCTGATGGCTGCGGTAGGAAGGTGACAGCAGGCACAAGAGAAAAACCCTGTCATTGGCTTAGTCCTCTGGGAAAACAAGCCAGGTCTTTTGAATCTATATTAGAACACTTTTTTTTTCCTTCACCATGGTTGCTTCACACAGTCTGCCCCCACCGGATCTCCTTGTCAATAGTACTGAGCAGTCCTGGTGCAAATTATTGTCTCGGGTATAAATAGGCTGACAGGCTGGCAGGGCCGGGTCGTCTGATCTGCCAGTTCAGAGTCCTCCTCGCTGCCTGGCACAGCGCTGTGGCACTAAAGTGGATGTTTTTCCCCCCATATTCACAATGACCTTAGATTGTTCACAGATGGCACAGATCCCTGGCAAACTGTAATGATGAAGCCTTTTTGATGAATGGATGACTTCTAAAACAATTAAACCCCTCTCAGAAATGTGTTTGTCGCAACATGATGAAATCGCCATAAAGGTGCCAGTTCATGAGATGAGAAAGTGGACATTAAAGTCAGTTTAACTTTTACAATTTGCACATACTTATTTCTTTTACAACCTTTTATTTTTTTTAATTGGCTGATTTGAATTGGCATTTCTGTGCTGCTCAGCTAGTGTTCAGCAGCTCAGTGCAGCTCTCTTATCTCAAAGGTTGTTGTTTTTCTTGACCTTTTAATTGATTATCCTGCTGATTGTGATTGTACCTGCATTCAAACGGGTCACAATCACATTGATGAGAAAGTACAAAGTAATAATAAATATGTGGAGGAGATAAAAAATGGTGGCTAACAGCTCATAGATGCATCTAATCACGCGCATTAAGATAAAATGGCGGGCGGCAAAACTATTTCTTTGCTTCCCCTATTGAATAATGTGAATGCTTTTTCTCAATTTGCTTTATTAGCTAAAGCAGCGAATAATTTGTTCAACAAAATTTGCTGTTGAATTCCTTTCAAAACAAAATCCCGGTGCATTTTAAGTTAGTAATGTTCAAACTAACATTATAATTATAAGTAATTTACTTGTTTATGGCCCTTTTATTAATTTTTACGATTCCTATTTATATGTTAGTCCTCTTTATAGTTTGATTTGCAGGCCAGTATCTTGCTCAAGTGCACAAAACAAGCTGACTGAAGGAGGCTTCTGGACCACCTTCAGTAATTTAACTGTAAACCTGCACAGGGGCTGCAGCAGTGAGATCCCTGCTATGTTTGTTGACAAGAGTTTATTTTTTTTAACTTATTGCACAAGTAAACCCTTGATACCTGTGAATAGAAAACCCCAAACCAGAGCTGTTTGGGAGGTGCTGGAACTGGCTACAACTCAAAGCACTCACTGTGGGTTGTCAAATTTATGCAACCCACCCAAGTCATGTGATGGCAGATCGCTGGAATGTATAATTGGCGTGAAGGTGGCTCTAATAAACTGACAGCACAGTTTGAGTCTCATGAAAGAAGTTGATTAGGATTCCCCTTCTGTTCTTTCCTCCATCCTAAACTCCAGGGGTCCCCTGTATCCTCCCTCTCCACTCTCTATCACCTCGGTCTGTCTCTCCTCATTACATTACAGAAAGTTATCTGTAACAACAGGCTGTAGACTGTTATTGGGTCTGAAAATATTGTTTCTAACTCTAACTCAATTCTATCATTTGAACCGGATAAATACAATTACAAATGTTATTTCCACATAGGGACATTTTGAAAACTGGATAATACAATTGAATACAGCAGTCCATTTGTCTACGGCTCCGCTTTTTTTTGTTAAAACAAATGAGAACTCTTCACAGAGGAAAAAAGGAATAATTTAATACTTTTTAAATGAATCTGTGCGGCAATTTAAGCACCTCAGAATAATATCACTTCAAGAATATGAACTAGTTTTGACACAACCAGGGATCTCTGGTCTGGAATATTTAAATTTTAGGATCTATATAGCCAGCTCCTCAAACAGCAATGATTTGCGATCAGTAATATCACACAATGTTTTATGACTCATTGCTCCAAAATCTCCCAAAAGTAATCATCTGGGTTAAGATATGGTGACTAAGGTCAGTGATATCTGCAGGTTTGTCATGACACATCAAATGATCATGTGCACAGCTGCATCTTAGCATTTGATTTATTGTTAGTACAAAAATATGGATTAGTGCAGCTTTAAAGATTTAGTTGCTGAGCTGTACTGTAATTATTACTCCTCCTTTTTGTGCCTGCTTACTGTAGGATAAATGTTCTTCTTGAATGGGTAGAGAGAATAGGGGAAAAATGAAAATATACTACAAAGAAATGCATGAATAAAACAGAGTATGATGAGCGCTGAATTCAGTCAGAGGCTGAACTTTGAACAAACATACCCACTACCAGGTATTCTGGCAGTTCAGGGCAAAATGACACTCAAAGCTTCATTTGAAACCTCTCTAAAAGGTTCAAATGTAATAAAACAACCTTTTGTGCACATACATGTGCAAGTAACACATGCACATTCCTACCAGTGGTGGCACACAGTTACCTTAATCAATAGGTGGCACTAACATACCTACATATGCATCAGTGCACAAGTAAAGGCAGAAAAGGACACTGCAAGCTAGTTGACATTTTATGTGGATCTAAACAATGCTGAGTTTAAAATACTTTTAACAGCTCTACAAAAGTTAAGTGCACTTGACACACTTGTTAGAACAGTGTATTAAAAAGTAAATGTGAAGGTAACTTGTATTTATTTAACGGATAACCCCACAGAGAACCTATAAGTAATCTGATGGTGTTTGTGCAGAAAAGTTTTTGATAAACTTTTGGGACAGACCAACAAATTGACTCGTGGTTGCTGCTGGTCACAATTAATAGGATTTTTTTTTAGACTCAATACCCAACTAAATTACTTGGTTAAATGCAAAACTTTTGTTATGCCTGCATCAATTCCCCCATTCCCTCACACCTGTTTACCATCTACCTTCCATTTCTCCCGCCTCTCCATCGTTTATCAGCTGCAGTCATGGAGGCTTACTTGTCACCAGCAGACGTACATATGTCTAATGGTTGTGGGAGCATTTTCTATGACGCCTGAAGCAAACAGGAAGCCTGGCGGACTGCAGGGAGAACAGAGGGGGGGTTTATCTGGGAAGGCAGGCTTTCCCTCTTTCACCATGCCAATAGAGACAGCAGCACTGAGCCTGGTGCTCCACAGCCAGATAAGGCCCCCAGACAGAGCAGCCCAGCAGTCAGACCCCACTCACTACAATAGGCAGGACAAACCAGAGACAGTACGTGACCGACAACTCCGACACTCTTCTGCTCTTCTCACTTTCATGCAACTCCAGCTAAGCCTGTCTGTTAAAAAGTCTTACAAAGGATTCATTGTTTTTGAATAATAAAGAGGTGGAAAATGAAAGCATTATTGATTATATTCTTTAGAATTTGTTTTCCTCTGTGGATGAAGATAATGGATGTTGCTTATTTACCGACAAATTAACAACACAGACAACGCTCCGATCTGGTTTTACAATATGTTGCACCATTAGAGACCAAACCAGTCTTCTGTTCTGAAGACGATGCAGTCACATTTAAGTGTTGCTTGGATGTTAATGTTTCATTAATAATGACTCAGTAATATAATAATTTAACACTGGCAGTGGCTATTTTGCATAATGAGTACTTTTTCTTTTGCATTATGCCTGTAAATTAAGACAAAATGGCCAAAAAATAAACATAATATTTCAAATTGGAATACATTTTTATTCAAGAAGTACCTCGAAATTTAAACAAAATATAAATGAGGATTTTCAGATCTGCCACCCCACTTGTCATCATTGTGCATTATGCAGAACATTGTTGTTACAGAAATGTTTCTTGCATGCATGAGTCTTTTCTGATTGAACACCACAGAGATTTGGTAAAATTTTGCAAGAAAATTGAACAGGAAATACAAACAAATGATGTTTATTGATGATAAGAAACAAGATGACAAATCTGCAATATCAGATTTTGCTTCCTTGGATGCTTTACAACACAACCTGACCTCCCTTCAAGGATTTCAGGAGCTATAACTACACCATGCATATTCTCCCTTTGAGAAAAATAAGTATAAATTGCACAGCCAGAGGAGGTCACTTACCATAAAAATGTTATTTGAGGCATCTGAAGACATTATAAATGCTTTTATTTTTTTAAGGGGAGGACAATCTTCATCATAACCCAATGACACAAAAAACACTGAATCCTCAGGATAATTCCAGTGTAAAGTACATTAGATGGCTGCAGTATGATGTGATATGACGGAAGAAAACATATTTTTTTGTTTTTTTGGTCAATTCTGAGAGTTTGAACTATTGTTTTATTCATAGAGGAGCATCATGTCTTTTTCAGACTGCATTTAAGTTGCCTCATATGCATGTTTGGACAAAAATATGTGAAAACCTTTGTGTTTTTGTCATTTTAAATGATTAACATGAGAAGTGTAATGGTTATATCTTTACCCGGTGTGCAGATTTCTGCTCTGGAATTTAAACAAACAGGCGCACTTTTAATTTTATAATGTCTCATTTCAATAACTAAATATAAGAATTTTAAAAAAAGACTTCCGATACAAAATAAAACTGTCTCTATGTAAATAATCAGCTAACGAAGTTTCATGGTGATATCTGAAGCTGATGCAGAGCTGTGGTCGGGCCACCCAGTCAGAAGGCTTGTTTTTCTCTGAATCATCCTTTCAATAGCAGCAAATGAGTACTGTTTCAATTATCTGACTATGCAACCAATTAAATTCTTGTTTCTTGCGTCTTGTAAACCAGATGACGACGAGCGTTGCACAGAGGAGCAGAAGTGTCTCCCCTTTGAGCCCTTCAAACTAAAACGGAAAAAACATGTGTCATGAAAAATTAAGGGAAAAAAACCTTTTTTATATATTTCAATCCCATCAAAATCTACAAAGGGAATTTTAACCATCAACACAATGGTATCCGAACTGCATTTTGCAAGACCATCTCGCT
Source organism: Acanthurus leucopareius (assembly GCA_029814765.1). NCBI lineage: Eukaryota > Metazoa > Chordata > Actinopteri > Acanthuriformes > Acanthuridae > Acanthurus > Acanthurus leucopareius. The sequence continues at coordinate 18,477,663 of JAQMCX010000058.1, read as the reverse complement.
GAAAACTGTAGATCCGGCACTTGAGTTCATTTAAAAACTCCAGCTAAAAACACAGTCAGAGTTACTTAATGTGTCAGAGTGAGAGAGTGAAAAGGGGGAGTATTTGCTGGAGCTACTATTAGTCAGCCTTTTTAATTAATAGACATCCTGTCCTCTGGCTCTCCTTTGAAAAGAGGAAAGGCTGGAGGTAGAGAGGAGGCAGAGGAGGATAAAGACATTGTAATTAGTTATTGAGTGAGGTAGGTGCTTGCTGCAGTGGACAATGTCAGCCAGTGTAACATGAGAGATTCAGTGGGTGGGTGACATTAGTCTATTTACTTTCTGTCACCTCTCAAGACACCCACGGCAGTTTTAGATAGTGTCAGACTGTCTGGCTTCGGCTGTCTATCAACAACTTTCTCTGGTCCTAATGTGAAAAACAGAGCATAACTTAAGTTAACTTAAGATCAATATAAAAACCTCATACCTTTGTACTGATAAATCAATAGTTTTCTGTTGGTATAAAAGGGAACTTTTCATTCCACAGACCTCGCAGTAATCCCAAAATGTCTGTAACTCAACATGTCTGCCAAAAGAAAGGTTTGAAGTTCCTCACAGTGAAGTCTAATAAACATGGTTCCACTAAAGAGCAACATATGTTCGGCTTAATGGATCTAAATACCAGCAATATTGCACAGAGTGAAGTGGTAATGTGGCTATGGGAACGTTTTGGCAACCATGTTTGTTATGCAGAGAGGGGGAAGGCAGCACAGTGTTTCTGAGTAGCAGGAACAGGTGGAGAGCTTGTATAAGTGTGTGCACATGTGTACGTGCACAGGTGCAATATAAATAAATGCATTCAGGTTGTGTGTATGTGTGCGGGTTCTTGCATCTGGAGGTTTTTTGTCTGCAGGTAACAGAGGTGCATGAGTGCAAAGGAGAGAAATATGCAGTGAAGGCATAAAGTGGATGCGACTGATGCTTGGATGCTTGTAAAGCTTTGTTACTCACTTGGTTCAGTTTTGGGCGGTGATCACAGAAACATACATGTCTCATAGTAACCCAGTTGTTTTACTGCACTCTGTGTGTTTTAAGCTGTAAATGATTTCATTACAACCATCAGTCTCACTGCTGTTGAACTTGAGAAAAGACTTTTTCAAATTCACACATGAAAGCTGAGTTTCTGGATATATTACAGTGGATTTTTTAATAACTTGCTTAGTGTTTTTTTTATATGAGCCATGAAAAGAGCTTCAAACACTCAGCTGACAATGGCTCGTGAGATTATTTGCACAGAACATACTGAGATCTGTCTGTTTATTTTTGGGGTAAAAAAAAGGGGATTTGGAGAAAAGGATGTGGGAAAGACCCAAAATCCTGACGGACTGAGGAGATCATTTTCTTTAGAGAGCCACTTCTGCTTTCTTATGAAGACAAGTGCTGTGATTTTAACATGGCAAAATGGTGCTTCTTGAAAGAAAAGCTTGAAATTCTTTCATCCTCATGAGATGATGCTTTCATTTTCAGCCCATGACACGGCAGAGGTTGCGGCTAATCTCGGTCAACAAACCCCCTCGCAAAGCTCTGAAAGACGTGTTGGCTTGGACTTGCCGCAAGAGAGGCTCCTTTTCAAATCTCAGGTCAATAAGAGGAACTCTAATTGAAACAGACCAAAAGATCTGGCCGAAGGAGAAGTACCATGTTATTAACTGATCTTTAGATAGACTTGTTGGCTTTTAAATTGAGAAGGAAAGGAGCCGACCTGATGCCAGATAATCCATTGTTCCCCTTGGACACAAGACTGCCTGCTTGGCTTCATCCGCAGCCAGAATATAGCCGGCAGGCTTCGTATCATCCGGCTGGACCAGATAGCAGGTGGAAATAAGAGTGGAAAAATGCTCCCAGAGACAGCTCAAAGTATTCGACACTAATAACTTGACAGCTTTAATAGATTAAACACTGACAGCGACTCTTGCAGGGTGCTGAGGAATAAATGCCAGACGGTAACTTGACAGTAAATAATATCCACTATGTTTCAGACAGGAGTGTGTGTCTCTCTCCCCAATGTCAATGAGATAAATATCTTACTGCTGTGTATGAGCATGCACAAGGGTGTGTGTGTGAATGTATGTGTATGTGTGTGTGTGTGTTTCTGTGGTCAACGCACCATTAGAGAGGCTGCATTGACTTGTGATGATACATGAGAAAAAGAGGCAGAAGGGGAGGGGGAGTTGAGGCGCTCGGCACAGATGGGACTCCAGTTCATTTGACACGAGACCTTTTCACCTTGAAATTCTTCCCCTACAGAGAAAAAAAAAACAAAAAAACAGACCAAACCAACGCAAAAACAAACACCAGGACAGAGATCCGTGTGCTTAATTTGGTAGAACTTTAATTTCCCTCCTTGTAAAGCAATAAGTTTTGGGATAGCACAGAAAATGTCAATATAATATTGAAATGTATCCAGGGTAAAATTAGAGTGTGGAATTAATCACTAACCAGCCAATATGTGGGTCCCTGATTTTATTTACTGTATATAAGGCAACATAAATCATTGTGAACCTCATTAAATACCCAGCCAGCTCGAGGTAATTTCCCTGGGAGGCCGCTTGGCTCGAATCTCTCAAATCCACATGATTGTCTCTGGCCTCAGCAGGCCCTGGCAATGCAGAGAGAAGGAGAGAGAGAGAGACAGAGTCAGGCAGAGGCAGATATAGACAGGAGCAGATAGAGATATAAGGAAGGAGAGATGGATGGCTGAGTCCTGAATGATGAGCTCTCCTCCATCTCTCCACAGTCACTGATAGTGACCGAGGAAGCGGCGGACCTGCAGCGATTGCACTCCGCTCCTGACTCATCTTATATAATAAGCACTTTAAACTTGGCACTCACACTGTCAGCATATTTCACACAGTACTCTGCTGTATTACTGTGTGTTTCTTTTTTTTTTTCTTTTTTTTTTTTGCATATCTCGATATCAACTTGCTCAGTTTTCCATCCGTGTTATTCTGCATATACGCTATGTCGGCAAAATGGGAAGAACAGGAAAATTAGCTGTCATTCAGATGGAGCATTCATGCATTATTCAAGATGACTTGTAGAAGCATCATTAATGTGCTGCATTAGCTCAGTCGGAGATATTGAAAGTCACTGAATTGACCATTTAACAGTATGTTTATACAGTCAGATTTGGTGGAAAAATGCTCCGCTCAGTTAACTCCAGAAGAGCAAAAGCATGGCATATAAAGAGAAAGTTGGGTTTATGGAGGAAACTGCATGAGGCAGCAAATGGCTCTGACATGAGTGCAATCAGCCGAGAAACAGTGAGAAGTGTCAGTTTATAATAACCATCCTGTACACCTGTATGAATATGATTGGATGTTTCTAGTCAGCTGTTATCTGCACAGCTGTGACTGAGCCAGTGATTGTAAAGCATGAATAAAGCAGCTGATGCTAATCAGCAAATGCAAGCACAATTTTTCAGCTCAGAATTTATGCTGTACTGCATTCATTAGTACTGTGTTACACAGTAGAATATATTGGTCCATACTTGTAGATGTTTATTAACATTTAAAACAGATGAAAAATTGAGGCATAAAGCTCCTTTTTGGCCGCATTGGTTGTATGTGTTAGTGTTAATTTTATGCTCTTCAGATCATAAAATGATTATGTTTCTCCTTCTGGTTGATAAGGACGAACAGCGTATTTTGTCGTTTAATTTGAAGTACTTGTCAGAGATATCATATCACTGATATCTCTGCCACAGAACTATATCTGGGAGGTGAAGGGGGAGGTTTTTTTTATCCAGTTGGTTGCTGATAATTATCTTCTGTAGATCCACAGATAAATGTTTTGGCAGCCAAATTATGACTCACATTCAAGTTCTTTCTTGTCACAACAGTTACAGGGAGGCAGTTTCTGGTAATGAAATTCTCAGATCTCAGTCGCCTTATAACAGTTCTTTTACAAATACACATAAAGAAAATGAAAGGAAATCTAATGAGAATCTAAGAAATAAAATAGTGCAAAAAAAGGTCAATTAAATATATTATAAAACAAAATATTTCACAAACCAAAATCCTCAGGTAAGTAATATAGTCAAATGTATATGTTGCAGTGTAAACGGGTTGTTCAGTAATATGGTAAATGCATGCACATGATGAAAACAGACTGTAGACGGACTGGCATATAAAAATCTATACAGTAATGGTTTAACAGCATATAACAGATCTCAGCTGTTAATAAATATATGTGGTTATATATAAACAGACAGGCAGGTGAAGTCAGTGCAGTTAAATGTGTCTGTAAATAACCAGTTAGTGTAGTTTAAAGTCATAAAGTGCAAAGGGACCTACAGGGACTTTACTGGAGAGCTCAACAGATCAAACCTTTAACAGTGTTGGGACCTCGACCATGTCTCGAACAAAGACAACCCTGCATGACTCTGCAAAACTAAGAACAATAGCGGCCCGCC
>JAQMCX010000058.1:18422249-18472514 GCA_029814765.1 Acanthurus leucopareius | reverse complement strand
TTTTTTTAATACTTATTACTATTAGTAATTAAGTCTATGTCAATCACCAAACACCCATCTGTTCCAAATCCCAACAACAGTCTTACAGCTTCTGAGTCTGCAGGACTGAATTAACAGTTCTTCCCTGGGATGATTCGGCTCTTTGGTGATCCTGTTTGCCTTCTTCCTGCATCGCCGGGTGCAGAGGTCCTCTTAACATGGCAGCTTCTTCCTGCTAATACGAGTGTCACAGCATTGACTTTAACCCAGCAGACTCTCCAGTGTCTCTTGTGTCTCCCACTTCCCAGTTTGCAGCACTTTTCTATCTTTCTCTTCCCATCTGTGTTTGTGTCCGTGTGGTTTTCCCTCCCCCTCTTTAATGCTCCTGGTTTCCAGATCACCTGCACACCTGCCTTCTATCAGCTTATCAACCTGCAGTATATCAACCCCATTTCCACACCAATTCTTCACTAGATCATCATCTCAGCCACTGTGGCAGACTCACTTTCCTGACCCAGACACCCAGGAATCAGGAAGGGAGGAGGTGATGATGGGTTTTTCTGTAACTTCCGAAAGCACTCATGATGGTAGATATGAATGCTACCGGGTGGACGTTCAGGTTTCATCAGGTTTTAATCTTGTTATGGATGAGCAAAATGGTTGTCTTTTAATAATAATTCAGGAAATGATAAGAAAGTGACCAAATACGAACGAATAAACAACAAAATAAAACAAGAAAAGCACAAAAGTTGAAGAAGAGCTCCACACATGATGTCAGTCCTGAGCATCACCTTCTCTTCTACTAAAGTTGCCTTGTGAAAAAACATCCCTGAGATGAAAGTAAAAGATAAAATTATTGTTCTAAACCGAGAACAAAAAAAAAACATCATGAGCCGACAGCAGGCATGAAGTATTTGAACACAGTTTCATTAGATATGGACTGCAATGTTTCTTATTGTGTTACATGCAAAAAAGCTTTGGAACAAATCCTTAATCCTGTTTTTCATCATTGTGTAAATCTTTATCTGCGCTCTACTGTTTTTAATCTAAAATACTTTTTTTTCTACCTAAATCCTATTTCCCTGCTCTGCAGCTGCAATGAGAATGTGTGTCTTGTGCTTGAATGACAGTCATTTGGGGGTTTTTTTCAACAGGTTTGCTAGTTTCCTGTCTTCACTTTTCTTCATTTGTTCTACATTTGTGAGCAAAAAAACCCCAAAACACCAGGGCTTTTAGAAGCAGAACTACAACCACTCTTTACAATTTGATCCTTTGCTTTAGTCACGAAAATCTGGTGCCGAAACTAATCCAGAAAGAAAATGGTTGTTTTTTGAGTTTACCGGAGATCACACTACAGTAAAATACTACCTTTGGAAATCATTTAAATTCAACTCTTTATGTTGCAATCAGTCAAGCAAGACCCCCACTCTCTTTCTTTAACCGCAGCTTCAGTGGTTCATCATTAAGCTCAAGCCAGCCCTCTTTCTCTTTCTCTCTCTCTCTTTGTGGAGACACAGGTCAGTGTTTGCCCCCAGAGAAACACAGAGATTGTAGCTTTCACTCATGTGCAGATTATTGCTAGAAAATGCAAGCGGTGACCCCTTGTCATCCATTTTTAATCCACATGTTTTGAACTTTCTCTTGTCCGTCAGGCCGGTATGTGCTCAGACTGCACACATCTGATGTATGACAGTTAATATAGATCAAAACTGCTGTAATGGAGGAGTGAAAGCATACTATTAGATGGCAATAATTCATCATTGAATTCCAAGGCCATTTCGGTTTCATTGAGCCCTCATCAAAATACATAGTTTCACATCCGTGCTCAGTTAATATCTCATTCCTTAACTGATGCAGCACAAGGTTATTACAAGGAGCATGCGACTGTATGTGTCTGCCACATATATTATGTTAGAGAAGTAATATGTTGTGGTGTGTCTGTAATAGGCTGCAGAATGGGCTCCACAGATCTGATAGAGGACTTGTGTTTACCCAAATGACATTCAGGAAGACAGTGCATCCAATTCCCCATGTTTTCCTTTTTTTTTTTCCCGTACCATCAACAGATGATCAGTTGCTTAAACATTCAATGAGCCACCCAAGGTGAAGTCATCCTAGACAGTCATCCTGCTCAAATGTCTGTCTTTGAGGACTTGGTTTAACATCTGATTAAATTTCTATTCAAAAAACACACTTGTGTTCCTTCTTGCAGAAGATTGACAAGGTCAGTGTCGCTCTCAGTGAGCTGCTTAGCTTAGCACAGAGACTGGAAACAGGAGGTTAGTTAGCATTATTCTAAGGTGGGTTGTTAATTAGCATATTATATTTCATTTGTTTATCTCAGAAAAAAACAAAGTGTAAACCAGCTTTTTGTAGTTTTATATGTTGTATTTGTGCTGGACTGTTTTCCAAGCAGTAATTTTCTGGAGTCCCTGCTGGTTGTCATGTCATTGCTTATCAGCAAGATTGTAGGCTGCACATAAAACATCCACACGAATCACAAACAAAAACAATGTAAACCTTCATTTTTTTAGTGCTGATTGAACAAATTAGATCAAAAATGCCCATTAGTGAACCTCAAAGGGGCTGGTAAGCAGATCCTGTCACCTTTGGACTTCTTTCCACTGTTTCTATTCTTAATGCTAAGCTACGCTAACCAGCTGCTCATGTTAGCTTCATATTTACATTTGGATATGATAGATAAATTGATCTAATCATTCAGCTTTATGCTGGACACAAGGGTTTGTTTCACTAAATGTGGAACTATTCCTTTACTTTATTGAAAACATATATAATATAAAGTTCCACTGCTATCAAGCTGATGTCACTTTAACAAATTACCATCTCGAAAAAATGCTTATTTCCACTGGACATATAAATACATTTTGCAGAGAAAACACACTTTCTAAGTGTTGTTATTTGTATCTACAAGGTATTTAAAATGTCTGTTCCTATAAGTGTTTTTTAATTCACTTTGTACAAACAATCTCAGCAGGACTTGGTGTCACTTTCAATTTTCTGGCTGTGGATATCTGTCGTCGCAGCGCACTCATCAGCTCTTAATTGGTTTGTTGTGACTGACAAGCCGTATTGACCAACCGCAGAGGAGCACCTCAGCCCTGCTGGCATGTCAGAGACTGACTTCCAAATGATCACAGCGTGTCGACCGGAGCCATCGCAGCGGTGATGACAGCGACATCCTGCACTCTGCACCCCGCTGAGGCTGCAACCAGCTTTTCTGTACCTCTGTCATCGCACAGAGGCCACCTCGCCTCCGTCCTCTCTGACGGTGAGGGAATGAGGACAACAGACTTGTGATAGAGGACTTTTTAAAAAGGCAAAATTACAGACAAACTCACAGTTGTGAAAAATACAAATTGATCATGTGACTAATTATCACAGCTTTTACTTTCTGCAAAGGTGTAAAATTGTCAAAAACATGTCAATGATACTATTAGAACACAGTAAATATTACATGAAGTTGCAAAAATTAAACCCTTTCACCTCATTTTATACATATTTAACCATCACGTTTCGACCACGGCTGTCCTTCTAAACCACCAAATGGGAAGGGTGATCTCCAGGGGGCCGAGTGGCTCATCCCCTTCAAAGGGCCCCAATTACTATTGAAGAGAATTCCTTTTCTTTTTATTGAGCCAAATCACTTGGCTCTGCTCAGCAGTAAGAAACAGCTCTTTCATCTGCTAAACAGCCCTTCATTTAGCACCACTCCTGGTTTTTATCAAACAATTATATATTTTTACTCATTATTTGCTTTGTGTGCAAATACATTTCTTAAATAATTCAATGAAGGTTTGTTATACTGAGCCTTAAAACTTCCTAAGCACTATAATCTACATTACATTTGGTATGAAAACATTAAATATTGCAAAAACACGAATCACTATTACGAGTAAATATTGAATGTTTAATTATATTGAACAATTAATGACATCATTTTTATGCACTTGCATGTTGACTTTTTACAACTTTTCTTGCCTTTAATGCCTGGTGTTGGATATTTTTTGGACAGCTGTAGACCAGCCGCAGGCATAGTTTCTTATTTGATATTGTTGTATTGTAATTTTCTTTGAGATTTTTAAACGTGTGTGAAAAAAAAAATGTTTTCATGTGTTTGTTTGCAAACCTGCTGCCTTAAAATTGCCCCTTGAGGGAAGAACAAAGGATTTTTGAATTAAACTGAACTGAATCGAAGCCTTGGTCCCAGTGCTGTTACCAAAGTGAGATGTTTGAGGATGGTTTTTAAAAAATCATGTTGTGGATTCATCCAGTGATTCTTGTATTGATTTATTAAAAAAAGAAAGAAAGAAATCTGCTCATAGTTGAAGCTCCACTCAGTCACTCAGAGAACAAACACAGTCACATCACTATAATTAACTGTAGAGAGAAATATTACTGTGTTTTCATGTAACAAAAGTCCGTTTTCTACTGAAACTAATTTTTTTATTCAGTTAACTTTACACAAGACAGTAAAAAGTGTAAAAGTTTACGCAATATTTTTTTTGCAATCTTTAGAAAAATGTTAATTTGGTGTACTTTTTACACCTGTGGCTGCTCATGTGACCCTGCTGAGCGTATCTGAAGAAGCTACAGACAAAACATGTAGTTTCCTCCAACTAAAGTCACAGCAAAGTCATTTCAGTTTGTTGCGCTTCATTGTGATCTTCACCTCAGATGTTTTCTGTGACCCACCGGCACCTGATTGTAAACAGCGGCTGTGCATGGGGAGCTCCGCTTACAGAAAATGAATTTGATTTGAGTGATAATTGATCATACTCAAGGTTATACTTATTGCACTCTGTGTACAATTAAGTTAATGAATACATTACTGATTTTCAATAGGTTCCTCATCAGGACAAAGGTGATTAGTACATACATCAGCACCCATCAGGACAGAGGTTGAATTATTAGCTTATTGATGTGAATTTGGTGTAATGAGCACAGGTCATTGTGGAAGACTGAGTACCCAACATCTGCAGCTAATAACAGTGCAAGAGGACAGGGAGGCAATATGAAAGGGAATTAAGAAAAAAGACCCAATCTGTGAGGTGATGAAATGCAAATTGCAACAGGAATATGGTTAGCATAAAATCTATTAACATTGAGAAGATGGAAAAATAAATATATAAAAAGGTTTTTATGGAAGGGATGAGAGGTAACGCAGAGTTTAAGGACACTGTTCGGCATGGCTGGCATCATTGGCGGTGTGGTTCACAGGCACAGGGGAAATTAGTGGAGATAGTGGTGCCAGAGTTTGAGCTGAATTGCAGGGGAAATACATTCCAGTTACATCGGCCTGAGAGGCAATCGTATCGACTCATGTACTTGATGATATCCTGCCAGGTTGGCAGCGGCGGCGGCGTTTGAGATGCTGTCAGCGGAGGAAACCTTTGCCTAGATGTACTGTGGTGAAACATGCTTGCAAGCCTTTAATTTAACTACAGTGAAAATCTGTGACATTTACATCTGGACACAACTGTCTGATTTGTTTTCTTTTCTTTTTCTTTTTGGTTTGGTGATGTGAGGGTCTGTGTGGGACAATGTCATGTACTAATAACATGCAGAATTACTGGAAGGAAAATATAAAATTGGATATAATAACGATAATAATAAAACAAATCCTTATTTCTTCAGAGACAGAACGAATCCCCTGGTGTAGAACAAGCTCCAAAAACAATGCAACCTCTCCCACCAAACATTTTATTATCTTCTTTTATTAGACTCTGCCTGGAAAATGCACATTTTTTCAACTCAGTGCTCCAGTTTGTGCTAAATAATCGTAGTCATATGCAATAATCTTGATGGCATCGTCGATATTTGTTTCTCTCTGGGTTAAGACAACTGCCTGCAGTGCCACAAAAGTAATGAAACAAGTGGTCAGTACTGATGATGACGGGAAAGTATTGAAAAACAATAAAATGTATCTGAGATGAGGATCTTTCCTCAACCTTTATTTAGCTTTCTAAACAAAACAATATGTTAATCAAGCTGTATTCACCAAAAGTGGAAATTATAGGGAAAATAAATAAAATATATTGTAAATGTTTAGCCACTTTTGCTGACATTTTGCAAGATTTTCTAGTCAATACTGGGAAACTTACATCAGTAAATTTGTCAGAAAGGCCAGACTGACAGTTCAAACATCCAGACGAGGCAGAAACTTTGGCTGCATGCAGACAGACAGACATGAAAACATAAAGATCTGCAGCTTTGAGGAGCCATTTCCTCCCAGAAAACATCACGATCCTGTTACAAAACAAAGAACAGCACTGCAACCATCAATTAAGCAGACGCTGTCAGTAAACACGTCACTCATCCACACAGCTGTGTCCTCGCATGAACAGCTCTGCCTTGACCATGAATTAGACATGTGATCCCAGAAACAACGAACAAAGAAGCGAAGCCCAGAAGTGTTTCAAGCAACTGTGAATTATGCTTCTAAAACTCAGCAACAGAAAGAACCACATGCCCCCAAAAAGTGCTATATGTTCCACTCTCAGCTAGTCACTAATTACAGCTGGGAGGGGAACGTTACCCTCAGTTTCACAGCCCGGTGAAATATGCACAGCTATTTATTACATTAAGAGACAGAGAACAACAGTATATTACAAATCACTTTAGGGAAGAGTACTTTGGGTGGGTTCAAAAGAGGGTGATGTTCATTTCATTTTTTCCTTTAGTTAGCATATCATATTAGGGCGTTGAGGGATTTGAATGGATAATCCTACAAATATGCAAATATCCAGGCAGCTTCCTCATTATTCCGAGCATTATAACCGCTGGCAAATGCTCGGCTTTTGTGTGGAAGACCTGCTAGGTTGATAGTAGCCTATCCAGGAGCACGGCCTGTTGCATTATTAAGTATTACATTATTACTGAAAGCCAAAGGAGGCCCCTTCTTTTAACAATACAGCTCTCTACATGAGGCCCCTCTCCAAATCTCACTTTGTATCCCCCTGCCGACCCGGGCTGCACCAAAACAGCAGGTTAAAGTGAAGGCTTGAAACCGCAGGCAGTGAGGATGAAGCATGTGGGTGTAAAAAGGCATTGATGGGTTCAGCCCAGAGGCACATCCCAGTGTTCCCTCATGGAGACTGTGAACAGAGGTCTTCACTCCGCCAGCTGCAAATGGTGATGCATTGATGAGAAGGTCAGAACAGATTGAATTTAACCAGATTACTCACTGCGTTCTAGCTTCTGTCAATTATGCTGCTAATAACTGATGTCCGGGGCGATCGTAGCAGTTCATTGCTAAGCTAAGGTTTGAGATGCGGTGCAAAGGGGAAGAACTGGAAGGCGTGGCTCTTCATTTCTGATAAAAAATGCACTGTGGGAAGATAAATAAAGTCATGAAACACTGTGTAAATGCTTCAGAAGTCACAGGTGAAGTCATGCTGATGTATTTTATGCATAAAAAAATATAAAAGGCTTATTTTTTCCTCATAAATCTTATTTCAGGCATGTAACTAAAACCACCTTATCAAAAAAAAAACATTGACTTTAAGACAAAAACTAGAGATTTTGCAAAAGTAACTCATTTCCGGGTTTTAGGACTCACTCCTGCTGCACTCTGTTTCAATATTACTACACTTATGTTGCCAAACAGAGCAACCAAAGCATCAGTAATGACGCTGTCAACTTGATGTACAATGTGCATGCAAACATAACCTAGAAAATATGTGTCCCATTGATCTTCCATTCTCATGTTTCTCCCCCTCTGCAGGGGGGCTGTTGGCATGCCGGGCCTCAGGCCTCAGGGACGCTCGGCTGTGTCTAATGTGCTCCCAGCTCGTATCAGGTGCCGCAGTGTTTACGCAGACAGAGGTGACCGTCGAAAGTTGTCCTGTTGGGTCACGACAGCCACACACGTTGGCAGATGAGATGCAGATGACAGTCAGTGATGTGTCAATCCGTCAGCTGCGGTCTCCTACATTCCTTCAACGTGGAGGGAGGAAAAACAGGTCGAATCTGTCTGCACATTAATCCAGATGGCTGGCTGCAATTTCAAAAGCTTCATTGTCATTCGCTGACATTTCACAAGCCCCCCTCTGAGTTTTTTGCTTATCTGAGTCACGCCGACTGAAATGAGGATCGGAGCAATATGGAATTCAGATGCCTCGCCGGATGATCAGCTCTAACTCCGTCTCTCAATACAAGGGGAGTCATTTTTCTGCCCTGATTGCTTCTGAATGCTTAGACAGTGTTTCAAACATGAACAAATGAGGTGTATAAACTAACACATTAGCTAACATGAGTTCTGCATAATTTAACGCTGATATTTTGAAGTCACTGCTAATAGATGCTAGTAAGTGTAGACGTCTGAAGACTAATTGCATTTCACTAATACCTTGGGTTGGAAGTAATGTATACATATTGTTTAAACACAAACATTTATGCTGTTTTAACAATTTATATCTCTAACTCTTCATTACAAATTGAGTAGAGCACATTGCCTTGTGGTATTGTAGGCAGACAAAGTGCACATACACTGATTTTTTGAGTCCAGTGTGGGATTTTGGGAGGCCACAACATACAGTAGCTCACACACACTCTGCTCAGATTTCGGACACTTTTATTAAATGTCAAATAAAATGCAGGACACAGTAAATGGGTAGCTTTTGGGCACAACCTGAAACTGTAGAATTCAGCTGTTATTAATGTTATTTATCACACTTTGACTTTTCTTGTCACATTTACAAAAATAAAGGTCTATATAACACCTGCTCACACTGGAGGAATCCAGGGATTTGGAGTTTTACAGAAACTCACATGTTCAAACGTGACTTCAGAAACACAAATGTGGAAGCTCCTGTCGTCATTAACTGGATGCACTTGTGTGATTTATGCAGTTGAATAGAAAAAGAAAAAGAAAGTTTGAATTAAGTCACATTTGAGTAGTAAGACTCAGCGTAGGTCATTCATTCTGCAGCAGGGCTGGTTGACGGTCTCAGGTTTCTGCTCAATATTACATCACTGCTCCTTTAACCCGTCAGGAATTCAAGTCATAAATATCAAACATGTTTGAAATTTCAAATTCGAAATCTGAGAGGCTCCAGTTCAGTGTTACCATTAAGATTATCTTGGTTAATGGTCACACTTGAGGATCATTTGGGCAGATTATCTGCTCAGAGCAGCACCAGAGTCAGAAACATCCTGATGTTTGGTCAGGAGAGGAGACACGATCCAAAATTTTCCCAATTATCCTCCAATGTGAGGCCAGAGGAGGTAGATAAACAAATTAATGATAGCCCCCAATTAATTAACAGCTAATAAAAAGATATTCAATTACCATGAATGAGGGCGCATATAACCAATGACCATGCGTAGATCTGAAGTCTCTCCATTCACACAGGTGTCTTCACGTATTTTGCCTGATTAGCCGTCTTCCTGGAGCTGTGTGGGTGTGCACAAACCGTGTGTGATTGGCATTGGATTCCTCCGGCAGAGTAAAGCCAGAGAAATTAAAAACACCTCTGTGAACATGGAGAGGGCAGCATTTAATTATTGGATTATGTGCCATTTAGCACCTTCTAAAGGGTGGAGGGGATGATCCATGAAGTGATCAGAATGCAGATTCACAAACATCTCACAGCAGAGATGAAATCACTGGTTTGTTTTCAATCACTTATATATTTTACATTGCCGTTCCTGTTTCCTGATCAATCAGAAATCTCTTGTCTTTCAATAATTAGTAATTAGTTTCTTAATTGTTCATTTGTACTTCCTTGACTAACTGTTAAGGACTGATTTCTTGTGATTTGGCTCCATCTGATCGGAGTAAGTTACCTGCAAACATCCTCAATCTGTCATCATTTTATTTATCTAAGAAAGTTTTGTTTTCATATCTTTATACAGATTTGCCTGTTTTTTTTTTTTGGCTATCACTGCTCCTTTACTTTCTTTATTCTTATTTTTAGACTGATCTTTTTTATCATCTCCTCTGTAAAGATGTTACACTTTGTTGTTGTTGCTGTTGTTTGCGTGGTTGTTTTTTGTATGCTATATATCATCAAGTCCTGTACCTTTCTAATTTGTTTTATGAAAACAAGATCATAGATCTCAAGGGCTTTGTTATAATATATGATAAATTCACTTACTGGGGAGCTTTAGGAGCAAATGAAAGATGTTACACGGCACATGAACTGTCTGCACATCAGATCATAGGGGAACTGGGGTATTTTTGGCTCAATTTAGCAATTAAAAACCAGTGAAGAGAACCAGGTGTTGAACCAGCGGGGTTGGATAGGCACCATCTGCCCCACCAACCCCTAAAGGGGATTGATCCAGCCCAGGAGACCCACGAGTCTCATTGGCTCTCATGTGATGATACATAAAATATAAAACAACACCAGAAGGACATCGTTGGCTTTCAAAAAAAAAATAAAAAATCACCTCACTGTATCAAAAGTGGCACTGTAATCATGTTTAAAGATTGTTGCAGATCTCGTCTCATGTGGCGGAAATCCAGCTCCCATTAGCTTCAGCTGAGAGGATCCCCTTCAGCTTATTTATGACCGGTGAGAATGACCAAGGTGAAAACCAGCAATGATCTCCCTGTCACTTTCGCTGGTTTATATCAAACAGCTCATGCTTCATCACCACCACCACCACTGATGGCTCAATTCCAGCAGCAAAAATACAATCAGCGCGGTCATTGACCAGCTGTCTGTGTGAAAAATACCCTGTTTATGAGACTGAGGCCAGTAAGTTTCCAGGGTTATAGTGAGGAGTAACTGAGTCAAATAGCTCACAGCATTTAGGTCAACCATCGCCGATTGCGGAAGAAAAAAAAAATATATAAAAGTGCAATGTCTCAACTCATGAACGTCTCTGCTCAGTGAGTTCAAACATGTATGGGGGTGCAAGACACCACAATGCGCCTTTTTGCTGTACGGGATTAGCATAGCAGTTACCCACATGTCAACCTCAATCAGAGCGACTGCTCGGTCAGAACTGAGTTTTCAGGCTTACTGGTGTATGAAATTCATTTACTTCACACCTCTTCTCAGACTTCATCTTAAATCAGCGGCCATTCAGCTCTGATGGGAGGACTTGTGGCATGAAGCTGCCTGCAGCAAATTCAGCAGAGAACTTTGCACTGCAGAGGGAAATATTGGCAGAACTAGATGTAAGGTTAGTCGAATCTGATGTGTCTACTGTGTCATCTTTGGAATAGAGATGAATAATGCTACGCCAATGTGCATGTGTGTGTGTGTGTGTGTGTGTGTGTGTGGCTGTTGTGTCGATGCCAGCAGCAGCAGGGAGTAGAGGATAAAAACAAACTGTGGCTTCAGCCTTGTCAGGACACGTTCATGCCAAAATGATTTTGTACAGAAAAATATTTAATGATATATTTATTTATTTATTTGCCTGGTTTTTTTTGCTTATTTCCAAATACACTGTTCTTCTGCCTGTTTTTTTTTGTTTTTTTTGTTTTTTTTGCTCTGAAAGAGGAGCAAATATAAGTGTGACCTGACACTGACAACTGATTTGTTTTAGCACATTTTCAATAACAACACCTACATATTAGTTGTTGCCAGGTGTCAGGGAAGATATTTAGCAACACAGCACATTCATTTCACACGAGAGATGATTGTATGCTTCTTGTTTTCTAACCGTTGCTTTATACGATGGCTGAAATCATTCCAAAACCTTGACGATTAATGATTTAAAGTTTTACCACGATGAAGAAGAGTCCTGAACATCACTTTATTTTATCAAACAAGAATCCTCCTCTAAAGACAAAAATGCATCAAACCCACACTGGAGAATTTACAAACTAACCAATAAAGATCAAATGTTGCTGACCCACATGGCCAACAAGGTGCATTTGAACGCACCGCAAAGAATTTTCACAGGGATGCTGAGCGCCTGCATGAGAGTAAATAACTCTGCAACTCAGCAGGTGGCGCTAGTCTGTGTTCGTCATCTAAAAGGAAACCAGAAGACCGACTGCAGCAGCTATAAAAAGAGCTTTTTTGATAAAGCAGCATGTGCATTTTTTACACAGAGCTGGCCTCCGTTGGCCTTTGGTTCCTTCTCTCCAGATGTCAATGTAGAAATTCATCAAGCAGAAAAATCTAAAGAAAAATGCAAAGAAACTTCTGTGTGTGTGTGTGTGTCCCCTTTTGACTTTTCTCTTTTGCTTGACTTCCCATTTCTCTTTTTTTCTGGAATCACTAGCTGTAGCTGAAAAGCCAATCAAAGTGATTTCTCTTACCGACGAGCTTCGCTGCAGATTCGATACACCCAACCGGCCGAGAAGCCACTGACATGAGCTGACAACAGAACGTGACACACCGCAGAAATTAGAGACCGCAGATTTTCCCCAGACTAACTAACTAACTAAGTAACTCTAAATACACCGTGTTTTTTCATAAATCTCATCAAACCTCAACCACATCAGCATCATTTAATCATTAAAACTTTAATTTTGCACTTTTAAAGGGCACAGTAATGTCATCCAGCTGACAGTGACACCAGATCAGAAAACACTCATATATCTCGCCATCGTAAATACGACTTTGACACAGAATGCATTTTCTTCTTTTAATTTGTGTTTTTGCTTTTGCTATTGTCCACTGTTTTTATTTTTCTTCTCTGAATTCATGTCATGTGTTTTGTTTTTATGGTGGTTCAGACGAGGGGAAAGCTAAATGTTCGTCGTCTTGTTGTGTCTTGTAATTCAAGTCACTGTGGATTGTGTCTGAATTAAACCAGATGTCATGGTCCAGCTGTGCCTCTCCCTCATTCCCACAGTTTTCTGCTGCTTACTCCTCACTCGAGTGTCTTGTTTGTGTTCTCTCTCTCCCCGTCTCTCTCTCTCTCTCTCTCTCTCTCTGTCTCTCTCTCTCTCCAGGTCTGTTGTGTTTGTCTGTCTGGGCGTGACTCTCCAACCCCCCCTCCCGTTGTCAGTCACTTG
This sequence comes from Acanthurus leucopareius, assembly GCA_029814765.1. Taxonomy (NCBI): domain Eukaryota; kingdom Metazoa; phylum Chordata; class Actinopteri; order Acanthuriformes; family Acanthuridae; genus Acanthurus; species Acanthurus leucopareius. The sequence goes on along the minus strand of JAQMCX010000058.1, from coordinate 18,459,592 downwards.
CCTCCTGCAGCCAATCAGCCGGCACACCTGCAACAAACCCACTAATCAAGCTCCTGTAGCACATATCCACTCTCACTTCACTCCAGGCCTCGACACTCCATTCGGTGCACCAGCGTGTTGCTTACGCTACGTCCATTTTCCAGTCTAGTTAAAATTCTCCCTCCGCCCGTCCACCTTCTGCTTCTCCACTCAGGCCTTCTCTGCCTGCTTTTCCCCTGTTTGAACTGGATCAGCTCTCCAAACCACCGCAGCTTTGCAAAAAATCTTCAACCTCGACTGTTTCATCTGTGTGTTTTATTTTTGGGACCAACCAAAGTACAACTAAAAAAAGCTCAAATTTAAAATCTCTCTCTATCTGCAACCCAGTGTGACCAGCGTCAAAGCATCACTAAGAAAGAAAAAAAAAATTGGTTGTATTGAAAAGGGAATAAATGTCAGATTTTTAGGTGAAAAACAAATTGAAATCCCTTTTCAGGGAAGAGTGGCTATTGTTACTTATTACTACTACTCACTATGCTATCTATGGCAGATCTTAGCTTTTGTATTTTTTCTCATGTGGTCAATAAAAACAATTTTTGAAATTTGCAAGATACTGTTATTAGCTACATTTCTTTATTATAATAACAGCAAACATCCTTTGGCTGATGTAACATTTGCATTAAATACTATATGCCTGTAGAAAGAGATGTGGAGGTAAAAGAAAATTCAGGCTGGAACCAGAAAACACAAGTTTTAGTAAGGCAAATAATTTTATTCCGTTTTTTAATTAGTGCTTAAGCCATGAGTGTGTGTTAGCTTTTCTTTGAAACAGGTATCGACACAAGATGTACTGATGGACATCGATCAGCTTGCAGGCTTTAAAACACTCATTGATGATCAGACAGAAGAGAAAGACAAACTTTTTTGTTTATTCTGTGGTTTAGTGCTGTTTTCCTTTCTTTTTGGAGCCGTTTTATCACCATCTGCCTTTTTGTTTTAATTCTTTCCACCTGCGAGGAGCTCCTCCATTTCATTCGGTGCAGCGCTTTGGAGAACAGAGGTGTCAACCAACAACAAACACACAAATCAAACAACTTTAGTGAGCGCAGTGACACCTTTGAGAACATTTAATTTTCCCCCTTTTTTTTCCTAGTGCGAACACCACAGACTCCAAACTATGGGTGGAAAAAGAAGTGTTGAGCTGGAACACAGAGATTTGTCAGATGATCAAGAGGCAAAATCTGGGATTCAGCTGCTGCCATCAGAGGCTGTGATAATGTTCTGCTATTTCGCTATTTTTAGTCGACGAATGTTGATTTTTTTTTTTTTTTTGCTTTTTGCATTTTACTTCACTTTTTAGCATCACCATTTTTATGAGCCTGGCCATGAAAAACAGACTCAATGTGGACTCGGTTTAATGGTTACGGGTCATAATCTGAAAACATTTAATAGCTCTCATCTTTACTCTTAATGGATTCTCTAATTCATCACCTGTGTCTTATTAAAATGACTGGAGGTGTTATTAAGTCTCTTTGCTGGGGTTTGGGCTCCTTCTTTTGCTTAAGTAATGTGATTTGTAATCTTGTGGTTTTGGACTGATGATATCACCTTTAATGCTCAGCTAAGTGTGTCTGCAGGCCCTGATGCAGACATGTTAATCCCTTATGAGACAGTGCACAGTCATTTTTCCTCAGGCTGTGTCCTTCTGGCTGCTGCAGAGTTTATTCTGGTGTTGACCAGGAGTTTGCAGTCAGAGCTAGTGGGTTTTGAAATGAGGACTCGAGGCAATCTGCTTCATCTTTTTTAAAACTCTCTTCCACTTTTTCATTAACTGGGTTTTTACAGGATATTTCAGCTCATGTGTTTTCACTCAAAGGGATTCTTTGTGTTCTTTTGTCCTTTTGAAGTTTCTATTTTTGAATTGTTTTGTCTCATTTTATGATCGTCACATTGATTGTGATACACAGGATTTGAAATTGTGTTGGTTAATATGAATTTTTAAAGCTGTGATCACCTGAATATTCACATTATAAAATGCTACAAATGGAGGATGGATGGTAAGACGAGAAAGTGCTTCATTTTTCTGTAATCAGATGTTTTCCTGCTCTTGTTATATATATATATATGATTGCATATATATCTGATTACAGCCACCTGACTCTAATGCACACACACATTTGTGATATTTTGGATGGTGGTGATTTACATACAGTCTATGAGCAGTATATTATAGTACAAAACAGAAGGAATAGCAACAAAGCAAAGCCCAGACAGATCATTCAAAGCAGGAGCTAGCATGGGATCATAACTCAAAGGAAGATAATGCTGTATGAAGAAACATGACATTGTGTTTTCCTCACAAAATTGAGTTACATTTCCCTCCACAAGGAAGATTTCACACATTAATGCACTCTTCCAGACACGGACGCCTGTGTGAAGCCTCGTAGTCACAGCACATAAAGAGAAATGAAATCTACATTACAACACGGCAAGCAGGAAATATCAGGCAGGTTGCTGATTTTGTTGTTTTACAAGCCACATTATGATTTTCCACACATGAGCCACAAAACACTGACTGTCTCAGATAAAATACTGCAAAACTGCAAAGTACAGTGTCAATTCGCTTGCATTGTGCTGACTGACAAAACTGGAAAAGGTTTAATTAAAATAGAACAATACCACAACACAACAGACGCAACAGTAAACGTTTGATGACCTTCTATCAGGCTAAATTATTGTCTATGAAAAGACAAACTTCAAGTGTGAACCCGTGGAGATACATCATCGAGTTCACTGAGTTGAAAATGTGGGTGTTTGGTGCAGGTGGGGCTCTTTTTTCAGCATTTTAACATGAAATGTTTTTTCTGTAAACGTTGCAGTCTCAGCTCACAGTCCTGCAGGTTTGCACAGCACAGAACTGTCCTTAGTTTGCTCCCCTGTTTGTTTTTAAAGGATTGGTCTCAGCTATTTACATACTTGAATAACAAGGCTCAGGAGAAACACAGACAACCCTTCACATATTTGTACTTTCAATCCGAAATGTAAAAAAAAAACTGCCTTTTTATATTTTCTCAGGAAAGCAGTAGAGCAGGGGAATTATATGTTGATAGGAGAATTCTGGATTTAAACTTTATTAAACCGTTTCTACCTGGATGTAAAGGTAATAAAAAGGATCTCTGTTCAATCATCCAATCATGTTCTTTGTGGACATCACTTATTACCTGTCAATTTTAAATTTACATGTTTCCAAACCACTGATACATAAAATTTGTACATTTCTCACATAAAATATCAGTGTTTGAATAGTTCATATCCATGTGACATAGCTCTGGTTATATGCAGGTCTACCTAAGTTAAATCATGTCACCAGGAGGTGGGAGGGGACAGCTGTGATGATGTAACATCTGGGAGAGACCAAAACCAGGTGTTTTTAGGGAGATGAGAGGAGATTTTCCTGCTGTTTTCCAGCCTCTGGGTGTTTTTTAAAGCAAAAACAAGAGAGTTTCTCAACTGTGTCTCTTGCGACAAACCAGGTATTTTTATTCAAAACATGCTTTGACCAAGTGTTTTTTGTGCCTCAGCCTAATGGGACCTTAACCACTGAAACGTAAACTTCTGACCTTAAAAAACATAAGGAAACCTAAAGTTCTAACGCATTTGTCATTTGCAGACACCTACGATGCTAAAATAAGTTCATGGGGATTAAGCTTTGCTGGCTCATTGAGATCAGAAAATTGTCAGTGTGTTTATGCATAAAAGAGCTTCAGCTAAACTACTGAATGAATATGAGAGGTCATGGAGACATTCACCTGAGTTAAAAAAAGCCCCGCAGGCCTGCTGGGAGAGAGAGAGAGAGAGAGAGAACACCACAAGGACACGACAGGAGCTGCAGCAGCAAGAGATTTGATGAAAAGAAGTTTTGTCAAAGTGTACTATGGCCTCATGGCTCTGTTGAAAGATTTGCACTCACTTTAAATTGAGGGAAAATAAAAGAGTAGATTAAGTGAGGTCTTATTAGTTATAAGGAAAATAACTTTACAGACTCCGTGCAGGTTTTTTTTTTTTTTGCTATGGATAGAAATATCTAATCTGCTCAGCACAGTCTGAAAGTAAGGTGCATTCAGTAATTGCTAAGACTTATTTTGAGAAATAATGGAAATGCATTCCAGAATAATAAAACAGGGTTCTGAGGTCACATTTGTTTCGGTCCCTGCACATACAGGCATTCTAGGTAATGAGAGCGTGCACAAACTTGCCAAACAAGCTGTTAAAAAAGAAAACTCAGACATCGGTATTAAACTTTTAAAACCAGAGGGAAAGGGCATTGTATGGAAGCAAATCAATAAAGATTGGCAACAGCACTGGGATCAGCAGATAAGGGGAAAACATTTACATTCAATTCAAAACAGAGTTGTTATTGTGAGAAATATGGGAGGAAATAAAAAAGGAGAATAAAATTGACCCGAATTTAATCCTGTTGGCAAATCCACATTGCAGTTGCCGGATGCGGGGCCTGAAACTGTGCCTGACGCGGCCCCCCCTGCCCCCCCACCCCCCCGCCCTGAGCCTGACAGTTCACTTCTCTCAAAGCATCATGGTTGTTGTTTTTTTTTCAGGTCCTTATGAATTCTCCTCCACATCGTTCTGTGACCTCATGACTCTTTCCAGGGTCAAAAGTCATCAGGAAAACACACAGACATGGACTATTTTATTATCTTAGCCTGTTTTTCAGTATGTTAGTGATATATTTTATCAACACTATATGTTACTTCTTTATTTATTAATAGGTTTATTCCACATCTAGGCTCCTTGGTGTTATGTTTGATTTTCTCAGGTGATATGTTTTTTTTAGTTCATGACTAATTTTGCTGATAACCAATAGGATCCCTCGTAGGATCAATAAAGTTGTTTAAATTCAACCGAACAGTTTGAATTCAAGCCATCTTTCTCTTTCTGCTTTTTCTTAATCAGCTGATAATCTTTCTGCTCTTTTAGTTGAATCAGATTCTGCCACTCTCGCCTTCAGCCAGTCATGTTGCTGCTGTCAAACGTAAACTCTGAATTCTTCTCTGCTGCTTCTCACCAAATCCAGATCTTAGCAATTCTCTTATAAACTTAACTAACTCGAGTGTCTAGATTCAGCAGCATAACAAAATCAAGATCAGCTGCAGTTATAATATTTCCTCGGCCTTTATCTTTTTCCCTAAAATAGGCACACACTCATGCACACACACGCCTGGAGACAATAAAAACAGAAAACTGTAACTGTAATGTGCAAAGTGGGATATATAGCTGTTATATTCATGTAAAAGTATCTTTTAATGTTGCTGTTTAACAGTTGCTTTAAAGCCTATAAGGTGATACAATCAATGCAATTTATATAATTAAACTGCAATAATCGGCCTGTAAAAGCTTCTTGACCCTGCTGCATTGCAGCGGCTGCACCTGCTGTACTTCAATCAGTGTCTGGACTCCATCAGGGGCCACAACTCAAGACTTCACTGTCCCAAGATACGATGACAGCATGGTGGTCTCTAATCACCCAAGACTCTGCATATTTCATATTTTTGTGCACGTGTAAATAAAATATATCCTGATTGAAACCAACTCCATGGCACTATTATGTTTCCTGTTTAATTCCCCAAAGTCACCAAATTATGATAACTGTTGTTCAAAAACTGACAAGCCCCTGGATAGAAATTAAGAATAAAATGGTAGCAGCTCTCTCAATTTGCCTGAGGGGGGGCTCACAGTGTCAGACTTTAAAAACCCCGGGTCCACCATATTATGGTAAATTGCCTTTTCTGCTCATGAATAATTTTTATTCAGTCCAATTTTGGTGGAATGCTGCAGAAAACAAATTCAAAATGCTCTAATACTTTGATATTTGTGCTTCCACGAACCTTCTTCTATCATTCCAGTGCTAAAGCATTGGACTTGGTTTCACTTGGGTCTGTTGACTGACTCCCCAGGTTCAGAGCTCTACCTTCCAGGCAATTAGTCCGTCAACGCTCCATCACCCAATCAAAAAGCATCCATAATAACCAGTGGGATACCAATTAGAGCGAGGTGCTCGAATCTCCTCCACCAAGACTCATCCTCCTGTACTGAGGGACATTAATAGGGCTGAGTGGCTGTCACAGACCAGCGTATTACCCTTTGAAACTGAAATAGGTTGGAGGTTAAAAAATCAAACAGGATTTTGATGTTACAGAAATAAAAACTTGTGCTGTGAATCTGTGAACTTCTTCCAGTGATGAAACAAGTGCCTGTGCTCTGATCCGCGCGCATCATGTCGTGATTCAGCCTGCGTCAGTGATGTTTTTGCGGAGGATAAAGATACTGCTGTTCCTCTGACAGACAAGCACAGCCTATAAAAAGTATATTGATTGAACAGAATGGAACGTCCTCACATCTACATCTTTTCTCATCTCGCCGATGCCCTTGAGGGTCAACACAGTGTCTTTGGTAATTGGAAATGCAGCCGAACCCTCACTGTGAAGGATAAAAAAAATTTGGGGCAGGATGGGTAATAAATGGGACTAATGTCTGTGCCGTTTAGACGCTGTCTGCAGGGCTGAGTTTTGTGTATACAGCCTCAGGCTGTGGAAATGTTGCTCTTCTGAGGTCAGCTTTGACAAATCTCTGAACCCAGCCTGGTGTAAACCTGCAGGAAAAATGAAACAGCAGGCAGCAAATAAAGGAATGGGCGCTATGAAAATAACCTATATCAATAACATTGACTAAAGCATGGGCACACAAAACATACACCTTCAAAAATAAACTGCACTGTTTCAGTTTCTGCTTTTTGTGAGAGGAGTGAGGAATAAATTTCCAAATAAAACATCACATTATGGACATCTCTGTCAAGCCAGATACTGTAGGTTGTATATGCAATGTCAGATTTTATTAACAGTAACATTTAGGACACAAAAAGAAAAATGAAGCTGATAAAAAAGCTGCATACTTGCAGTGAATGTGTCCAAGTCTTCACAGGGGGAAACCAGAGCAGTGCATTAGTTAATAATTTAAATGACCTCTAAAAATAAAGTTATTACCTAATAATTTGTATTTTGTAACTGCCATAAAACCCCAAGAGAAGACTAAGAAACAACAATAAAATAATAAAATAACCCTAAAAACAAGTGTTTTCTTTTATTTTTTGCTTAAAAAAGCACTAAACACACAAATTGAGTCACACAAATTTGCAGTTTGTTCAATACCATGAACACACACACTGAATGTTGAGTCAATCACTGTCCTGCTGCTGGAAATATGGATAAAAATTCAGTTTAAAGCTGCGTCTGGAAAAAAAAACCCCCAATAAATAGACTATTTACTTCAGTTTGAGTGATGTTTGTTAAAATCTACAGCACCCTGAAGTTCAGGAAATCACTCCAATTTCAAAACTAAGCTACTTACTCATGACCCATTTTGAAGATTTATATCTTGGGTAGGAACGAACAAACTGAGAGAGTCTGAGAGCCGCAGACAGAGAGGGGGAGTGAAAAGTGCTGAGAGACAAACATACTGCCTTTTCCTTTAAGCTTATAATGTTCAATTTAAATGGAGTCGGAGTGATGTTGACTCCACTTTGCTTGGTTTAAAAGATATAGTTTGTAGTGGTGTGTTTTATTTTGACAAAGACACAACAGTATGAGGTACTTATTATTATAGTTATGATGCCAATATCCCATAAAGCCTACCTGCTTACACTTTACAAGTTATTGTTTGCCACAGAAAAAACAATACACAGCAAAATTTATAGCTGAAGAAGTCCTCATGTCAGCATGTCCTGGTCTGACCCAACCTGGTGTCTCCTCCCATTAATGTGAGCTTGAGATGCATTCAAAGACAGGTGCTCAGCATCCTAACCAGGTGTCTGACCCACATCACATCCCCGTCGTGTTAAGTTCAATGTGTGCACAGCTTCAAGTTTTCACCTGATGGTGCAAAGCTCACATTATTCCAGCATGTCCAGGCTCACATACACAATACACAATACACTCTTTGATAATCAAAAGCCAAATGATGCTTTTAACACCTTTTCTACTACGGAGTATGTGCAGATGTTGAGACCAGCTCATTTGCTTTTATTAATAAGAGTTTGATAAGAAGCTTCGTACCTCTTTCATGTCTGTACACTAAATATGAAGCTCCAGTCAACTTCTGTGTAACTTAGCATCAAGACTTAAAAAAATATCATGGCTGCACCAAAAAATCCCAAAACAAAACAAAAAAGCGTATGAAGGCATATGCATAATAAGTTTCTTGGTGCCAAGTTATTTCTCAATTCGAATGCACCCAGCAGAGAGTTTGATGTCACTGCACATGCATTAGAAAAGGTCGAGCACACAACCTTCTGTAAAACCACAACATGCTGCTTAACAATCCAAATTTTGTCTGAATTCAAGATTCGAGCTGTAACATGTTTATTAATAAGCTCTAGAGATGCTGGTGGGTACATGTGTGGATATCTTCAGACAGAGCCAGGCTGGCTGCTCCCAGCTGTTGCTAATCATTATGCGTCATTATGCTATGCTATGCTATGCTATGCTATGCTAACTGGCTGCTGCTGATCGTACTGTCACTCAGACATGAGATTGGTGCCAGTCTTCTAACCGTACTCACGGCAACAAAGCTTAACAAGTTTTGTCGAGCTAAATTACTTTTAAAATGCAGTGCTTAAGTTGTACATAGCGTTATGTAAATGTGTGTTTGCAGAGTTATGTCAACATATATAAGTACATCTTTGTTTAACCCAGACTTACTTTTTAGATGTAGAAGCTATTGCATAACCTCTGTTCAAACATTGGCTTCTGTGGATTTGCACAGTGTTTTGCATGCTTAAAATCCTCTCCAGCACACAAAGGTAACCAGCATTGATTTCTCAGAGGAGCTGCACTATGGACAACAATCAGCTTTGCTCTTCTACCAGCCTCAGTCTGCTGCATGGCCTGAGCCTCAGCAGCTGAGTTATGCTAAACACAGCAGCCCAATGTGTATGTTAAAGAGGCTATGCAAACAGTACAACAAGTTCAGGAAAAAGTCATTACTGTGTCAAATCATCTTCAGTCTCCGTAACTTTAATATCTACATGGAAAACTTGTTGAGGCTGAATAACGAAGGTCCCATGTTGTTGAACTTTTTTTTTTACCCATTTTATTTGTATGCAGTGCCAGTATGGTCAAAGAGCTTAATAAATGAGAGGGGCTTTATCTGTAATCCATAGGCAATGATTGTAAGATTAGATTATTTATTCAGTTTTTACTGCGTTGGCTTATAGTCTGGTTTTTGCACAGAGAGTGATTTTTGTAATTGCTGTGAAAGGAACTTGGGCAAAAAGCTGAGCCATCAGCTGTGCTGAGTTTTTTTCTTTCTTTTTTCAGCAGATAAATAAAAAGTTACAGCAGTTAAATAAAAATGTTACCATACTTACTAAACTGTGAATTCATTTGAACTCAAGAAAATCAATTAATCTTCCCCATTTTGGGACAGACTTCAAGATCGCAAAATTCAAGACTGACTATTTCTGGTATGTACTTAAAGAAAAATACTCACAAAAAGTGAAAATAATACATTTTGTGATCAACTGTACACAAACTATTTCACACATGAAAGAGGAAGTGATCCTGTGTGAAGCACATAAACAGACTCATTTATCAGGACACTTACTGTGATATTATTGATTTTTATTCAAGGGTTTGAGGCAATAACTCAAGGTCCTCACCTAAAAAAAAATCCATAAAAATGAGCATATGGCTCTGCAGCTCCTGAAACCCACAAAAATTTGGTTCAATTTGTTTGTTGTAAATTATAAAAGGCAGATCAAGTGACAATAGCACAGATGCTGGTCTCATGGAGCAAAGCAAGGTCATGGAAACACATATGCAGGTCAGGATGAGCCAGACAGATTAATGAAAAACAGCCTGCTGACACGCAGATTTGGACACCACTCATACATCAGCATCCTGTTGTCACCACCAACCTCACATGAGTCCGTTTCAAGCGTAGCGAAATGTTTCAGCAGCCAAACAGACAAAACAGACCTGTATCTTTCCAAATTCTATTAAAAATATCTGAGTTTCAAAGGGTAATACATATCACAGTTAGTGTGTTGCATCTTTTTCAACTATAAAAACAGACAAAATTAAAAGAAATTCCTATAAAAAATGCTGTTTGTAGAGATAAAAGATTCAAACACAGCAACAATGCACCCTGGAAATCATATTAATGTACTACAAATGTGCTTTGTGGTAAAACTGCCTCACTTATGATCGAAGGGAAAAGTTTTTTCCAGTTAGTTTTGGCAACAATGGCACATTGCAAGGCAGTAAAAGTAAACACATACCGTTTCCTTCTTGAAGTCGATGGGACTTTTTGATATAAAACCAAATGAAAAGATCCTTCTGTAATCTAAAATAACAGGTGCCTTGTGCAGTTTTCTTGCAAATGAACAACATTTTATATTCAGAATAAACAAAATCTATTGTGTTTTCTTCTTAAAAATAATTGCAAACCTTCTTTTTTTTATCATTTTAAACCATGCTTTGTTAAAATCAATGCTTCCTTGTTATCTTTTCTACATCTCTAGAACATTTCTGCATAACTTCTTGTGTGAATCAGTGGAAAAAATGTGAAGCCATCGGCAGGATTGTGTTGTATGTTACCTGTATGGGTCTTAATGCATATTAAACATCATTTTACACAGTTTTAGCAGTCAGAAAACCAACAGAGAGCTTTTAACCAAGTGCTTTGACTTCTTAAACACACCATAAACGACATAATGTTGCTTCAGGCAGAAATTGTGTTACAAGAGAAGAAACTACAAGGACACAAATGAAAAACATTGACTGTGAACAACATGCAGATCATCCTGTGACTTAAACATACCTCTACTTTAAATGCATTCATATATTTCATGTATTCCTTTCTTGCAGACACCCAAGTGTGTGATACAGTGAGCTATAATCTGATTTGTCCCGTCTGTAAGAAATTAACACATTTCTCACAGTGATTTGTGTGCAGAACTCATCCGCAGCCTCATCCTCATCTGCAAGCGGTTGATTTTCCCGGTGACGTTATTTGTTGTTGGAGCGTTGTTGTGTTTGCACACAGGGCAGATGTGTGCCCCCGGGGGCCAGCAGTTCAAAACTATCTGAAAGTGTTCGAAATGAATTGTAATGGGTGTGGAATTTCAAAAACACTGTGGGGAGGAAACAGTGATAAATGTTACACTCTGAGATAAATCAACACTTTTTGTTTCTGCGTTAGCTAGTCAGCAGGTGCTGCTGCAGGGCTTAACGTACACAGCATGACGAGATAAGAGCCGAGGAACAAAAGGTTCTGCTTTTGGTGAGAGTGACAGTTTTAATTACCGCAACATTTTTTGTTTGTCTCATTTCATAGTTAATTTGAAAACGCACTGCCTGTGGTAATTTACATTTTATGGTGTTTCATACTCCTCTGCCTTTCAGAATAAAATATTAAACTTTTTATTGCTTTACTTTTATTTTGTCGACAGTTGCTTTTGGAAAGATTCAACTGGTTGTTCCCAAACTTTCTGAACTGTGACTTTTGGTTTTGTGTCGAGAAACTTTTACTTTTTATCCCAACACCATTAATCATTTCACAGCCCCCCCATATTTATCTTGTGACCCACTGCAGAAACTAGTTGTACCTCCTCCAGCTACAACACTGATCTATTATTAATCTACTAAAAAGACACGTATAAAAATAAATCAGTCACAGAGGCCATTTTCTTTCTTTTCATCAGGCCTGCTGTGGGATGTGTATGACAGGTTATACTAGTTAATATCCAGTTGTCATGACAGAGACATTTTTGCCTTGATTAATGTCAAATTGTCATAATAAAACATCTTTTAATGTCAACTTTGCATTTAAAGTGAAATAATTGACTAAATGACACTTAATAACAACAGTCATAAATATTCATAAAGACTATTTCATGTTTATGACAAGCCTCATGTCATTGTTATGACGGTGTCATGTCAGTTTCATGCTCATCCTTCAAAATAAAGTGTTACTTTTATTGTTTACATCTATGTAAATGTTCATTGATGTCTATTTTAAACAGCATGCTGCTTTTTTACATTGTTTTATCACTATATTTGCTTTTGTGAAGGAGTCTTCCATCACTGTGTGTAGGGATGCTTTTAAAGATGTTTCCATTCACCCAATAATGTCTCTTCTTTTCTGAATTGAGAATCAGTATTCCTCTTGCTCTCCATACGTTTCTTTCATGGCTTAATCGCTCCATCCCCCGTGATAACGACGCTGATTGTCAAGGTTTCGAATTAAACCCGAGAAAACATGTCGCTACTGTTCTTGATTCGGTCTCACAGATGTGTATGACATCCAATATTTCACCAGTTTAAGCCGTGATAAACCAGTATTACCACAAATCTCTTCAAAGTGAACCCAGTGTGGGTGGAATTCACCTCATCATGAGCCCAGTGGCAGATAAATGCGGGGGCTGCATAGGTAATGATCCGTCATGTTTTCAGTCTGGGTGCGAGTTCTCGGCTTTGGTGTCCTCATCAAAAGACTTATCTCGCAGGCATTTGGGGGGAACTTCCATCTTGAAAAGCTCTCTGCTCTCCCATGATTAGCATCGGCACATTATTTATAATTTGTCGCACTGTTTAAGAGCACAGTTGGATTTATAAATCTATGTTCAAGGAGTTTTTTTTAATCGCACATTCTACAATATCCCTGTATCTCTCTTTATCACCTGCATTTGCATGATATATATAGTACTTTATAAGCACTGTTTTTTTTAGAGGCAGGCTGCAAATTGAGTTAATGTAGTTATGACACAAAAGTTAGGTGTGAGTGTGTGTGTAATCGAAAATGAGCAGAAAAACTTGCATTTTTTTAATTAAATGCAATGGTATGGGCTGTTATCTGAAGTTGTTAACATCTGTTAAAAAAAAGCTAACATGGTGGTGTGCATTTGCAAAAACTTGAATAAATTTTGCACATAAAAAGAAGCTCACAATGTGTGCGAATGCTTTTCATATCAGTGGTGTCAAAAACAGAATATTTTTCATGTCTCTGCAGGAAATAAAACAAAAGAGGTGGGAAGGATCCTCTACTGTTGCATCATTTATGAACTGTTATTCTGAAAGTTTTATGATTATATACTGAACAATATTTGAAAAGGATATGCCCTTATGGTACAGAACTAATTATTATGAAAATGTTTTTATTCAACAAAATGAACCAAACAAATGAGTCCCTACAGCTTTCAACCCTTTTGCTCCTCAATTATATGGACAACTTGGCTAAAACGAAACACACTTCTTGCATAACAAATGCAAAGGGAAATGTTTATCTGTCTTGATATACTGTGTAATTATCTAATTACACAATAAACTGAATTACAAGTGATACTAATGATGTGTTTGGCCACTTCAAAATGCTTCCATCTAGGGTGGCAAATTACTGCTCAGTGGTCTCAGATCAGCCACCGAGCAGCCAACAGGCGTTTTTCTTCACTGTGTCGGATATGTAGAGCTAAGTGGGGTGTGCAATCCACCGAGAGCTGAATATGTAAGAGCGTAAAAAAGGGAGACAAGTGTGAACTTTCATGCTATAGTATTAAATCATTCTCTTTGATAGAGACGGAGCATAACAAAGTGGCTTTGCATAGCCTTGTGTTTTCTTTTGTTCTTCAAAGTACTGATTCTAATGTAGAGAAAGTGTGCTGGTTTTTATTGTTGTTTTATGCACTTGGAAGAATCTTGTGTTTTTTAAAACAGGTCCGTTTCTGACTGTGCTGGGTTTTTAGTGTTACTGCCTTCCAAACGCTCGGACCTCCAAGCAAATATGTGATGCTCTGATGAACGCAAAATAACCAAAACATTTGATGGTTTCCACAAGTTTTTTCAGTGTTTGTGTATCAACATTTACTGATATTTACAGCATAAGTGAAGTTACAATAAAAATGGACAGAGGGATCAGAGACAACAGTTTATACCTGCCAATTCAGTTTAATATTCAACTGCAGTTACAGAAGGTTAAAGAAGGTTTGACGTCAAATGAAACTCTGTTTGCAAATAAGTATTTTCCTTATTATTTATTCATTTTTCCTATTATTCATTATTTTATTATATTAATTACTTATTGTTTCCTTATTATTTTCATAATAGCATAATACATTCATGAGACTTAAGTGGTGGGTTACATCAGTGGCAACATACAAATTCAAACCTCATTAAAAGTTCTTGTCATCTCACACTAAAAATAAAGGTAAAACCAAAGATCCATCAGCATTTTTTATATACAGAAATATAAAACTTTGTCTGCCTTCACATATGGATGAATCATATAGGCTATAAACTTTAAAATAAGCTTCTTTGACTTTACCGGGAATCGCTAATAAATGCCAGATGGTTGGCTGATTATTCAGTTGCATCAATTAAGGTCAATGACGTTCACATAATATTGGATATGATATCAATAATCAGTGTTATTAATCTCATGTGAACAGCTTTAGTTTGTCAAAGGCTTTTAGTTCACCGAGAAAAGATTCATATCTATGGATAAAACAGCATTCACTATTAAATCAATCTGTATTCAGTTTGGCCTCTAAAAATCACTGTTACAGCGAGAAAACTGGAACTGAAATGCAGAATTTTTGAAAATCTGAAGCCCATAATGTTGAGGTTAATGCCTTAGATTAGACTGGCCTTAATTTTCTGTTTTTGTTCTTAAATATTCATTTAAGTGTCACTGGAAACAATTTTCAAAATCCGTTTTCTATCTTCCTTTTTTAAAACATGATTTTATGCCAAAAGATCACTTTAACGAGTCATAGCTCATGATTCAAATGATTGAACTTTAGTTTTCATGAGAAACTGAATTATGATGATGAAACAGAGGACATGAAGCCAGTGTTATAAGAAAAAATCAATATCCATGAAATGAAAAAGATTTTTTTTTCATCTATTTTCATTGGAAGAAGAGAGGAAGAAACTTCATGAAAATATAAACACTCACCAGGGAACTTTGTGCATTGGCAGCTCCGACAGACAATGAGTACCAACTTTTAAAAAGTTAAAGTTGAAATTCACTTTGGTGTGAAATCCACAAAGCACATGTTTACTTAGCCAGCTGGTCTGTGATGGCTTTTTACCAGAGAACAGCAGAGGGACGAGAGGTGGAAAACATTTACTTGGCAAGTCAAACATTCTCATAGTGGCTAAATTTCTCCTCTTTAAAACTGAGCACGAATGCAACTTTTAATTCTTGCTCGCTTACTCCCTGTCCATATCTAACACTGAAATTTAATTTGTGCAAACACACCGAGCCTCGAGAGTTTCAGTCAGACGTCATGGGACATTCTCCTCTGTGGATATAACGCCTCATGATTTAAGCAGAGAAGACAAGTTTAATTTTATATTTAAAAAAAGGTGCAGCTTCGAGGTGGAAAACTGCAGCTAATTCAGAGTCGTCTCGAATGCAAAAACAAAATTATCCTTGTTTTCTCTCACAGTGGCTCCTTGCAACAACTTACTTGTTTTTAATGGCTTTTCCCTGTTCAAGTTATTGTCTCATAATAAATTAAGTTTCATATGTGTAAACATGGTACAAATGGAAACTAAAGTGGTAAAATATTAATTTTAGCTCCTTCAGCATCTCAGGCTGAAAGAGTCTGCGGGGTTTTCTTAGTTCAGTGTTACGAAGCAGAAGAGGCCCGGAGAGGTTGAAAAATCCACAAAGGACTTAACATTTGCCATGAAATCATTCTCACACTGGCAATCAAGACACAATCAGATGACTGAACGATGAAATCTGTCCGTGAATGTGACCCTCCGGTGTGAAAGGCAGTCAGACGGTTTAATTCAGCAATCACCCCCCCACCTCAAATACCTGATTGGGTCTATTTTGTTTGCGCTTGTGTAAAAAATCAACCGTGTTGTGAGGAGGGAGAACGTGCACTTCAGGCTCTCACTCGAAAACAGGAAAAAGCCATTATTCGTCTGCGTTACCACAAGCTGGAGAGAATGATTAAAACAACCGCTGATTGCTCGTAAACACTTCTCATCAGTTCATGACAAGTAGCCATGTTGACTGTTAAGTTATGATGGCCACAGGCAATACCCAATCAAAGCCGGCTTTTTATTGGCTGTTGCTAGGATACCAAACTTTCCATACGTGGAAAAAACGCTCTGGACATGATGAGATTTGTGCAGGCTTGACACTTGAATGCATTGCATCATTCCACACACTATGCACTTCAAAAATACTTGGGATGCATAAGAGTGGGAAATCTAATGAGAAAAGTTGAACAGGCTGGAGAAGGGACCACAGACAGCAGCTTGGAAGAAGATTGGATTCCTGCAGGAGGGCTGATATTGAATGCTCTCACATACACTGTTGATGAGAAACGACATGTTTTCTCTGGTCAACAGCAACTTACATTGTGGAGGTAATCTCTTTTTTCACGTCTCTGCTGGGATGTTTTACCATCAAAGCCCCGTGGCTGACAGAAAAAAAAAAAAAATCTTTTTTAACGAAGGTTTGAAAGCAGCCTGTCCATCATTAGCTTACATCACAATCCTTAAAATATTCTTACAGTTTGGGTAAACAGTTTTCCTCCTTTTTTCATTTTCCACAATGCAGAGGGAAACACATTACCATACACATAGTGCTGGAAATCACAGAGAATATCCTTTCATATTTGTGTGCTGAGTGACTGTTTATGGAACAAAATATTAACATTTAGAGAGAGGTTTACTGCACAGAGCTGTAACCCAGCTCAAGTTAGGACAAAAGACGAATTTAAGCTTATTTCACATAACTGAAAGAAAAAAAAATATACCACAGAAGTCAGAGAATAGAGAGAGGGAGAGAAAGACTTGCTGACTGAACTAGAAATAAAGTGTTTACAGAATATTTTTAACAGACTATTTTCATATTTTCAAGAGACTGAAACAGCCAATCATCATCCCTTTCAACCAAATGGTTGACATATTTACATTCACAGCCCACAAATCGCCTCTTCAACCCATCACTGCCATAGACACTCCACCCAAACCACACGGCTTTCTCTTCCGCGTCTACCCATCTCACATGTCTGCAACCTTAGAAAGCGTATTAAAGACTGGTTAGACTGACAAATAAGCCTGGAGTGGGTATAAGTATGAAAAGATCAATTGCAGAGCAAGAAACATGTGGGACACTGCACAAGATCATAGTGTGTGTGCCAAAGTCGGCTTCCCGACACCATCAAAAGCTTCAACAAACCAGATGCAACACAAAACCAAAAGAAACAGAATACTAAAATGTTAATTACAGAAATGGTTTTGGGGAAATGTGCTCATTTGCCTTCTTGCTGAGAGGTAAATAAAAAGTTTGAGTGGTATCGATCCTCTCATCCAACTCTCTGCAAGAAAGTGAATGAGTACTTTCCATAATGCAGACTATTTTATTTCACAAAGCAA
Organism: Acanthurus leucopareius; assembly: GCA_029814765.1. Taxonomy (NCBI): domain Eukaryota; kingdom Metazoa; phylum Chordata; class Actinopteri; order Acanthuriformes; family Acanthuridae; genus Acanthurus; species Acanthurus leucopareius. The sequence continues at coordinate 18,442,142 of JAQMCX010000058.1, read as the reverse complement.
AAGAGGAGGATGCAGGAGCAGACTGAAGTCTTCCTCACTTCAGGCATCTAACAAACAGATTCAACCCAAGTTTTCATGTAGTTTAATGTGAACAAGTGTGTTTGCAAAGTCCCAGTTGACGTCTGACAGGTTTGTTATCCCCAGTATAGTTGTTTGCATTTTCCATAATATTCAATAAAGCAGCAATTAACTTACACTCAAAGCAATTTCAAACAAATAAAATACTTTTTTTCACTTAGAAAATTTCAGCCATAAACTTTTAACAAAAATAAACATGTACTTAAAACCAATTCAGTGTTTCGGTAATCTCCAAATTTGTAGTTTACTATGTACGTGAATTCTCCAATTTAGAAAACTATAGAGGTTAAATGTCTACAGGAGCAAACAAACAGACATGTTGCTAGCTTCCTCAATTAAAAGGGCCTTAGGTTGTTATTTTCTAAAAATTGTGGACAAAATATAAGGAAAATAAACTGTATGTGTTCTATACAATATATCTGCATTATACTACTCCAGGCTTGCGTAGTGCAGCTGAGGCTGCAGTGGGCGTCTAATTGCTTCAACCTGCTGTGAACCAGGTAACGGCTCGTCTTCCAGCTGGGAGAGACATGTAAACTGGGATTACCGCTCATTCGGGAATATTAATGACTCATTAGGCATTAATAGATCTCTCTGATCAGTATTTACTGTACCAGTTTCTCGCCTTTAGCTGAAGCACATGTGACATGGAGAGCTTTAATAGGAACTGATGTTCAGCCGCACAAGAAACAAGACCTCGGCGGCTGAGCAAATAGTGATTACCAGGTAGTCCAATCCATGCAAACAAGCCAAGGAAGATAAATGTATGCTGACTTGTCAAAACGTCAAATATCATCATCAGCCTGGGGGGAAGGGTGGGCGCAAAAAAACAGCATTAGCAATGGTGTAATTGGCTGTAAATGGTCCAAAACACTTAATGATGTGGGAGTGGAATGCATGCTGGCACATATGATAATCCCCTTGTAATGAGAATTCACTAGATATCACTGGCTTTGTTCATGCCCCAGCATCTCTGAAAGGGCTTTGCCACCAGAACAGTAACAATACACTTTGGAGTAGGGGGATGGCATGACACACAACTGCAAGAAAAGTGAAATTATATGCTAAATTCAATACTTTTCTTAATGAGAAAGTGAAATTAGAGGCTCTGGACGTCTGTTATTTTCTGCATTTGGATGATTAAATCAACAACGTTAGCACAGGACATAACACATTCATCTCTGAGGAAGAGGGTGTAATTGAAGCAGTGAGAGTGAGAAGAATCAGCTCTGAGCTATTTTAGTTGTTAGAGATTTTGATGCAGACAAACACAGACCGGCAAATCCCAAGCCTGAAGTGTCACAGGAACAAAATGAAGAATAAGAGGTTTGGATAAGCATGCTGCTAAAACCCAGCTGTTAAGAGGCCGACTTTTCATCCAACACTAAATCAGAGCAGCATTGAGAGAAAGGTAAATACATTGCAGTCATTTTTGAGACATTTTTAAAAAAATGAAATCTGTCGGAGGAAATTTAGGTGAAGAAATTGCTTTTTCGTATTACTACTAACAACTCAAAGATGCCTGAAACTTAGCTCTCATGTGCAAAATAACTTGCAACTACAGTTTAAGCAAATGGAGTAATCTATACAATGTATTTTTGTGTCAGAACAAAAGCACAGAGTGTTACAAAATGAAAATATTTTAAGTCAAGTACCTTAAATAAATGTATTCTGCTCTTTTCACCAATGTCACTCCAGTAAATTTAGTTTCACTATGATGAAATGCAGACTCTGTGTTGAAGCTAATGAAGGGTAAAACATTTGAGACAGAATACACTGCATAAATTCAGTGGGAATTTTTTCTTTGGACTTTTAAGTGAATAACTCATGCAACTTTCATCAAACTCATCTACATAATGGTCTTGTATTAATTTGAATTGAAATTTGAGAAGAATCCATTAAATAACTGTAGGAGAATAATGACATCTCTAAAAAAAAGGATAACGACTTCTGATAGATACAGCAAATGGATATAAATGAGTCTTATGGGTCTTTAAAAACTGCTGCAGTTAAAACTTAAGAAATATGTTATCTGCCAACTCCAGAGGGTTAAAATGATCTATTTTGTATCATTGATGAAACCGTCTAAAGTCTTTCAAATGAAATAAGATGAGAAATAAAAACTAAATGGATCAAATTTGTCCAGTCTAGAGTTTTCTTGGATTTTTCAGACCTACAAATTTATGCACTTATCGCTGGGAGCCCAACATTCACAACCAAAACAGAAAACACAAATACCTGAACCCCCCGACTGCTGTCAAAACTGTAAATCAAATGTAGAATAACACATTTTAAGTCACCATGTAAATGTCTTAAATGAATAATAATAATACTAATAATATTAACAACAACAACAACATCATAACCATCATCATCATCAACAACAACAACAACAAAAACAACAACAATGATACTACTACTACTACTACCACTACTACCACTAATAATAATAATAAAAATAATAATAATTATTATTAGCTATGGTTGGTCAGATGTGGTTATCCACCTAAAGCTATTTTTATTAGGCGTAGTTTTTTATATTCAAAACAAATAATCATGTTTTGCAATATAAATTGTTTAAGCTTAACATTCCCAACGGCTTACTGAATAGTTAAAAATAGCTACAACTCGACTGGTAAAAACCAGAAAATCCTGCTTAGAGTATCGATATAGTCAAATTATATAGTAGTCTAATATACCGTGTACATAATACTGTAGTGACACTCTGTTTTAAGTCGATCTTAATCTGTTTGAAACTCTTAGAATAACAGTAAAGTCTTTTGACAATCATCTCCTTAAGGAAAAAAAACTTCCTCAGTGTTTCGACCATCTGGGGCCGCTAAAAACGTCAACAAAAGCACGTGTCTGCGGCCCCTCGCTTGCCGTACTTGGCTCCGCCATTGTTTGACAGCTCTCGTTGCTAACCAGAGGCTTGCTTGGTTACGCACTAAACATGAACAACTAAAAGAAACTTCCAGGTTTCGGGTGGATTAAATGGACAGCTTTAAACGACACACTGAGCTTGAAAGGGGAGATTCGTTACAACCAGGTACTTTTATTCACGTTACTTCCTTTACGCTTTTATTCTTTCATAGCACAGAAGCTAACGTAACTTCCGACAGTAGTACTTAGCTTTAGCTTCTGTCAGTGTGGCTGCAGAGGAAAGTTCATAACAGGGCATAATGTGCCAAGTGTTGACGGCTATTTATACATTTTTTACGACACACAAAGCGCTTTCTTTAGTGTCATCTGAAGCGTTTTGTAACCAAGACTTTGGTCCAGTTAGCTGATGTTTATGGAGAGATACGAAACGTTAAGTTTGCTGACTTAATAAGTGATAATTTTGCCTGCTGATTACACATTAGTTTCCTGTGACGGTGTAACGTTTCATAGCGCCATTTCGAGCATCTGAGTTGAAAATCCCCCTGTTAAGGTAAATATTCTCTGTCATATTTATACACAAGTCAGTCATACTGGGTCGTGCATTGAAAATGTATCTCTCCATGTCAGATGAATTAGGAAATGAACCAGGAACAGTCCTGTAATATCAAAACTAGTTTGTCTGATTATTACCACAGAGAGCAGTTCATTTTTAACGACTAATGCAAACATTATGACTGATTTTTAGAGGAGAAGAAGGTTAGAAATGCTTTCAGAAGCCCTGAGTTTTTATTTCTATTCTTGCAGTTTTGCACTTTACCACATGTAACTTTAAATTAGAGCTATTATTTTTTAATTATATGAAACAATATCATCCTGACTTTAATTATAAATGAACTAATGATTAAAGTTAGTAACTGAGCCATGATCAGCACTAAAAATAGTCTGGCCCTGGGCAGAACCAACATTGGACCATCTGTAGTAATGCAGTTAGCTGAGATAAGGATCAGGTTATTACATGGCCATAAATTGTTCTGCTTTTAGCAACCTGGTTCAAATCTGGACTGTATTTTGTTTTATCCGGGTAAAGTCGAGGTAGAGTTGATGTACTATGTGGGCCTTGTTGTCTGCATGAATGAAAGCTCAGTTGAGTTGCACACTTTTGGTGTTTGGATAATGCACTGACAAACCAGCATGGTGCAGTTTGAATAGCAAAAATAAATGCTAAGTAGTAGTAAGTATTAAGTATTTAGTCCAAAAAAGTTGAAAGTAGTTGTTTAAGGTCATTTTGTTCATAGAGCCTCAGGTTATGAGACTTGGTTTGTTCATTCAGCAGTCCAAAACCTAATTATATTCAATTAACAGCAATAAAATACAAACAAAACAAGCTACTTTTTACATTTAAGCATCTGGCACCAAAAAATAATTTTCATTTCTTACTCTTAAGTGACTCCTGCTGTCAATATTTTCTCTACACTTTTTAAAAAATTTTTTTACCTCAACAATATTGTCTCTTTTTGTCATAAAGTACTTTTGATCATCAGTGTTTAAGTTGCATATAATGAAAGAGAGGAGTGGAGTTAATGATTATTTGATTATCAAACTTCAGTTAAGAGGATCAACTTACTCATTAGTCACCTAATGTCTCTGCACTGGAGTCAATTAGTAAGTCGTTTGTGGTCATATTATTGTGCCTTGTTGTTAAAAACTTGTGATATATGGTCTCCTTTGTGCAGTAAAACAGTTTTATGAGCCCTGTAAGAGTGATATGGAAATAATAAGAATCACCATTGCGGCACTTGTCTAAAATGTTCAAACCGGGTTTGATGAGCGAACGGAAATTGTGAGCTTGCCTATAAAAATACTGAGGATCATTATGAAAGACACCTCTGCAAATACAGTCATTTCCAAAAAAGACAGATGATAAGGTGCATTTCTATGGAGAGATTTGAAGGATTACTGAGTCATTAATGGTAACCTAATGCCAGTGATATATAGGGTGTCACACAGGTCGGAAGATCTGAAGGCAATAATGAGCTAAACCATGTCTTCACAGGTATAATCCAAAATCTTGAATCCCCATTTTGCTGAGAGAAGAGCTGCTGTTGGCAAAGGTTAATCCCCCTATTGATTAAAAATGGAGGATGTCATTTGTTCTGGCCCACACTGAGTCCCTGTTGTCGGAAATACGTCCAAAATCTGGGCAGGAAAAATGATGTTTGAGAGGCTTTGAGCATTTTAAGTAAACCAGCTCATTCAGGGAGAAGCAACAGCATTATTTTCATCTTGTGCAGAGCTTTTTATGTATTTCCTCTCCTGTGTGGTGCTGTTGTTTATGTCATCTATTTTTCAGGCAAAATTACCAAACATTTGCTGTATTGCAGCAACTTACAATTTTTATTCATCTCATTTAAACTGCTTTTTTTTCTAAACTTTTAGTCCATTAAATATTAAAGTGAAAAAAATAACAATTAAAATTACTCATAGGCCGGGGTGATGTCCTCAGTTAACTTCTCATTTCCAACTAAAAGTCTAAAACCTTAAGATATTAAATTGGTCAAAGCTTTATACCCCAAAGAAAAATGGCAAATGCTTTCATTTGAGAGGTTGAAACTAGAAAACATCTGGCATATTTGCTTTAGAAAAGACGGAAATGAATTTTAAATCATCAGAAGTTAGTGATTCATTTTCTTTCAAAAGAGTCCAAAAGAGTTTGGTTTATTGCCTACTATTACTCTTAATATACTGATTCTTCAGTATGAATATTGGCTGTTCTTCTCTCTTTTATAAAATTGTACAGATTACTTAAAGATAAAAACAAGAAGTAGGCTAACACAGTTCTTAATCACCTCATTTTAAGCAAAACTTCTGACTACAGACGAAATCGATGCAACCACAGGTACCAGATTGATGCTTAATTCTGGGACATTTTGGAGATAAATATTTCCAGGCGGAGCCCCATTTACATCATTTTTAAGCTCCTCTTGTATTCTGTTTATCATGTGAGGAATAAGGTTCAGGAGTTCACCTGCCTCCTTCTACTTGGACCTGATTTATTTAAGCAGTGCCGAGCACTGCAGGACCAAGATGCAATGGGGGTGTCAATATTCGTCATGTCAGCAGGTTGTGCTTCATTAATCTGTCTGATTGATCCGGCAACCATGAGGTTCCATGACCTTGCTTTGCACAAATAAGAAGTGAACCCAGACCAGTGTTACCTGATCTACTGCTTTGTTGATGGATTTGAGTTTGACTTATTGAAGGCACCGGGCAGAGACGTATGCACACCAAAGCTGTGAGAGCTGAGAGGGACCTACATGTTCAACAGAAGGGGGGGGGGTGGCTTATTGTTACATTTAATGATGCTATTCTGTGACTGTGGCAGCAGGATGAAATCAGTGAGCTCTGTTGCATTGTTTCAGTTGGATCAGCTGATAAGAAAAGAGGGCTGGCAGCAATTTATAGGAGACACAACAGAGGCAGAGACATTTTGTGAGGCCCTGAAGGTCAAACTGTAGAAGCAGCAAATGAAGTTGAAGTGCAGCAGCTAATGTTGTCAAGACTGATCTCACCAAGATGCACCAATCAGATATGTTGGATCAGACAAGGCATCGTCACCTAATTGCGTGAACTTCATGTTGGATGAATGTGACAAATCTACATTAGCTTAAACATCATTACTGAGACTGTAAATAATGATTATTTTCATTATTGGTCTATTAAATGTCTTAAAATAATAAAAATGCCCACCACAGTTTGTTGTTTATGCCAAACTTAATAGCTGCCGGAGTCTTTGTTTGAGGGGCTGTAACTGCTCCAGCAATCATTGTTTCATTAAAAAAAACATTTGTCTGCACTGTGTTGGATCTATCAGCTGAGTAAAATTGTGCTGTTAAGTAAGTTGACCCTGGCTGCTCGTATTTGAACTGACCTTGAATAGAAATGCAATTATCGTTGCATTAAAAGTCAAAAGCAGAGCCCTGGACACAAACTAAGGTTAGTCTATATGCTTGGTGTTAGGCTGGCCTTTGTTTGATATAATCATGTAGGGTCCAGTGGTGTGTAATCCTTTGTGCTGTGCTTCAGTGTACCTGAGACTTGCATGAGAGCAGAAATCAATTATCTATTGTCTGTGCCTCTGTTCAGAAACAGTGACAGCTATAGCTGAATTAGGTTGACATTGACCCATACAATTGCATGGAATAGGTATGTGCATTGATCCGCTGTTCAGCCCTTAGTATCTTGTATATACTTTGATGAACAGTACACACTCATGCTTATGCACCTAAGGGCTAAGCAGTGGAGATATTGATGATATATTTATAACAGTCCTTCCTCTAAATGCCCCATCCTTGTGGAAACAAGGAGAAATATGTTTTATCCGTCTCACATCCTACTTCAGTTTATTAAAATGCATTACCATAACAGCACACCCACTTTCCACCATATGGTCAATATTTCTATTACTTGAAATTGCTATGAAAGGTGGGCAGTCCGTCTGCTTTCAGAGCCCACATATTAAGTGTGTGTCATGTCCTTCATTATCAGTGTGTAGCTGAAAGCCTGTTAAGGAATATTGATGTGCTATCCATGTGTAGATGGACATAAATCTATTTTGCGGTATAATTAAAACATGCAGCTCTGCTATGTAGCGTAAATGAATGTGTTTTTATAGCACTCGTCATAAAAAAGACAAATGTGTTGCAGGTGCACCAAAGTTTTTGGTGCTGCTTTTATAAAAACAGCAACAAGGGAGGTTGTCAAAATCCTGTCCAAACCCGCAGCGGTTTCAGACAAACATTCGGCTCTTCACAGCTACTCTATAAAATACTGCAGGAAACTGTAAATGGCAGACTGTTGAACAGATTATATTTTTTGAAGAGCAATTGAACTTTCAGATGTAAATTTTCTAAATTTATAGCTGATTAGTGGATCAGTTAATCAATCAGTTGACCTGAGGTCATTTTTTAAGCAGAAAATGCTAAATATTCTCTGTTTCCACCTTTTCATTTGTAAGGGTTTGCTGCATTTTTAGTGTTATTCAGTAGATTGATAGCTTGAGGCCATTATTCTGGGATTAGGTTGGTATGTCACTTTTTTGTGACATTTTATAGATCAAATTATAAATGTCTGAATCCAAAAAAATGGTAGAATAATCTTTTGTTAAAAACAGTCATTTTTGCATCTCAAACTGTTATAAAAACATCAATGTAGCTCTCCTATAAGCCAATGATGTGCCAGTGTTGTTAAGGTAAAAAATAGCACATGTACTAATTGTGCTAAATCATTTTTAAATAATACAAAAAAGGTTTAAAGAAATCAGAGCAGAGTTACTCGAACAAAGGACACAGGCATTGCTGCTCTTCCAAACAGCTGATGTTTTTGTTGTTATTTACATATTATTGACAGCAGTGGGTGCTGACATGTGTTGATATTGATGTTTTTTCTTAAAACCTTTGACCTGTGGGCCTTTAAAATTATATTACCTCGAATATTGTAGTCAAATAACTGGCTGCTCCTAACTTCTTGTAAACAACTTCAGTTCCTTATCAGCTTTCAGACCTGATGCTGAGGGCAAATCCTTCATAAACAAGCACTTCCTGAACAGTGTAAGTCTGTGACATCATAAGCCTCATTGATGCACCTGGGTAATAAGCTGGCACACCTGTGTATATCAGCTGTTGTTTCCTGCTCTAATTCTTAGAAGAAACCAAAGGCTCAAAACTGCAGAGATGCCGGTGTCTGTTTTTAAAGTGACTCATGTGTTTTCAATATCAGTGGGTTTTATCCTCATATCCTTGTATGATATTTAAATGCTGCCTGAAGATGAAGATGAACCCAGTTAATCCCATCATTAATGTGAACGATAACTCTTGTCAGTCTGCTGCAGCCCATCACAGAACTTTTCTCTCCTGATATCAGTTTGATGTTTCCTGCTTTAGTGTGTTTTTTGTTTGCTTTTTGTTAAACACTGTCTTATGTGAAAAATACCCCAGAAGTGTTTTGGTTTCATCACTAAATCTGTCTGACTAGACATTCCCGCCCGAGGCCGTCGCACTAAAGTTAGCTTGGTGGAAGGCACCATGTTGAAAATATTTCCTGTGTTTTGAACCAAATTGTTTTTGTCCCACTTTGGGTGAGGAAGGGTGACATTTCTTTTTATGAGATGTTATATTGACCCTCAAGGGGAGTTGTGAGCTGAATAAGAAAAGGCAGTCGGTGAGAGGCGGCTGTCTGAGTGAATCAATAAGCTGGTGTGTGTTTTGGGTGTGTGCATACAGTATTTACCTGCCAAGGAAAACTACAAGAGTGAGTAAATAGAAAAATAATATCTTTGAATTAGTGAATGAGGGGTTTTTATTCTTGTATACTATATAAATAATATATATAAAACCCAAAATTATAAACTGAACTGTGATGTTTTTATTACTCCACTGGATATCATTTCTGTAAACTGAAACCTTTCATAAAAATAACTAAAAAACTTCCCTCTTATTGGTAACAGCCGCTAAACAAAACAAAATATATCAATTTGTCCGTCACCATCATGAATACCTGTCAACACATAAATAATATCATGTCTCACATGCCATTAACTAGTATAATGGGAGCCAGTAATTGCTTTAACGCATTTAATGGCCCTCCCTGTGGTTAAGTGTCATGCAGCGCTTTGTTCAGCTGGGTATTTGTTTTGTCTTATGGAACAGAGCTGCACAGTGCACACTTAGCCTCAAGGATGCCTTGATTTAAATTAGTGAAGCACTTTCACTTAGTGGTGCAACTTTCCTTTAACAGAATCTAATAGTATTTAATACAGTGTCACAGGTCCTGGTGGTTTGTATAACATGTTTGGAAACAGGGGTGCTGATTTGTAGCTCGGCTGACTCACTGGATGTGAACTGTGGTTATAAAATCTGCCATTTTAGTCAGCATTCTCCCCATATACTGTCTACATGTCACTGTTTTTAAAATCCCTGTGTCTTGAGTTTGGAAGATTGTGATTGGTAAAAGAAATAAAAACTAGTCAGAGCGTTATGTTTTTGTCTCCCTGTAGTGGCAGGATAAAAGGTGTTGCCAGACCTTTCTCCAGACCTGTGGAGATATGGGCTGGCTCTGCCTGACTAAATGTAGTCAATATGGCAGAAATATTTAACAAGTTCAAATGTGCTGTTGATATTTTATTTAATCCAATCTGAGGTTTCAGGATAAAATAGCCAAACTTTTCCAAAGCTTTTTTAATATAATTGTAAAGGACTGTCAGCTATTTTCCCCATTTTTGTGAAAATAAGGTAATGTCAGCCAGAGAGAGTTTGGCTATTTTAAGATGTTTTCTTTCAAATATGTCACACCAACAACACTCAAATGTATTCACTGTCAGGATTTTTCTTATGTATAATTTTACATGCACTGGAGGGGCCGAAACGAAGGCCAAGTTAATATGCAGCTGAAGACCTGTAGTCGGGATTATAACTTAATTATAGTCACCTCCCTCCTAGAGGTCTAATGTTACTTTCTGCTCCATTTCGCTCAAATGGCTGTTAAAAATAAATCTATTTTAGTAAGTTTTAGCATCACCTACCTTTCTGGTACAAAAATAAACTAGCTTAAATGACAGTATGGGAGCATATGCTGCACGTTTCCCAGGAGGCTCGAAAAATAGAGCAGTGGACTCACTCATACTCCAAGTGCCACATGGGATATGCTGTGAGACTACATGTGTAACATAAAAGAATAGCTCAGAAACTTTCACAGTGACCTTGCAGTGGATATATAAGATGAACACAAGAGCATTGCATTTGTTTTACTTTCTGGGCATAATGCAGCACTTTATAGCAGGTTCCATTTAGTCCCAAACAATGACCTGCTAAACACAGCCTATTTTTTCCTCAGACAGACTAAATTGCTGTTGAAATTGGTCTAACCACCTTGCTACAATATCCTTTATCACTCCCTGTGGTCAGTCATTTAGGCTATGTGGCATCCAGCTCCAGGGTAAATCTCCTCATCTGATCCCAATGGACGCTGATCTCATGTGAAACCTCCGAAAGGTGTGAAGTAAATTAATTTCATACCCCAGTGAGTCTGGAAGCTGCAGTGACATTGACAAGTAGAGGGCTTGATGTACTTTCATTTTAATCCAGCGGTGTTGATCACACCAAAACATGATCAGATTTCAAACATGTGTGACTTTTCAAATTCATGAGCTGAACAGCACTGTAGGCAGTGTTTTAACACCTTGTTTTGCGCTGATTGCCTGATCCTCTGAGAATGACTTCGGCTCTCAAAGCCTTTTGGATGGGGCAATTACTTTGAAAAACGCTGTATTTTTCATAAAGATGAAAGCCAGGCTTTTAATCAGGCAGCGCTGATGATGGGTTGTAGTTCTGATGATTGAACTAAATCTTCAGTTCTAGTTATGAGCTGTGAGGACTTATGATTATGGCAAAAAGTGGTCACAGCATCTTTCCATACTTTACCCTTGGCTATCACATCCTGGTTTGAATGACATCTACATATTTCAAACTAATGGGAACTGGAATTAGATTTTGCAGGGGATTTCCAAGCCCTTGCATCTCAGGTTTTGTAGGATTTGATTACTTGCCATCTGTCAGCTGTACTTTTCTGGTTTATCTGAGTGTGATTTTATTTGTAGGATTACGGACGCAGTGACAAATGAAACAAACCTTTTTATATACCCATGTTGCATTCAGAGTAAGTCTGTTTAAGGCTTGCAGTCTGACATATGCGCACGCTGGGTTTCTTTATGTGGTTGCTTTATCAAACACCACAGCTTCAAATGTCTGGATTACTGAAACACAATCTTACCCTGGTAGATTTTGGTGAAGATAGGCTCGGCTCCGCCACTGTGGCTTTTTTGATGATAGATAGCGGCTGATTAGCTGCCAAGACATTTGAAATAACTCCATCTCAAAAGCCAGGATACAATTCTGACAGAACTCTGGTCTGAAGCAGCCAGACATCTGGATAAATGTGTAAAAGGATTTGACTGGTTTCCCCCCAGAGCAAGTTCTGAAATCAGAGATGGATAGACTGAACCAACACGGTGATTTTTATTCTTTAGTTTCTGCAGGTAACTCAGTCAGAGGTTGTTTGCCTCACGAATGTAAAAATGACAATAACTAGCTTTTGATAACAGAAAATTACAGAAACTTTCAGAGGAAAATTGTCTGGGTAAATATTAGTTAAAAAAGTTTTGACCAAAAATTATTAACTGTTACCTGTGTGAGAGCTTCTATTTAGTTTCTGTTGATACAGAGGAAAAATAAATGTTTCATGTGGTCAGAGAGGAGGACAAGTGTGTGTTTTATTCTACAAAACAATATTTAGACCCAATAAAAGGTTGCACTTATCTACTTTGTTAGCAAACTGTCCATGGGGGCCAGTTGCTGTTGGTTTTCAATTCAGACACCAACAGTGTTTGTTTGTGCTTTTTATACTAATTATTAAATGTCCTTCATATCTTCAACAGTTTATACAAAGGGTTTGAGATTTATTTATTTAAAAAATATTGCAAACATATCTTTTGGTCAAACAAACAGGCTTGAGTATTCAGCAGAAATGCTTCAAAACTGGTTGTAGTGGGACAAACATAAAATTTATCTCAACCTTTTTTTCTGTATTGGTCATTAATTCCTCTTTGGGGGGGGTAGATTCCTCTTCTTCTGCTTTGTTATTTAACTTTTCTTTGGTTATACATTGGCATCTTTTTCTAATGTAATGGTTTGTTATGCACTCTTTAGAGCTAAATATTAAAAGAATGTTAACTTTCAAATTCCACCGTTTTTAAAATTCAGTAAATTTAATCACTGCTTGAATACACAGTATGCATGTTATTTAAATGATATAAAGAATGTTGCAAGGTTTTTAGCTACTATTACTTGGCAAACTTGGTGGTTTGATGTTACCATAAATGGGATTCAGAAAGGACTGCTTAGTAATGTGATAGCCATTAAGTACTGAAAGGAATCTGTATTGAACTGAGACGGGAAAATCTCCTGTGAGTGTTGAGCAAATTTGAGAAATTCAAAAGGCAGTTAAAACAATGAGGACATTAATAGGAGTGCCTGATATGCTGGGAGAATCAAGAGGTGTTTGGCGTTCATTTTTGCTTTCAGTTGATGAAGATGATGATTCAGCATAAAATCGAAATGCCCGGCGTCTTACTTAAGCTGTGTCACATCTGAGCCTTAATCTCCGCTGTTGTTGTGAGCTGCCATGTGTGATGGTGGCCTTGATTTACCTTGGAGACGACTGACAGCTGTTGGAATGAGAATGAGGAGTGACACAGACAATTAAAGGGCTGGATTCAGCCCGGCCCGACCTTCTGATCAATGCACCCCTATTTAGAGCTGGCAGGCTAGAGAACAGCACTCCTTTTCCAGACTAATAAAGACGGCGCAGAGAGCAGCTCCTGGGCTGGACTGCCAATACTTTTAACACTCCCATCGATTCTCATTACTGTTAATGGTTTCTTTGCTAGTGTGAGCCTGATGTTGAGGTTGAGGAGGATGTGGGTAGGCATGGTTGCAATCATAGTTTTGGCAAGGGACAAAGTCATCATACTATGACCCCTGCTTGTGGAATGACTTATACTGATACTGTATGTTTTTAGTGTGTTGACAAGGTCCTTTAATACAGTGTCTATAATAACTAAATGAATTTTGCCGTACCCTTCATTAGCCTTGTCCAGCACCTATATATTGATACCAACAATTTTGATTTGTTCAGCAATTTACATCAGTCCCGTATTTAATCATCAAATCCTTGTGGATGGTATAAAGAATGAGGGCATCATCTTCTGACATAGCCAGCTAACTAGTTAGACTGAAAAATAGCGACCATAAAAAGGCGCCAAACATTTTTATTACAGCTGTAAATGTTGTTTTTAATCCACATGGGGAAATAATAACCATTAAATCAACATAGTTCTTGGATTAATATGAAAAATATTATATCAACTCTTCCTAACATCTTTGGCAGAGTCTGCTACCGATTGGATAAAGCAAAACAAAACAAGATCATGAACACAGATTTAAGTTACATGAATAAAGTGAAACCAAATGGTAATACAGTCACATTGTCAGGCTACATCTTTACCAGCTTAGATCAAATAATATAACACCCTGCATGTCTGGTTCTTCTTAGAAAACAAGCACGTCCTCATCCCCTCACTGATGTATTTCCATACTGTCTCTGATCCGGAGAAGGTGCCCCTTCATCAACAAAACATGCATTCATTCAACAGCCTGTAGGAGTTTGATCCACACGCGAAAAAGCAGTGTTTTATGTATGTTATGTGATTCATGTTGTATGTTTATACAAAACACCTCAACTCAAGCATTCACTCCATGGAGATGGAACAGCTGCAATATGGCACCGAGGCGAAAGATGAAAAATGCATTGCACTGTTTTTAATCCCCTGAAACGATCCACTTCCTGCTGGGTTTATAGCAGTTTTTGATGCTGTTGCTCTCTCATTCTAGCAACCGATTGAGCTATCGAGCTGTTTGTTGTATTCTTTCTGTTGCTCTAATTAGTGAAAAGCTTGGATTGTAATGTTTCTTTGGGGGCATGTGATTCTTATTTCACTTATCATGAAACAATCCTCTGCGTAGTTGTCTGCTGTGGTAGACTGCCTTTGACTTTTTCTTCCTCCCTTAAATGTTTTGGGATTACCGAAACATTGTCTGCTCATCATTTCAGCATTCAGTGCTGCATTAGAGGCCTTCACACTGATAGCAGCATGGAAAAAAACAATGCAAGGGGTTGTGTTAGTGTGTGTATTTTGCCAGAGGGCACAGGTAAAGAAGATGAAATACGAATGAACGAGGATGAAGACTTGAAATGCCACGACAGCATTATATGTTCTTGTATTCCTCTGAGGTTTGATTGCACGGCTCTGGAAAGTTAATCACAGCAGTAATAACTTTCTCCTCCATCTCAAATTCTGGCCAGGTAGGCAGCAAGTTACTGCAATACTGCAAGATCCAAGATGTTATTTTCCCATATGTGTGCTTACACTTACTTGATTGGCCAACGCAGTGAGTTTTGCACAGTGTCGTTACACTGTGCTGTGTGACGAATAAAGGCCAAAACTGTTAAGCAGGATCCATCTGCAACAGGATCCCCTGCTGAGCCAAAGCAGCAGTCCTATTGAAATGAGAGGAGAAGCTTGAGCTTTTGCAGCAGTGCCATTGTCAGTGCAAAAGCGGCCTTAGGCAGCGCTTTTGAATCCAAAACTGAAATGTGCTATATCAAAATGGACTTAATGGTTAGTGCTTTAGTGGCATAGCTCTGCTGCTGACTGAGAACCATGAAGGTAGAGACATATTCTGGATTTTTTTTCTTTCTTTTTTTTTTTTTTTACTACTGCAGGCATCATTTTCTATATTTGTGTTCAACAGGCTCAAAGATGAAGCCAACCTGCTGAAATATCATGTCTGACTGAGTGAGGTGGCCTCGTGCCTAAAAGACCCTGTTCAACAACTGCAGCAACACAGGTACGACATGCAAGACGCACCCTGTTCAGATTTGACTGAGACACTGATCCACTCTCACCTTATGTAATGTAATTTTCTTCAACTTCTGTCTTTTTTTTTTTTTTTTTCTGGTATGTTTTTGAGGAGGAGTTCTTGTCATTAATTAGTAAGTTCAGTTAGTTATTATGTCACCAATTAACAACTGGCATTTTTCTCGAGATTTCTCTCTCACCTTAGCTTCCTATTACTTTGAAGTTTTTTTTTTAAAAGTACCTCTAAATTTAACACTTTTTTTAAATTTAACAACTTCCTACAGTGTTGATAAGTCTAACAACTCTGGCAGAAAAATAAAACCCTGCATATGTTGAATAATCACATAAAATGACTGAAGACTTTTTGATTTGCTTTGGTCTGTTTTCTGCTATGATACCTTTGGTTGCCTGCTTACCGGTAATTCCTCAAAGGTGCCACTTGTACCTGTAAATTCTTGGTAGCCAGAGACACAAGTAGCAGACATGAAGTTATTGTTTAATGTGCTCATGTTTTGTAAAAGCGGTTCAGTGGAAGTCAAATGTCCATACTTAGAGTCGTACAAGTGGGTAAAGCAGTGCTTAAAAGTATTTTGCTTGCAGGATATCTACTGTTCTTTGTTGTCTCAGAGGCTCAGGCTCTGCTTGCCTCTCAGGCTATTAATACTGAAATCTGCCTTTAGATTCAGCTGCAGATAACAGCAGCGGTATCTCCTCTAATTGCCTGTTGCCCTAAGAACTACTAACTACTGGAGATGTGGGCTGCATGTCAAATAGTTTTCCCCAACTAGGTTCTGTGCCTGCTTTTGGGCACACGCACAAATTAGGGCCCTGCTCATTTAAATATACTGCAGTGTATTTTTCTGTTCATGGCATAATTATCCAACCTCTATTTTTAGGAATTAAAGGCATATCATCGTAATCTTTAAATTATAAACTAATTAAAAAATGCATGGTCAGGATGGCTGAGCAACAATTTGCACAGGGCGGACGGATTTGGAATTTAAATTACT
Source organism: Acanthurus leucopareius (assembly GCA_029814765.1). Lineage (NCBI taxonomy): Eukaryota > Metazoa > Chordata > Actinopteri > Acanthuriformes > Acanthuridae > Acanthurus > Acanthurus leucopareius. The sequence continues at coordinate 18,425,642 of JAQMCX010000058.1, read as the reverse complement.
GTTTTCTAGTAAGTACTGTGCATTGTGTGTAGTTCTATTTGCAGTTTTGTTGTGTCGTCCTCTTTGCAAGAAGCCCCCCCCCCCAGCCATCTGAGTCCATGTGGTGTGCATTTCAATCATGGCGCATCCAGTGGAGTCCATATGGATTGTATTTGCATATGACCTGTATAGACTGTATATGGGGTGCAGTTAAAATGCGAACCATATGACATTTGCATGGGGTGTCATGTTTGAAAAATAAGCTGAATCTTTTGTTTGTTTTTCTGTATTTAACTCTAAAAACTTGTACTTTTACTTATGCAGCATCTTTTTTTAATGAAAGCACTTTATTTTATTTTCTTGTTTAATTTTCTCCAAGCATATTATTTTCCCTGTAAAGCCTGCCTCTGTTTCTGACAGTGATCTACCAAACCAGCCGAGTTTTTGAAGGGAAAACACTTTGGCAGCATTGCACAGTTAATGACTGCGCATCGAATGCCAATTCTCAATTCATGCTCGCCTCCAAAACACACAATCAAGCTCATTTGCAGAGGAGCTAGAGTCAACAATGCTTATTGCTACCTGTTTCAAGCAAGAGTCATTAGTACGAATTGTAACTCTCATTCATAATTGTGCCGAGTGGGCTCTTGACAGTATTAGGCACTAAAATGAAGAGTTACAATTGTAGCTGTAATATGAAGCTGATGGCTTATAGTATGTAGTCAGTGTGTGTTTACACAAAAAAATAGATTCATTGTTGTGCTTCTGGCAAACCTCTTTGGTCACTCACAGCCTCTGTTTTTGTTTTGGCACATTTATCTGGTCCTCTTACCCAGATTCCTCTGGTTTCTTTGTCACTTGGTCTGTGGGTCAGTTTTGCCTGCAGAGCTGGGAGACACAAAAAATATTTTCTGTAGTTTCCAGCCAAGCCAATTATTTCCAGTGTTGCTCACTCTGCCTTTACAGTGATTTATGTTGCCATATGTGAAAAAAATGGTATCCTGAACTCTGATAGAAGTCCTTATTCTAATTTTACACATATGAGATCTCCATGTGATACTCGGTGTAATGGCCTAGTTTGATACCCAAAGTGGAAACAAATGGGTCAAAGCTTCTGTTTTGTCCCTGGGCAAAGAGAGGCCGTCTCTGCAGCTTTTGGTGAAAACTTCAAGCTAGTGCTTCAACTTTCTTCATGCTGCTTGTGTGAGAGTTTTGTGTTACACCATGAATCCTTTTGTCACTGTAAAACGTTTTTTTTAGTTTCTGGTTATCTTGTATCTACAAAAACACCCACTAGAACCAGCTGCAAGATGTGCTGGGAGCTTTATTTTTTGTGCCCTTGTGTCAAAAATCATTGTCAAAGCACTGATAGTATAGTCTTGGGGGTTTTGTACACATTTAACTTTGTTACCTTCATTAAACAGAAGTTATCTCTAAACACTTAATGTAAAAATTAGCATGTCAGCAGCGATTAATTCCACATTGGTGATGTGTTAAATATCAGAGAGCTGTTAAAGTGAGCTTAATTTTCCTGTGGCAGTATTCATTTAAAAACATGTACAAGCCTTTTCTGGCACACGGCACGGCGTTACCACCCATCATTACCACCCAACCATCGTTGTTTCCCTCTGACTCTGTTTAATATGTCCACATTAAATGTACAGAAACCAGATTTTAAAAAAAGCACATTTCCAGTTTTAGTGAACTAAAATTCTGTTTTCATGTGGACCGACGGACAAAACCCAGAGGACAATTTTGATTTGAAAAATAAAAAAAATTCGACCGTATATATCATTAGAACAAATATTAAGATTTTACCTGAGAGCAGCTTGCTTAACTCATCGCAGCAATTTAAGCGCACACAAACACACACACACACACACACACACACACACACACACACACACACACACGAATGGTTATCAGAGGAATGTTCGTCAACCTCTTACCGGTTATTACTGAGAACAGCTATTTGACATTTGAGAGCAACCCAGATACTACTGTCTGTCTGAAATGGAGAGGATATTACCTGTTATTCAGTTACCAGAGCAGACATTTTACAGTCCAGGACAAATCGCTGTCAATTTCCAATTTAACATACTGATGGAGCCATTTTCTGTCGAGTGCTGTGTTCATTTTTTTTTTTTCTCACTGCTGTTTTCCATCTCCTGTCTGTTTTGCACGGTCCACACTCCAGTACTCTGTTGTGAGACGATAAAAACATGCGTCAAGGTGTGTAGGGGGAGTAATAGTTGAGGTTTACCACCCTGTGCTCCAAATGCTGATATTCATTTTGATTTAGTTTGTATAAAAAAAAAACAACTCAGTTTTAACAGCTCCGATATATTTTTTCTATTACTTTTGTGTCTTAAATTTCAGCCTGAATTTGGATTTATTACTGTGTGAAATACAGCCCAAAACCCCAACTTCACTAGACACAGTTAGACTCAAATTAATGACTACTCAGCTGTTAAACTTGTACTTCAATAAGTTTCTGGCTGCTCCTTGAGTCTTCTATTTTTTGTTTTACCTCACTACAACTCCCACTCCTGCAGTGGGTGGTGTCCTCCTGCCTGCCTGTTCACACATCCACACACTGACAGCCTGCAAACAGCACATGGAGGAGGAGGGGGGAGAGAGACCCTGTGCTGTAAGCTGAGGAGCCTTGAACTGCTGTGTCACCGGTTGCTTTCTAGAAATAAATAAACCCTGGTGAGAAAGTGGCCATGTTGACAACACTGGTGGCATAATCGTGTTTTGTTTCAGCGTGTGGACAGAGAGGCTGTGTTGTTACAGACAGAGAAATCAAGGCTGAGAGAATCAATGCCCAGTCCACATCTCTATGATAAGGAAAAAAAAGATTCATTTCCTCAACAATTTAATCATTTTTCTCTAATGTCATATCAACTATTGATGGTAATAAAGTAAAGAAAGTACACAAGTTTTCTCTTAATTTAAATACTTAACATGCAGTGTTTTTGAGAATATTAAGAATTGACCTGGATGAACGAGAACCACTCACCATCAGCCCCCAAAATCCTGATTGAAGCAGGAAATTACCTGTAATTCAGTTACCAGAGCGTGTTTTTTTTCCCTTTAGACCAAAGGTGCACAGACAGAAGAAGAGTGTTTTTTTCTTTTTTTTTTTTTTTTTAGGATTCCGGTTCATATCGTTAACCTCTCGTCCACACGAAATGTCATTCACAGCAGCAGACGAAATTAGAACTAACCTTTGCTCCATGTGTCAGTCTGTGTCACTCTGTCTGTCTCCCCGACCCTCTTGTGATACAAACACACACCACACACACAACAGCACACATACACGCATTCACCCCAACACACACTCACACACTCACACACACACACACACACACACACACACACACACACACACACACACACACACACACACAC
>JAQMCX010000058.1:18400627-18422149 GCA_029814765.1 Acanthurus leucopareius | reverse complement strand
CTGTATGTGTGTGTGTGTGGGTGTGTGTGTGTGTGTGTGCGGTGTGTGTGCGTGTGTGTGTGCGTGTGTGTGTGTGCCGTTCTTCTGATGAGTTGAAGTGTGGACGAGCCTTCAGGCTGCTCAGACTAACGTGGTTAGAATTTCGTGTTCCAAGATGGCGGCTGCGTTGACGCATCGTTCTCATGAGCAGCAGCAGCCAATCAGGTGACCTCAGGTGTCAAACTGTGACCGTTGCAGGTTCACAGAAACTCACCTGACCTGCAGACCGAAACCTCTTAAATCAGAAACCTCTTAAATCAGATTTTCAGTCCTCAAACAGTTGTGAAGGTTCTGAAGAGGCCACAGAGTTTATCAGCTGTTTACTCCTCACTGTGCTGCATTCAGGTGTGTTCACTCTCTGTTGTGGTGTGTTCAGGTGCAGACCTGGGCTCAGTCTCTGGTTTACACTGTGGAGGAACTGGAGTGTAAAATCTGCTACAACCGCTACGATACTCGCAGCCGGAAGCCCAAAGTGCTCGGCTGCCTGCACCGAGTCTGTGCCAAGTGTCTGAAGAAGATGGTCGACATGGGTGAGTTTGTCCGTCAGGTGAATTTTACTCACCTGAGCCGGACTTGACGACCAGAAAACACAAAGTGAGGGACTCGAGATCTGACTTGGAACTGACCTCTGTAAGACTTGACTCAAGACTTGAGAGTAAAAAGTTTGTGTACTTTGTTCTGAGAAACCCGAATTCCGAGTCTTTTGGAGACCTGAAATATTTGAAATTTGCTCTGGAGGACTTGTGATCAGACTTGTGATCAGACTTGTGATCAGACTTGTGATCAGACTTGTGATCAGACTTGGACTCGTCCTCAAGGACACGAACTCACAGCTGCTCGACTCTTCTTCCATGAACTGTGACGACTCTGACGTTTGGTCACAAAAAGATGAACTTCCAACGTGACTCGAACTCGACTGCTGTGAGACCTGAGCAACAACATGACGGACTCTCTAAAGACTTCAGACTTGTCAGAAAACACATTCAAGTCTCCCAAAAACACGCTGTTGAATCCACACACACACACACAGAGTACACACATACACACACACACACACACACAGAGTCCACACACACCCACACACGCACACACACACACCCCACACACACACACAGAGTACACACACCCCCACACACACACACACACACACACCCCACACACACACAGAGTACACACACCCCCACACACACACACACACACACACACACACACACACACACACACACACACACACACACACACACAGAGTCAGTAAATTAGTTCCACCTGTTTTCAAGGCTCATTATACTGAACTCTTTGCCTACAGAAAGCAGAACAGATGTTTTGGCCAGAATTCTGACAGAGCACCTTTTCTTTATTTAAAACAAACATCTCTATTTTAAACATAAAAGTAATATTTCTTGGTAATTCAGCTCTATAGCTTTATAGGTCTAATTTCGAATTGATTATCAATCAAGCCCATAGCCTCCAGAGTGCAAGTCTTTATTTTGTTTTGATATATTATATCACGGCACATCAATATATAAGTTGCATAGTTTAAAAAGTTGTACAGCACCACTTAGTTTAGTAAATAAATCATAAAAAAACCCTCTAATGTCTTTTTCTCTTGCATTTTCCACAGCATTGGTTTTGCGATGGTGGTAGCTAATTACAATATCTTCGACTCATTTCTGCCTCCAGCCTTTTGTGTTTGCAAAAGAAGATTGGGGTTTGGATATCTAGTAGGCTGAAACGGTTGTCACAAACACCGCAGCTCTATCTCTTAACACCAACACATTTAAAATGCAGAGACAGTATCTCTGATTTTTATCCGTTCAAATCAGTGTTTGTGACAATAAACACGACTTCACCAAAGTTCTTCTCTTATCAGAGGAGAGTTTGTGGAGGTGAATGGGGAAGAAGTTTGAAGACAGGCTTCCCTTCAGTCAAAGAAACTCTTGACAAGAGGCTCTGCGTGTTCGAGAGACACTTCACACTGGAGACGAACCTCAGTCACTCTGTGATAAACAGTTAAAGGGATAGTTTGACATTGTGGGACATATACTTATTTGCTTTCTTGATTGAAATAAGAACATTGATGTCTGTCAAGTAAATGTGAAGCACTCCCAGCACACGATTAGCTTGGCTTAGCATTAAAGATAGAAGAAGGGAGAAAGAGTGAACCAAACTTCTTATTATAGAAATGTTTTTGAATACATCAATGAACAGAACACACTAACAAACTGTATAGTGTTGGAATACATATGTATGAAATAATACCCAGGGTACAAAACATGAAGCCTTTAGCAAGAAACAGCTTCAAAAGTGATTTCTTGATGGCATCAAACTCTTGAGACACTAGATGTTTTTTAACACAAATTGAGATCAGTTACATCCCAAAGTTCTGTCAGGAAAGTAGATCAAAATCTCAAGAGTGTGCTCTTTTGTTAATATCGCTCAAATGTATTTGTGTTTTTTTCCCTTTCAAGTTTTTTGTCGTTCATGTGTCAGAGCGGCACAGTTTGTTCAGCGTTTCCTGTTTGTTTACTCCCATGAATAATCTGCCCATTGTACTGTTGCTCCCTAATCACAATATCACAGTTACATCTATCACGTCTGACTGTAGAAACTAAAAAAATGCTTTAATGTTTTAAGTGAGTTTGCAAAGTCAATGACGATATACATTTGTACCACTACATGTAAAATAATAGAAAAAATAAGCTGTCACCAGGGATGTGTGAACTGTGATAATGGCTCTGATATGTAAGTTCTGAGTGATTTGAATTCTTTACTTTTATTGGATCTGTTAAACACAGTGACACATTAATTTCACTGGGTGACATGTTCATTACTGTGTGAAACGCTCTCTGAAATGAAATATTGGGGCCACCAAATTACGCAAGCATGCCACTAATGGGAAAATGTCAGTGGCGGCAGGAGCAAAAAATAGAGCTCTTTTGGGGTTTTCAGTTTAAACAACTCCTTGCCTGGTTTAATTGCAGAGGTTTTAAATGACTACTTTGAGGATTTGGCAGAGTTTGCAGAGCGGTTATGACACAAACCATATCATAGTTCATGCCCGTTTATACTCACGATCCACTGATAAAGATATGCTGCTGCTTCTCCTGTGTAGAGTTTTGGTTGATCTTGTGAAGTTGTTTCCCAGGATTCTTTGATGTTTGACACCAAGTCTGACATCCCCACAAATTAAATTCCAACATGAGCATAATCAAAGGCTTTATTGCAGTTCTGTGCAACATGTACAGTATGTTATATTATATAGGTCACAGTGTTTTTTTGCCGGCTGGGAAGAATATTTGTTTTTTTGTGTCAAGTTTACCTCATGAAAAGTCTTAGAAGTGTCAAATTTAATCAGCTGCTTTTGATTCATTTTGAAAATTGAACCCTAAAAAAGTCACGCACAACATTATTATATATCTGCTATATAACATCTACACAATCCAGGCCATGTTAAAGCAGTAATTCACACTGAGAAGTTTCTCTGGCGGATGAAGGAGCACACAGAGGCAGAGGAGGACGATGACATTAACTCACTCCTCTGGGAAAGCCTTACTCGGAAAGGGAAGGCAGAAGGTCATCACGCTGGCCCTTTTTTTTTTTTCCCACCATGGGAGTGTCACATGGAGCTGCTTCCCCCTGGGTCTCTGTTTCTCTGCTACTGGGCAGTCATGGTGTAAATTATTGTCCTGAGTATAAATAGGCTGACAGTCTGGCAGGACCAGGTGGTCTAATCTGCCAGTTGAGTGTCCTGCTCCCTGCCTGGCAAGGTGATGTGGTCGTTGTTTGTCCCCACATTAACATTGGCCTCAGTACCCACAGATGGGCTAGTTCTTGTATATTGATGAAAAGATGTCCTCAGAGATACTCAATAAACCTCTCATACATAAGAGACACTTGATCAATCATTAATTAGAAGGCTTAATATCAAAAGTATTAAAGTGTGGCTCAAAATGTCAAAATAGATTTTGATAATTTGTAAAAAATGAGCTAAAAAATAGAGCAGAAATGATTGATTGATTGGTTGATTGATTGATAGAATATTAACTATTTACATTATATAATGAATTGTAGAACATTAAAGTTATTAAGTCAGAAATGGCAAACATTTTAGAGGTCATCTGACAATGAAGGACTCACTGATTAATTAAAATCAACATTTTTCAAGTGAAGTCTATGATGATTATGTATTATAGTTGCAACCTTAGATCCGCTCTTGTTTCTTCTAATCACGTTTGTTTTGATATTCCTTTTTCAAGGCAAAAACTTGTCATTCATGTCAAGTAAGTTGAAAGCATTTTTTTCTTTACTGTTTTCTTCTGTTTTTCTGCTGTTGTTAATTATAAGTAAGGAGAGAAACTGTTAGTCCATTCAATTATGCCTCCTTGTATCCAATCTCTTGCCACCTGGAAACAGCATGACTGCTGAATATTCAGCATAACAAGGTTTTCCCCCCGGTGACAGTTTTAGAGCAGCAGCAACAACAACCATCATTACTGTGTGGTTACAACAACCTGTCTGCCACAATTTTTCAATTTCGTTTTTTTTTTTTCTTCACAGTGTGCAGTGATTTTTTTTTTTTTACATGCAAATTTTTCATACTTGACTTTCTCTGTGCAGTTTTTATGAAAGTTTTCATGGTAGGATTTTACCCCAACAATGTTCTTTGCGCAACCTTTGGTTTTAAACATGCTCAGTTGTTTTGCATTGGAAATATTTGCTGGTTGAGCTAATATCACAATAGAAAATGTTTATTTTGATGTTGAGGAACACTTTGTGGGTTATTTTGGTGGCCGTCTTGAACTACTTTCTTTTGCCTCGGCCCTATGTTGTCTGTCTCCATCTCTCCCGTCATCGCTCCCCCCCCATCTTCAGTCGTTTCCTATCAGAGGTGCCAACATGTCACCGGCAGCGCTTAAGTCTAATAGCTGTGGGGACATTTACTCTGACACCTGCAGCAAACATGAAGCCTGCTGTGCTGTTGGGAGAACAGAGGGAGGTTTATCTGGGATGGCAGGCCTCGCCTCCATCACCATGCCAATACAGACAGCAGCACAGAGCCCGGCGCTTCACAGCCAGATAAGGCCCCCCAGACAAAGAAGCACTGCAGCTACACCCCACTCACCACAATGAAGGGGAAGAAAAAAGATATGTGACTAATAACCCCTGACAACTTGTTTTAGTTAAACACTTTACTTTTGCCTCTGAGTGAGGAGTCTGTGTTGCTGTAAGTTGCAGGTATCAAAGCTAAAGGTATTCATTATACAAAACTAAAAGCGATTAAAAAAAGCCCAACAAAATTCTGTTTTAGGTAAATTTACATTGTGGGAACTATTGAGTCAGATCTCATTTTCGAGGACAAGTAAAGATGATTTGTATTATCACTCAGTCAGAAATACTGAGTTACTCTCATTTTGGCAGCTGAATCTCTGCACTTTTTTCCTGCGTCTGTGTACACAGAGAACGCAGTGGTGTCCTGTGTCAAAACACGTAAAAGTTTAGGGGTCAGGCTGGGTGCGTGCCGAGTAAAGAGGGACTGGGTAATTAGCTGCTTACTCAGTTCTGATTTCAATATTTGAGACTTGTAGTGGCAGAGTCTTTGCTGTTTGTGTTGACAAATATCCAAGAAAAAATGTATTTGTGAGAAAATATTCTATTATTGTGCAACTCACATTGCATGGATTAACAACGTGTAACATGTATCTTAGGATGGATTGATACACTCCTGTTTCCAAATGGACAGGACTCTGCGCAAAATGTAAATTAAAAGAAAAGAACTACAACTTCTAACCAATGAACCTGTAAAATATTTGACATTTTTTGAGCATTTAAAATTTTTCCAGTCTTTTGTTTTGACCCTGCCCCAACCTCTTTGAAACGCATTACAGCCATCAAATTCAGAATAGTAATATCTTACCAATAATCTATGAAGTGATTGGGTATAACATCAGATGTTGTCTCTGAATTGTTTTCAGTTGAGCACATGTCAAAATGGATAAGTAAATTGTCACATTCTTTTTTATTCATGTTTTACTCAGAGTCCTATCGCATTTTGGATCGAGATTGCTGCATGTGTCTGTTTTAATGGTTTCTCTGGCTGCAGAGATGTGAACTCAGATAAGGAGTGTGATGGCTACAGGTGACGTGCAAGTTTCTCTTGCTATGATCAAAAAAAGACTGTTAAGAGTAAAGACAGCATGAAGCAAATCTCGCAAAACAATCTCTACTGCGAGGCTTCCCCCCATTGTGATAGTTGCTCTCTATCACAGTGAATGAAAAAGTCCTGATGCAGAGTGACAGCAGGAAGGTTCATCTTTTCTCATCACCTAATTACACTGTTGTGCTCAAGTGCTGCATCATCAAGAAATGAATCACAGTATGCAAATACTTTTAGTGTGGGAATATAATTAAAGCATGATGCAGCATGATTGTGTACAATACATCCCTCTACTACTGCTGTGGTCATATGAACCAGAAAGTCTGACAGGAAACTATAAATCAAAACCTTCACAGCAGATTTCAGGACTCCTGTTGTCTATACATGACATACATATGTGAGAGACAAACTGTACTTGTGCCTTTTTTGAATCCTTTGTTTCTATGCATTTAAAATGCATTTTAAAGCTGAAATGTATCAGTGTGCACATAGATAAAGAAAACATGAATGTGTTCTTTGTGTATTTTAAATCTATGACTTTACCCTTGATTGAAAAAAAAATTAATATCCAAGGGCTTTTTATTTGTGGGTAGACTTAAAAGTTCAGTGCATGTTGATACTTGACACAAAAATTGCACCTCATTATGGACAAAAATAATTGAGTCACTTTTTACCCTCAGTAGTACTGAATAATTGCACACCAACAGTTATGAGTCATCAAATCTGTCAACATGAGTATGAAAAGTAGATTTATCCACAAAAACATGTGGACGTTTGCAGGACTAATGCAGAGCTGCCAAAGGTCTTTGCTTTTAGTCCTTTTTAATATTATCATACAAAATCCCCACAGCTTTACACTATGAAACCTGGTATTTTTTCATGGTTATATACACCACAAGTAATGATAATCAGTTAATGTAAATGGTTATGATGAGCAAAGGATTTTAATTAAACAGACTGAGTTCTGAACTGGGTTAAACGTAACTCAGTCATCCTGTATTAGGCCTTTGCTCATAAAGAGTAAATGTGTAAGCCATTAGAGCTAGTTGTGATATTACACAGTGGCCTCGAACATATCACTGGTCTATTACTTTTCCAATGCCTAAGCAAAGAAAGAGAAAACCATTCACTCAGATCCCTTAAAGGAAACTCATTTGGCACGGGTCACCTCAAGTGACCACAGTATTTGCTAAAAGCAAAAAAAGGGAAAATAGAGTCATTCTGATGATTTTTTTTTTTTCCTTTTTTTTTTCATTTTTCTTATTTATTGTGTGTGTCGGCATAAGTGTTTGTGCTTGTCTGGCAAGAAATTAACTTTGTCACAGTGGCCCCAGACAATAGCAGGCAGGAATTGCTGAGCCTGATGTTGCACTCTGGGAACAGTAAAGTCATTACGCTCCAGCAGACCACTTAATAGCTTTGGCTGATGCAGAGTTTGGAAATCCATCAGTCAATTGGGCCAGACAGAGATGAGCAGTCTTCTGAGTGCCAGTATGCTTAGTATGTGAGGAAACAGGTACAGGATAATGAAGCTACTCTTATTATGAGCCAGAGTCATATGGGTACAGCTAACTGCTTTTTCTAACTACACAGTACCATATTGATCCAGAGTCACTTTGTGCATCGTGAACAAGAGCATTAGGGAAAGACAACAGATTGCTAAATTCTGTGTAGTGTGACATATTATACCGTAGTTTGGGTGAATACTCAGTTCAAATTGGCTGCAGGGTGTCTATTAATTCCTGATAAAAGCCCTAAAAAGTAGTTCCAGTTAAACGTTCTGCTCATCGGTCTGAATTAATGCACCGGCTCAGCCTGAAACTGTATCCAGTCACCTCAGCATTAAAAATATATTAAATGAATACAAAAAAAGATTATCTCATTAATAACAGTGTAGTCCTTAAATGCCTCTTCATCTTCTGAACACCACAGCTCAGCAGCTGTAACACAAGAAGAAGACACAAGAAGTTCGCTGACCCTCTGAACTTATTGATACTTTGCTCCCATAATTGATGATCTCACATCTCAGAGGCAATTAAAATTGCTACCTCAGGTTTTAAGCCGACAGTCCACATGACCTGTCATTTGCTTGGAAACATCTTGATTATGGTTTGCGTACAATAACAAGGCTGGATAGCTAGCTTTTGTTGAACTCACTGGCAAATTATATTCACAGGCCTTGAAGGTATGCTATGGTATTGACTTTGAATCTCTCTGGTCTGACATAAACATTCAGGCTGAACCAAATGGTTCAATGAGCTTAGCAGACTAGAAATACATTCTTTTGTTGTACCTAAAGTTCCTCCAATTTTCTGGTGTAGCATCATTTCCATTTCATTAAAACTTCATGGTATGACCATTATTGCTCCAGCTAGTCCAACTATCAAGTGATATCAGGATAACTGAGCTACAACTTGAGAAAAACTTATATTTTGATTGATTATTTCTCTTTATCACATGTCTATAATCAGGGATTCATTTACCTCCATGGACACCTTCTTAGGCTTTACTTCTTACAAGCTAAACCAGTGCAGCATTGCAGCATCTTGAACACCACACAGAGCTGTGACTCCAACCCCTTTTCTCTTAGCGTCACAGCTGTAGTCACAAGTTTGATGATGAGATCAGTGAATTTATGACTAGAGTGCTATAAACTGATGTCATTTTGTTTGTAGCAGTATGTCTAAGCCGTATGCGGCTGCATTAAAATGTAATACATTTACCTTCAGGTCTCTTTGGAGAATAGCGAGTATTGACTGAATTGTTGATCTTCCCACTCAGTAGCAGGTTTAGAGCTCTGCCCAAGGTTCAGATTCTGATTATGTACTATCAGAGACTGGAGATATGACAACCTTGGCCATTTATTCAGAATAAAAGAGAATAAGTTTTCTGCCACATAACCTGTTGTTCTAGTGTATATCCTTATCGTCTTCAGCAAATCCTTGCAGTTGAACTCTGTAAGGTACAGTTACATTCACATCTGTGTATGTTTTTAACCATTTTTGCCTTTTTTTTCTCAAGGTTTAACCTTAAAAGTAAGGGAAACCAACTTTACACATCAAAGTCTGTTTACAAGTCTTAGGGATTACTAATACATATGTGGAAAAGTTGTATAAATTCTTGTGTTGCTCCAGAGGGAACTGCATAAAAATGCATAAATTCCTTGAAGAAACAGCCACAAGTGATATCACTTGAGTCAGTTTTTAAAAAAATGAAATAATCTGGAGTTGAGGAGTTGGAAAGAAGTGAGCTTCCCAGACCTCTGCAGTCTGCTCCTTATCTCTGCTTGAGGCTAGTGGCTCAAGGCTACCTTAGCTGCAACTAGCATAACACAGCTGAATCTGGGACTGAACTGTCCGAGGTCGAGTTGCATTATGAATAATGTAGGTGCCAGAGTTTGACAAGGTAGAAGAATAAGTGGAATATAAAAGACAGTTCCTCTGGTTCTACTGCATTGGGTTTATCCTTTTTTTAAAAACTGCCTATCCTGTGTCCTACAGTGTTATAGAAGTGCAATGCTAAATTGGTGAAGTATTCTTTTTACCAGACACAAGTTTAATGATACTCCATAAGCCTTTGAAGTAGTGTAAGGAAACCTTTCTAAATAAATCTCCTGTGTGCACATGTGATACCTCAGCTCTGAATATGAGTCCTATTAAATTATGGTATCACAGAATGAGAAGATTCTTGCTGGCACAAATTTAAACTTATACTGTTCCAACCTTATACATATGTAAATCCCTCCACCTACTCATCAGTTGGACAGGAGGGCTGGCAGCCTGGCTCGTTGTGTCAACCTGTAAGGATTGCTCCTAAGTCTACCAGCCTCCCAATAAACCTCTGTAAGCACTTGGATCTGACTGGTTAGGACTGCAGACACATCCACACCAATGAAATAAATGACCCCAGGTAGCTCAATCAGATGTGATAATGGTACTTGGTAATATAAGGTAATTGGTATTCACTGTCTCCCACAATTAATTATGTATACTTTGCTTCAAGGTAAAGATAGATTTGAAAAGAGAGAACTACAGCAGAAGCCTCAACTTTTCATTGTCATAGCTGCCAGGGATGGGTCACGTCAGGTTTTTGAATAGTTCTTTAATTAAAGAACACTGATTGTGTTTTGTACCTGTCTTTAAAATGATATTTTGCTTTATATTTTTACAGGTGTCTGGTAATAATGTGATACTTTGTTGTGTAACATAATTACTAAGTGCTGATATAACTTTTGGCACACTCTCTATTTTTCAAATAATAGTTGAATATTTCCTAAGGACTGTCAGACCTCAGGTGCGTTCTTGGTTTGCAGTGGTGTTTGGGTGGGTGTTATGTGCCATGTGGTATCCACATAAATGTCAAGACTCAAGGTTTTCCAGCAGAATATTGCATTGTAACAACATGATCAGTAATGTGGCTGGAGTTACCAAGCAGCTAGAAAATACCAAAATATAATTTGTTGGCCATGTTGACCGGCTGCACATTTGGTGACATCTCCTTGGGCACTATGAACTTGTGATTAGTATTTTTCACCTTATTGTGACATTGTTCAGATTAAATTACTAATTGATTAATTGTAAGAAATACTTAGCAGTTTAATTGTAAGCTGCAGCCACAATGAATTTATCTAATGGCATGCAGCCTCTTTAAAAAGCCATCCTGTTTATCCTGCATTTTAAAAGCTTTTCTATGTGTAGACTTAATTGTCAGTATGCTACACAGTTTCTCTTTACTTTTAAGCAGCTCATACCTCTTATCGGAGGCAGCTTCGATGTGGAGACAAGGTAATTAGCTGTTAGGAGAGGAGCCTGCATTTAGAAGCAGAATGGACTCATCTGTTTTTCAATCAAAGGCTATGAACTTTCGTCAGGGCCTGAAAGAACACAATGGACCAGTTCAATGAGGATGCCTTTTCATACACTGAGAAAGCAGATATCAGTACATCGCACATGGCTATTACAATAAGTGACAGCTGAATTTGTATTCTTTATAAGGTCGGATCCATCAAACACATCGACTTAAGTACCAATTAACAACAAACTTTGAGTGTTCTTCCATCTCTTTATCTCACCCTTTATTCTTTGCACAGAGTTTGACAACACGGAGCTGTGAAAACTCTGCTCATGTGCTGGCACAGGCAGGAACAACATCTGTTAAAAGTGAGACAGCTGCACACTCAGCTTTAATTGCATGACAAGTAATTTAAGGCAAAGACAATTACACCTACTCCAGCTTACTTTTATGCTAGTTCGGCAAAGGATGACAGAGCCAGCAGAGTGATATAATTGCAGGAAAATGCGGTACTGTTATATGTTTTACACAGAGAAGAATGAATCGTCTGCCTCTGGTCATTGACTCACAGCATCCCACTCACACAGTATTTCTTGTAATACAGGGCAACACCCTCCTCAGGTCACTGAGCGCTTTGGTTGCCTTAAACCATTTGAGTCATGTGAATCTTTGCTACGATGAGAACCAGCTTGTTCGAGGGGTTTATCAAAGGTTTCCGAAATCTTTGAAAAGTTAAATTTCCTATCATAACGGGAAACGTTTTCTGTAATCTGCCATTTGGAATGTAATTGTCTTTAGATCAGTGTTCGTTTTAATCTGTTCGCAGACATGAGTTTTATATTTAAGTCTCTGTTTTCTTTGTCTACCCGAGACATCAGAGGTGAAGACGGGGATGTCTGCCTGAAGCAGCAGTATTGGCCTCTCTGTCTCATCCTTTCCCCTCTATACACATGCTTTAGCCTGCCCTCCTACCTTTCTTCCCTGACTTAAGTACTTGTGACAGGGAGAGCTGAGCCCCATCTACCCCTTCACATGCAAGACTGCTTTTCCAACCCTTATTTACCAAGGGTTAGTTGACTCAACAACTCTGCTCTTTTCCAGGAATACATTGCTACACATTTACCCAGTTGTATATATTCAAGCTACAAATGTGCCATGTATGTTGATAAAGACGATTATATAGAACAACCAAGCTCTCATAAAGGATATTTTTAAGGATTTTTAAAGATATAGATGCCTTGACTCTCACAAAATGGAGTCTAAAGAGACCTTAAAAACAACAATGCATTGTTCCTTTTTATTGCCATTTCAGTCATGCTGTCTAATATCCCAATGAAGTCCCTTCTTTGCTTAAATAACATAATGATCTTATGGCACCACTTTATTTTTTTTCTTTTAAATTTGTGATTTTCTTATTCCAGTCGCTAGTACACACTGTAACACTTCAGCTAACAAAGTGCTCGTCTCTGCCTCTCCAGCTCGTATTAAAACCTGTTTATATTACCTCTTTTTGAGTGAAGTTCTGTGGGGTTTTTTCATTTTTTTTCTGGCAGCGACGAATGATATTCTGGGCTGCAGCTCACTGTGTCTGTGAGCAAGAGGGAGAAAATGATTTCCCCAACCTCCTCATTGGCCATGAATGCAAAGACAGTGCGAGTCTACGGCTGTTAAACAACACACACTGGCTCCTCGCCCACTCGTAAATTACGGTGTGAAAAGCCTCTCCCAAGACTGCCTTTAGTGAAACAGTTCGGTCAGCGAGGTTGTCTCCGAAAAACCGGCACCGTGGCTGTCAGTTGGCTGTTTTGTGGCTCAGAGACCCAAACTGTATTCACAAATGATAAAAAGCTGCTTGGCTAGGTTCATTAGTTTCTTTATTGCCTGTATTTTGTTACACCAGAAGTTCCATCCAAACGTCAGAATACTAATGGTTCAGTTTGCTGTTTGTAGAGGAAATAAGTACTAAGAGCTACGTTCATTTGTTGATTTCAGTTTATGTGACTATCAAATAAAAATAGTCAGCAACTATTTTGATAATTGATGAATCATTTGTCAGTGTTTGAGGCAAAGATGTAAACATTTGATACAGATAGTTTGCTGCTTTTCCTCGTCTCACATTAGGTAAACACGTCCTGTTTTCGTTTTGGACTGTTGGTTGGATAAAACAAGATATATGATGACATCACCTTGTACTCCAGTCATTTTTCACAGTTTTATAGGCCAAACAAGTATTTAAAAATGTATCATTACTTGCTGCCCTAATAATATTTGTCTTAGTTGCTCGGTTAAATAGAAAATATTGAAGGATCGTGACGAACCAAGGCCATCTGAAAGGCTTCACCAGCTTGTGTGTTTGGCTGTATGATAACTTTGCATTGTGTTATTCTTAAAACATAACACCAAAGCTGTTGGCCTTGTGTAAACCTGTGATGCAGTTTCACTTGTTATTTGAGGATGCCAATGTTTTTATTTGAGTTACACATTTTATTGCTTTCCTCACACTTTAGGGTCTGCCTCCTGTCTTGAGGTGATAGAAAATAGTGCCGCGTTGGTCCTCTGGCTGTGTCTGTTAACATTGTACAAAATTGTTTTCCTGTTCAGTTTCGGCCGGAGCTAAAACAAAGGAAGATGCACCCAACTCGTGCCCGTTGTCTTTCTCTTTGATCGTTCTTTGTTGGAGAAAAGCAGATATGTTTGCTTTCCTCTCTGTCTGTCCTCCAGTCGCCCTCTCTTTGCCCTCCGGCTGTCTTGCACATTCAAAGTACTGTAAATCAGTTTAACATTTTTTGTGCCAAAAGTCAAATCTCCAGTGAAACATCAGTGTGACTACACAAGCTGCTCATCAATTGGTAGAAATGCTATAGGGCTGTTTTATAGCACACATGCTCTTTCTGTTGCACAGTTTTTTATCACTCACTACTGAACAGAATGAATGTAAATAGCTATTAAAATGATTTACATAAAATGTTCCCGATCCGAATAAAATGATTTTAGCATTTTTGACAGAAAAAGATCTACGACCACATCTTCAAGAAGTGCACCCACAGGGCACAGATGACTACTTCACTGTTTCTCAGTATTAGTTTTTTAAATTTATTTATGACTGTTTTTTGCATCATGGCTTCACATATTGCAGCAATGCGGCGCTGCCCGTCCCTCCAACATGTTGTTTCCCTGCACACAGAAAAGCTTGACAGACTGTCATCCTCAACATGTCAGCAGGGACTCATTAATATACAAAAACTGAACCACAGGATTGCATGTTTGTGGTGCTGTGGGAAGAGCTGTGTCTGTATTTTTGGTTTTGTGCAATAAAATCCTTATTGTATGCAGTTAGGAATATGAATTATATTGATTGTGGATTACGCAGTTTTGCTAATTGTGACTTAAGGAAGGCTGACAGAAGTCAACACTTCTATCCAGTGAAGCGTTTTTATTGCCACAATCCACATGTGACGTGTGACATGTGACAACTGCAAAGGTTTTCCTTGTCATGTAGTTTATGGATCAACAGTCAGTATAAAACGATAATACTAAAAATAGAATCTTTTTTTCAACCAAGGACTCTAGAAAAATATTAAATGTGCATCTTAACATACATTTTTGCATCATCTTTTGTATTATCTTTCCTTAAAAAATAGAAGTTATCAAAAAGAACAAAATTGTATTGTAAAGGTCAGTTAGATGTTGGAGGTTTTTGGACTCTAAGTTTCTGTACTTCATGTTAAAATATATTTTTAATGCTCTTATAAAAGCACTGTACTAAGAGCAGAGGAGCAAAAAGTAGTGGAAATTTTATGTTATCTTAACTTACTCTCCTTGTAATGGAAATCTTAAAGTTTAAATATTACCACAACTGAGTTGGTTTTGTAGACTCAAAACATTTACATTAAGATTATGCACAACTTGTATCACTGTAGATGTATTTAAAGGACTCTGCCTCCAGGTTAGTAATGCAGAGAGCATAATAATATTGTAATAGTTCCATTTATGTTTACATCCTTGAATATGATAAAGCAAACCATTAGTGGGTTCATTTTTGGAGAGTAAAGACTAGAGAGATCATTTTACAGAGGATGAGGCATGTTTTTTGTGAGGAAAAAGAACAAATCCATTTATCCTTCAACAGGGTTTTATATACCTACATTCTTACTTTAAGAAACATTACACTAAATCCCTACTGAACATAAACATGTCATAAAACACACAGCAAGGAGTCAGCACCAGACCAATCCCTGTATCAACTTGCATGTGTTGCACAGCCCTGCATCGCATGTTTTGTTGCTGTGATTGGCTGTTAAATTTCCTCCAGAAGTATTTCAGTCAGCGCCTGTTTGTAACATCTCTTTAGAAGTAAAAAACATAGATTGAAAAGTTTCTGGATCAAAGTGGTTCAGTAAAAAAGTTGTGCAAAATCTGAATTATATGTTACAATGTTAACTCTAGCACTTAAAAATAAGTAGCAAAAATGGACTATCTACTGAAAAATATCAGTTAGCTCTAAATGGAAATCACAAACATGTTTGAATATCTGAACATTTTCTTGTATTTGTGGGGCTTTTTTTCGTAAGTGTGGTAGTTTTAGTAGTCAGGCTGTGCTTTTTACCTCCCTTGTTGTTGTGGATGTATTTTTATGATTTCTCAGACAAATGTAAAAACCTCCAGGCCTTCTTTTTGTTGCCCCTGTGTGGGAGATGAGGTACTTTATCACAAAGATAAGCACGCTGGCTGAGGGACAGCTACATAGAAGAAAAGGTACAGGAGAGCTGTTTGTGAAGTACCGATCAGTTCTTGTGAACTTCCTATGATTAATCCAAAGCTGCAAATTGTTGCGGAGGGCAATTTGGTTTGTTCTTTCCCAAGCTGCTGTTTCCCTGCTGTGGGGACAAAAGATGAATGGACCTATCGAGGCTATTATGGGGTATCTCCCTTCTCCATCACTCTATGGGCCGGTTGACTTAGATAATCCTCCCCTCACTGAAGGCATCCTTTAATCCCTGCCAGACACAGGCATCTGGCCTTGTGCATCCATCAAGATGACTAATGCACCGAACCGTGTGTGGAAATACATATGAAAATACTTATTTACTTATACAAGGCTACATTCATTGTCTGGATGATGAATATCTTTAGGGGGATGCAAAAGAAACATCTCATAGTGTTATGAAGCAGTAAAACTGACACTGTTGCCCATTTGCCCTATTGATTTACAAGTTTAACAGCCATCAATAACTGTTGTGCTTACGATGCAGCGGAGATGAGAAATTAGATGAAAAATCATTAACCCTTAGATATTTCTAAGAAACTTGTTCTGTTCTAGCTATCAAGGTGATGTGCTCTGGGCCTGTGTGCTGGGGTGGGATGAAGCACTTGTGGGATCAGAGGAAAAAACTGCGTGTCGGTTTTGTTTTAATTGCATTGACTAATGGTTTACTACAAGGCTAACAACAGAGAGATGTGTGGTGACAAATAAACAACACTCAGCAACAACGTTTAGCGTCTGGCTGGTCTGCTAAGACCAATCTGCTTTTCTTGTCTCTGTTATGATGAGTTACTGTCTCAAAAAATCATAAACAGGATGAGATATACGACCCCATCTATTGTGTGATTGGTTGCCTGAAAAGGAGCGACAGTCTTTTCAGTGGCATATTTCTGAAAAATTCAAAAAATTTCAACTAGCAGCAATCTGAGTGGCAAGTGCAGTAATTTTTCTCTAAGCAGCTACATGTGGCAGCATTCACTCTCTCCTCATTGGAAACAATTGAAAAAAGATGCTATATTTAGAAAAGTAACATTATATGAACACAGACCTTCAACTTTTCCTTTATCTTGACAACAATTCAAGTTTTGTTTTGGTTATGAAAATCTTTTTTCTTTTTTTTTTTTAATATTAATAACGCATATGGCCTCAGCAAGCGTGTCTGCATAATGCTCCCAGGCTTTTACTGGCATAATGGTGAGTGTGCTGTTGTTCAAAGACTGATTTCAAAGGCCAGTGTGAAACTTTTCTTTTCCAGCCTCTACGCTTCATTTGTAATCATTACTGTACACATTTTCCCAAGTTAGCAACCAGAGCTTGTTTTTTTTTTTCTCGAGCTAAATGTATGAAAATGAAGAATGTTTGTCATAACAAATATGATGGGAAACGTGGGTGCTCAAAGAGTGATGAATGCCATTTGTTGTTGTGCCCAAAGAATTTTCTTTGCAACCCCCACTTATTCTATACTCCCATATTAAAATAAGTGTCATCACTCTTCCAAAATATAGGCAGATTCTTTTCACTCAGTGGGCGTCTGTGCGTTTTCTCATGGCTTCGTCGTTCGTACTTGTGCTTACTGTGATGAATGATATGCTTCCATTTTCAGCCTTTTCACTGGCTGTCAGTTAAAGCAGCGCAGTTACTGAATGTTAACTCGATTACAATTTTAGCTCCAAATAAATATATGAACATGATTGATGCGTTAAATAAATGCTCAGCTAATAGATAGAGTTGCATACCAAATCAGTAGCTTATGAAACGAACAGCCATCCACCAGGGGGCGATCAAGATGTTTTGGCTTTAATTTTGAGGTCATGCCGCTGTGTGCACGCCCTGAAGATACAGTTGAGAGTGGGAAAGTCACAAAAGAGAGCGAATGGGCAAAACAAAAATCAGTCTTTGTTAAAATACAAGCAAACATCTGTGCAGTGACGTCTACAGACAATAAAATGATTGTGTTTGCATTGTCTTGGCTGCCTTACATCATTTGATTTCTTAGCCAACAGAGTATTGTTTGTTTCTAGGTCTTTTCTTACTTTTCACAAAACTTTCAAGTTGGCCATCAAATGGAAAACAAAGGCTGCAGACTTTTATATGTTTAAAGTGGGTTCATATAAAAATGGGGTCCAGTCAGTCGAGTAATGACGCTCCTTTCTAAAACTAAAAAATCTAAAATTATTAATGCTCTGAGAGCCTTTATCAAGACATCAGCCAATGTTTAAATCATGTCCTCCTTTTCCACACTCTGCCAACATTTTTTTAAATCTCTGTCAGCATTGTTTTCCATATTGAAACCATATGACTAAATGAGGCCAATAATGCGCTCACTTATAAACATCTTTTGCATTCCCAGCATTAATCTAATGTTATCAGATTTTCTCAGCTGAATCTTATTAAGAGGTAACAGGAGGTTAATAGTATTATAAGGACATATTAGTAATGAATTTGATTACACTATAGACAAGTTAAATGGAAGGAGGAAGACTTCTGGCAGCAGCGCTTAAGTTCTCTGCTATTTTCTGTATTTTCCTTCACAGCACTGTATCTGTAATAGTTTAGTTGCTGTGAGGCGGCAGACGCAGGGACACGGGGATTTTCTTGCTCAGGGGAACAAGGCTTCAAATGGGTTGAAGTGTGCTAATCTGAATGCTAATCTGAATGCTAATAGATGTAAATTGTTGAGTTTATGACAGTGACTGTAGTTTAAAAAGTTTGCTTATAAGAAATCCGATCTCCAAATAGTGTCACGGCTCAGGTAAAAATCGATAAAAATGATTTGTTGTTAGGCCCGGCGGGGTTTCATTACTACAAAGCTGTTCATCCTACCTAAATACCTGCAGCCTTTATCTCACTTTCTGTGGCTGTTAGACTTGTCTCCCCCTGCACAGAGCTCATTTGACTGTGTGGTTGGAGTAATGCTTTGTATTTTCCATCCATGTCACCAAATATGCACTGAGCTGGTTGTTGGTTTAGATACATTAAATCTTAACAAACGGAGGCAGACGGAAACTAAACTAAAATACCTCAAGAGAACAGCAAAGCAGTTCGGTGTCCATCATGGTCTACACCAAAAGTTTCTGGTCACTTTCATCTGCCACATGCCCCTCTCATGCATCCATATTTTCACTCTGACTCCTTGATGTCTTCTCTTTGACCGGTTCATATAATGTTGACCCGTCCTCTTGAAGCTTGGCAGCCAATCAAAAAGTAAGAAATGCCAAATTGTAAACAGCGTTAAGAACATTTTCAAATGTTCAGCCATGTCTCTTACGATTTATGTTCGTACATTTATTTGCTTTTGCACTTTTTGTACCTGACTTTTCAGAGGAAACGCAAAACCACCCGGATTGTGTTTTTATGAGCTTAGTGGCAAAATATCTCTGCCGAGTGCCTCTGTAAAATGCCCATTCCAAGCTCAGAGTATTCAGAAGTGTTCTCAAAGAAATGATTGCCCGTTAAGGTTGAATATCCTGCTGTTTGTGTCCTACTGTACACTGCGAGCCGCTCATGTATTATGTAGGTATTCAAGGAGAAATGGCCAGAGGTAAACATGCACTGAAGGTTGAAAAGAAGCTATTATGATATCATTTTGTGCCTGTCATATATGGCATGTGTCAAGATGTACCTACATGTCAGGCAATGGTAAGTGATAAAAATCTCATCACTGCCTGACATGTAAGAAAAGAATAACAGAACTGATGCCCTAAAGTCCTATTAAAGGTGTGAGATACGGTGACAGATGGGTTCCACTTCATTTAACACATACAGAATGCTGGTATGTTTTTTATGGATGTGTATGAAGTTGTGCTGCGATTATTTCCATAATCCAAGTCCATATCGTAAAAGGAGAGAATACATTTTCTGAAAAATGTCCCTCACTATTCCCCCAAGTATGTTTAAATGGCTGGGAATGCACAGTATTTATTGATGCCAATAAATTATTAGTAGATAATAGGAAATTGTTATCGCCTATGTATCTTATCTGTTATAAGCTGATAAGATGAAGCCAGATCATTATTATTGACATAACAAGTTTAGAATCTACATTCTGATACAGTAGGTATTAATATTTACCTTTAGAGTTGGTTTTCTATCCCACAAAACTGATACCCAAAAAGTCCAGGTCTTGGTTCAAGCCAGAGTTAGACATGTTGTGTCCAGAGTGAAGGTTTTATAGTGTCAGACGAAGGCGACATGTCATGATTGTAATTTGCAGTATGTGCTCAGCAAAGAAAAAGTCATGATGCCAGTTAGATACAGTAAATTCAGAGCCTCACAGTATTAAATCATCCACCTTTTCTCTCTATATCTTACCTTTCTTACCCTCAGTAATGCATAACTAAAGGCAGTGAAACGTAAAAATGTAAAATTATGGGTTAACTTTTCTGTAAAAGCCATGACAACAAGTTAAGTGTCAGTTATTGGCATTGGATAAAGAGAGAAACCACAAATATAGCCTTACAAAAAGCAGTTGTAACCCAAAATATTAAATTAATAGTGATAATATGTGATAGAAATCCTCACATTTGGGTTATATTGGATGGAATGTTTAGTGCTTTAACTCATAAATAACTTAAACTATGATCTCAATTGCTGTCAAAATGTTTCCCTGATTTTTGTCCTTTTTTTCCTCCCTGTTGTATGATATAAACTGTATGTGTTGGCTGGTAATAATAAAAGTAAATTACATTCCAAGTCAAAACCAAAAGCCATAATCCTAAAAGGCACGCTTACACAAATCCCCCAAATAAATGTAAAATCTCAAGAATGCAGATGAATGTCATGCTTTTGCATTCTTTCAATAGGAATTCAGGGGCTGCTGTCAGCAGAGAGCGGTGAGGTTTGGGGATCACTGTGACCTTCTCAGTGGCCTGAAAGTGTGTTGGCATGGCATGACTGATGCAGATTATCATAGCTGGAGAAAGCCAATTACTCTGGTCATCACTGCACCCTCAGGGTCCCTCTCGGTGGAATGAAATGTATTACAGAATTCTCTGTGCATCCTTCTGGCAGGGTTTTTTGTATTTCTTCTATGCTGATTCCTCCCAGTCTGAGTGTTAATAGCGCAGTCAATGGGCCCCTCCCGTGCCTCAGAGCCCTCTCCGGCTTCGACAAGCCTCTGCTCCACAAAGCCGGGAGGTCGTGCCTCGTGGAAAAGCGGATGAATTATATTCTCCTCTGTTTGTCTTCTTTCTCTATTCGAGACAAAGCCCCTTTTATTTTGGCTCTCAGTTAATGTCCTTGAAGGACTCCAAAATGTAGGGAAAAAAAAAAAAAAAGGTTGGTTTTCCATAGTTGTGGTGGAAGATGCTCTTCTGTGGCTTCTCATGTGCAGAAAATCATAACTTTCTTAAGGTCAATTTTGCTTTTTCAAAACAGATTTCCCACAAGACCACAGAGGTTGAGATCACGCATGATGATGCTGCATCTTTAGGATGTTCAAAGACTTGAGACCGAGCAGAGTCGCAGGTAAGAGGTCGGGGTGTGTGTTAGTGCCGGTGCATTTGAATTCTAATAAATACCAAAGTTTCATGTCAAAAAGAGGATATGCATCACACACACAGACACACAAAACATATTCAGTCCATTTAGAAGTCTCATTCTGTATCTTTATCTTCTCACTTCTCCATGACCTCTGTATCTGCCTCACTCTCTCCTGAATTTGAATCACTATCCTTTAACAGTGTTTATTTTTACCGTGTTCACTTTTTTTTTTTTTTTTTTTTTTTTTTTTTTTTGCAAAAAATAAAAAAAACTGCCAACACAAAATTAAAAATTT
>JAQMCX010000058.1:18300934-18400617 GCA_029814765.1 Acanthurus leucopareius | reverse complement strand
ACCATTCACCATCACCTCTTTATGTGACACAACCTCTCCTTAATTTTAACCACTATCTTTTCACACTTTATTTTTTTCCCGTTTAACGTTTTTTTTTTTTTTTTTTTTTTTTTTTGTCCAAACATTCAAATCTCCTGCCTCCTCTCAGTTACTCATGTCAGGGCCTCTGATTCAAAGTGTTAATGTCATTCAAGCTCAGACAAGCGATTCATACAAGACTTTGACTTGGAGAGCAGTGACACACAGAGGCACGGTCTCAAAGTCCACATGGCAGCCCTTTTCTTTCACTTAAACTGAATAAGTTCTCTTTTAAAAGACGATTTTTTTATCCAAAGCAACTTGCTACGAGAGGTGTTCCTGTGTTCCTGTGTGAATGGGTAGCTTATAGTAGTGAAATGATTCTGAAACTAAGACAGAAGTGAGGATATAAAGGTCCATCATCTTGGTTTGACCCCCCCCACCCACTCATATTAACGTGTCAAAATATTTGTTTACAGTCAGTCCTGTCCCCACAAGTACAAAGACTGCAGACCGTTGATCTATGTTCATCCATGCTCACTGTAAACAGCTGCTTGTGTTGACCGACTGTGCTCTAATGTGCTAATATAAACTGGTCTTAAGAGAAGTGGTTTTATGTATTTATTTTTGTTTACTTATCCATGAAAATGTGGGAGAAGCTTGTTCTGGCCGTGTTTGTAAATCCTGAGCCTCAAAATATTTAGACTGAGACAGAAAAAAAAGCACAAATGTGGGAGCAAACCGGCTACGCACTGAATGTTACTGTGGAGTGTTGTGCTTTTAATACCCTGTAAGTTGAAAGCTCATTGTTAGCTGTTAAATTATATCTCTGTTAATGTAATAAAACAAATCCATTGCTTAATTTTTTTTTTTTTATCACTAGTGCTTCATCCTAGAGTTTACCCAATGCTTTCATGCCGAAAAAAAAAAAAAGCTTTATGGACACAGATCCCCTGGTTTTTCATCAGGTGCCATAATTAGTCAAAAATTTAGCTGTCCAATACTTTGGTTAATGACCATTAACTGCAAATAACTGCTCTGAGGGGAGCTTGGATTAAAGCCACTGCTCCTTTGTGTTGAAAGCCAGCTGAGGTGGTTGGAGCATCTGATTACAAAGCTTCCTTGACACCTCCCTTAGGAGGTTTTCCAGGCACATCTGACTGGGAGGAAAACCCTGAGCTGACCCAGAACTTGCTGGTGGTGTTGTATAAATATACAGATATACATTTGGCCTTGGATCACTTTGGAATCTCCCAGGAGTAAATGGAAAGTGTTGCTGGGGAGAAGGAGGTCTGGCATACCCTGCTAAGCCTGCTGCCATGTGATGCAACCCCAGAAGAGCAGAAGATAAGAAGATAATGGACAGATGGATGGATGATGGATGGATAAGATTGATGGATGGAGCAAAGCTAATGACATTCCCGCAAGTTCAAGTTGTGTTTCGTTAATTGGCTAACATTAGCTCACTTACACACTAATATAAGTTGTAAGATGGAGCTTGTGAGCATTGACATGAGGAGCATCTTAGCATGTCTGCACTAGCATTTAGCTCAAAGCTTTGGCATTTGGCACTGGTAAGGCACTCTGCCTTTATACTCCTGCGGCAACTCAACATGTTAAGAGCACCATAAAGAAGAAAGGCATAATAGCACTCATTAAACTGACAATTAGCTATAAATCATTATGTTCCGAGAAGCTGCAATACAAGGGCTATTCAGTATGCATTACATTAGCAAATGCAGCACTTTTTCTCTTTGAGCTGCTACTTTAAAAAAGCAAGGAGATCCTACAGAACGCTGTCAGAGAATAGAAATTGAACTGAGTAGGAAACTGACAGATTTCTTAAGAGAGAGGAAAGAGAAGGGGAATGAAAAGCGCATTTCTTGCTGGGCTTTGGCCGATGAGTGTGTCCTTTCCCATTACTTTCACACAGTGCAATATGCAGGTCAGTCAGGTGATAATGAATGCTCTGTCTGATACTTGGCCTTTCTCTCCCCCTCCTGCTTGTCTGGTCTGCTCGCTCTCTTTTATCACATCTCTTTCTTCACAGTTATACACTGCAGAGGGATTTTTTTTTTTTTAACAGTATCAAGCATATATTTAGACTTTAGTGGGTTCAATTACCTAGCGATCTCCACTCCAGCCATTCACTGGATTTTTGGCACTTTAAAGGTACGAGACAATGTAGATGTCAAGTTTTTCTGTCTCTCTCTTCTCATTAATTAAACACCGACTTAAGGCCAAAGCCTACCCGCTTTTGAAACCCCAATTTGGTCAGGTTGGTATGAACAAAAAGAAAGACAATTTACATTTGATCATTTGCTTTAGTCTTCACAGTGCGCGCAGGATTGGATGAACTAATCAAATTCTCTGCACACCAGCCCCCACTGCACAGCCGACTGCAGGGGGAAGGGCTGTAATAATGCATTCAGCCAGCATTTTGGCTGAAATACAGGGTCCCAGTTTTGAGGTTTTACATGGTGACATTTCTAACAGACAATGAAAAACTGTTACAAAAAATACCTTCTATATGAATTAAATCTAAACTAAATACAACATTTTCAGGCCGTCATGTATTTTTGTTCAGGAGCACATCAATCAATCTGCAGCGATAAGATTTGGTTGATAAACTATCTCTATTCAAACAAGATAAATATTCAGAGGAAAGCAGTTTATTTACATTAATGCTTGTTAGATTTTTGTTGTTTTAGAGAGTTATGATGTCAGAACAGTAAATCCCATAAACACTGAAAAGCATCCTGGACATTTGTTATATAACACAAGAAAAATTTCAACATGTGATGGTTTTATGGAAATAATTCAAAGATTCTTCTTGTGTAAAGATGGAACGTTTTCCATAATTAATATAATTTTCCATAATTCAGTTAATAAATAATAGAGTTTCTGTCCAATAAAGAGACATACAGCAGCATTACATAACAGTCTTTCAATAAAAAATGATCAAAACATGACTAGAGAGAATTGAAGCTTTATCCATAAAAAACATGATGGAAATGCTGAATTCAGTATCTGCGGCTCATGATGGATTAATGTTTTGTGCAAAAACAAAGTTATTCTCCATCATTTGTGGATTTTGTGAATGAGTCTTTTCTTACAAATGGGAAAGTTGTTTGAAGGAGATTTCTTTACTTCCTAAAATCAACAAACATTCCCTGCTGTCCAAGACACAAAAGGATGTTTGAAAGTGATGTACTGTTTTGGCATTTTGAGCAGGATGACTTATACTTGAAAAACGGAGCAAAACTTTGACCATCACATGTTAAGAAAATAACATTAAGCGACATTTCAGTCCTTGTAGGCAAGACTCTTACTCCTAAGATTTACAGCTGTTATTACATCTGCAGGTGTAGGTCAGCATTAGTTTAGCAGATACACTTATAGATGTCCTGAAGAATAAAAAGCTCTGTTCTGCTGTATATGTGCAAGAATTGCTTTTCAAACTCAGAGGGATCTAATTTCCACTCTTGAAAGTTCCTTGATCGTTTTTTCAGAAGGCTGATGGCACATTTGATTGCAGGAATCACAACCGGCTTAATACAAAAACACAACTGCCATAATGCATCACTTTGCCCGCTTGCCCCCACACACAAGGCTTTTGCTTTTGTCAGAGGACTTGCACATTTTTAATGCAGTGTGCTCGTGTTGTAGAACAAACAAACACAGGCGATTTGTCATCACCTCTTCTTGTGGCTACATCGGTGGCGATGCATGAGTGGTGTTTGAGTCAAGTGATTCTCTGGCTGTGAATGATGACGGGGCCGCGAGGGCTGTTAACAACATTTTAACAGATCAGAGGGGTTAACAGTTGTTTTGCACTCAGTTTGAGACCCTTTTCCATCAATATTCATGCTGAGGGGAAATTCTCCGGTTACAGATCTCGCCTCTCTCTCGGCTTTAGTCTAATATGGTTTTTTTACAGAACAGATGCTGCTATCACCACATCACCTACAGTAACTCCCTCCTCTCACATCATCTTAAAAAACTACAGCAAACATAGTTCTGCATCTCAAAGCACATGGGATCCAGTTACTTTTTATAGCGTCTTGTACCTCCTCCGCAACTCATTAAAATCATCCAAGTAGGAATACACCAGTGCGTGGATTGGGACACTGCAAGGCTCACTTAATGAGGTGTGACTTAAGCTGTGGGAGTCATCTCATCCTTTCCTGTCCAGACGATCATCTGCTAACCATCAGTCAGGGGGCAGGGGTGTGAGGTAAGGAGGGAGGAGGAGGAGGAGGAGGAGGAGGAGGAGGAGAGGAGGCAGGGACAGGTAATTAGAAAGGGAAGGATTAAGGAAGATAGAGGTCAAAGATAACTAGCGAGAACCTAAAAGGACAGAGATGTAGCCCATCCTCAGAATACCTCTCTGTGCCTGGCTGTCTCGCTCTGTAGAGGGCAGCGGAGTTAATGACATTTTTCACACGTGTCTGCGCTGCAAACACAGTATTCATTGATCTCAAAATAGAAGATACCAAATACCACTGCAGTCACTTTAAACTGATAGGCTTTCTGCTGAGCTGAACCTTTTTAAATATCATCCTCTCTTCCTCTCTCTGAAGGCCTGGTGGAGCAGCTACCTGAACCCTGTTGTTTGATTGGAAAGGGCATATTGATACAGCATGATTGCACTCTTACCAAGAGAAAACAGGAGTGTGTGATTTGGCAAATTGCTCGTCAGAGGCAGACAAACAGTGGCAACATCTCACAGGACAAATAGTCATAAATGTTTTAAGTGTGAAGGGAAATACAGTTTGAAATGGGTGCTTGTAAGGGAGAAGCCCATGCCTCTCAGATCACTTGTTAGAATTTATTCTATGATGGCTGTCAATGAGGCCCAGCTTCCATTTAATATGCAGTAAGGGATTTTGAATAATTAATCAAACGAGGGATTACCCTGTTAACCAAACAAATATATCCAGCGGGAAATCAGACCTAACTGCTTCGACCATTCTATACATTTATGCTTAAATACATTAAAGATGAGTTCGACATTACAAGCTCATGATTTATGGAACAGTTAAAGAAAGTCTTCTATAAGAAATGCTGAAAATCTTAAAGACGGAATTACTTTTCTCACCTCACATTCAAACAGGGCAGTTCATTTGACTAAAGGGGGCTGTAATGTCACCGAACACACACATTCATTCCAAACCCTTAAAAGCGAACGAAGGCTGCTTTCATCTGCTGAGGCAAAGAGTCAAATTAGTGTTTGATTTGAATGTTTTGCTACACTAGGCAGGCTGCAGAAAGAACATCATTGTTGGAAGAAAAAAAAAAAAAAGAAAAACAAGACATCAGACGAACATCATTCCCTAGGGACACAGAAATTGAATAAGAGCATGCACTGGCTGTTACTCATTACTACTGGCTGACAGGGGTAATTGAATTCTGCCTGGGAAAAAAAAAAATCTGTTTATATATGACAAGTCCTTGCTTGTGAGAATGTGGACAGCAAAGAGGCGAGCCATCAATCGGTCGCTTTGTTTTTTATTATTTTATATACCTAAATGTAAATGATAAATAATACTGTTTGTGTCTGCAGATGCACGGCTATCTCTTCAATATCACCAAGTGTGTGTGTGTGTGTGTGCTGTATGTATGTATTTTTCCAACCAACCTACTTCGCAGAGCAAGTGAAGCAGTGAATAAATGCTTGTCCATCCAGTATTTTTCAAAAGCTAGGCTGCAGTCCAAATGTTAGAGGAAGAGAGAGCCCCATATTACTGTGTCATGCTTCTGAAGTCTTTCCAAGTACCCTCACTGTAACATAGCCTGAATAATACATTATGAGCCCATTGGGTTGGTTACCTTAAAACAGTTGAATTTCACCTCAACTGCTCTTCATGAGAGTTTGTTTTATTGTGAAAGTGTTGGATTTGTATTAGAAGTGTGTAAGACCTAGAGCTGAAACAATAGGTCTGCTTATAATAAGATATCAGTCAGTCAGAGGAGATAAAGATGCTCCTTTGAAGTTGGTTTGCGTCTCTTTTGCAGTTCTGGTTCTTTCTCAGTCGTACCTGCAGAGGTTTGTTGTCAGCTGGTATGATCTTTTTCACATTTGAGATGAATCTGAGGGATGTAATTATGTGTATGTCCTCATCATCCTTCAACAATGGCTTACTGAAACCACACAGTTTTGATTTCCAGTAAATGACAGCGTATATTGAGCAAACAACGTTGGTTTCTGGAGGAAAAGCGTGGTTTTATTTATGTAAAATCAGTCAGAGCTGTTTATGGAGTCACTGCTGATGTTTATTGCGAGTGGATGAAAGACGCAGCGTAGTAAGTTACTGTCCTCCCTGCATTTTGTTTGTAGACAAATGTTCTTTTGATTTCACAGTGGAATAGAAACTGTGAGCAATTTGGAGTGTTGGAGAATAGAAATGTCAATTTTTGTAAATACTTCTACCAAATATTTACTGTTGAAATCACTGTGATCGAAGTGAAAACAGAAGAAAATAATTTGACCCAGCATATATTTTCCAAAGATGTCCAACTACGTGACCTCAGTTTTAGCTTGTATGTTGTGTATATTTGTTAGTTGTGGGTGTAATGATACACAAAACTCAAGGTTCAGCATTTGTAGTGGTTTTAAGGTCATGGTTCAGTACCTATTTATGGTACAGAATAGAAAACAAAGAGTGTAGAAAATGTTGTGAATCTCGAAAAAATGTAAACGCTTAACTGTGACTCATAGTCCATGGCTCTTCCTGCTACAACACATCTGACTAAGATGCGCACATAAAGGCACAGCCCAAACTCTTTATCCACATACATAAATATTTTATTCTTTAGAAGTATGGGCACATATTTATAGAGATAAATACTTTATAAAACTTAAATTAATGCTTTGATCTGAATCTGCAATGAAGGCTACCTGGATATGCTCTAAGAAGTAAGGACTCGCCCTTCAGCATCTCTTTGTTTGTTTTGCTCATAACACATTCTAGTGATGCTGTTGTTAATGACAGTTTTGAAATGTTTCTATTCTTTTGCCATACTTGACTGCATTTGTCCATTTTCAGTGTATCTAACCAGGAAACAATCATTCCTGACAGTGGCACACCACATGAGCTAAACAACAGATGCACTTCTCAAACCTTCCAGTTAAATCTGACTTAGATTTCATGTTCTACACTTGCAAGTATGTGAACACAAATACATTCCAAACTTTTGTAATTTCACAAGAACTAGTGTGATATTTGTATAATGAAAAACATGTTTATATTAAATTAGAAACATAAAGACAGCTCAGTAATCTGCACCTGCATCGGTGGCAGTAATGCACAGAAGCAGGAAGAAGACCGTTGATGATTTGTATCGTGGTTTTGGTTTCAGCTCCAGAGCCATTACTTTATTAGTATGAGTGTATATGTGCATGTGTGAATGCAGCCTTTGCCTCAAAAACCACAGTCAGTTGCCAATTTGTTGAGTGCAGTTAGCTAAGAAAAAGGAAGTGAAAACAGCTTTAAAGTGAAACGTACATCATCTTCATGCAGGTTATGGCGTCACAATAGTGATAATGTCTTTGTTCAGACTTTCGGACTGAGTCTCAGTGTTTTTAATTGAATTAAATGAAAATGTTACTGTGATTGGATGACATAAAAAAGGTTGTGTATCTATAAAAGCTAAATGTGACAAAGTGCAGTGCCATTATAGCTTTAGCTATTAATAATTAACTAAATGACTCCTGCTACTTAAGCTTCCACTAAAGCTTCCGCTCCTATGGAGAGACTAAAAATAGCAACTGAGGAAAACATCAGATCTGTGCGAACTGATGAAGAGACTGTAAACACCCCAAATATAGGACACAAACAATTCTGCCATATTTTCATAGTTTTTTTCTTTCTGTTTTAGGTTTAACTGGAACTTTTTTAATTATGTCATCTCCTTGCAATATTCTTCTGCCGTAGTTTAATAGCGTACTTCTGGAGAATTAGCAGCACCAGCTGTTTACCTTCATGTGTCCAACTCATTAAATGTGCATAATGATAGTGAACTGGAAA
The DNA here is from genome assembly GCA_029814765.1 of Acanthurus leucopareius. Taxonomy (NCBI): domain Eukaryota; kingdom Metazoa; phylum Chordata; class Actinopteri; order Acanthuriformes; family Acanthuridae; genus Acanthurus; species Acanthurus leucopareius. The sequence goes on along the minus strand of JAQMCX010000058.1, from coordinate 18,392,569 downwards.
TGCACAATAGTACAAGTTTTCTCTGCTGACTTGAAATTTGCACCAGAATCAGATGAAAACCTCCCTCCTCTCACCTCAAGGTCCATGAAGTTGCTGTTCTACAGTCCTAGACTGCATCATATGGTCAGTTGATTTGCTCACTCAATGAAAATTCCTTGACATGCCCAAAATGGTAGAAACTTCAAACATTCGGAGCGCCAAACGGCAACTTTACGGCCATTCTAGAGGCTGTATTTTGTTATACCGTGCAACTGTATTGCAATAACAATGGTACATCCCAATATTCATGAATGTAGGATGCGTTGACTGCAATTATGTTGCAGCTGGGTGTCTTTATAGTTGCATGTAATCTACTCTACGTATGCTGACATACAAGCAAATAAGCAGTTACGTAGGAATCGAGTTTCATATTCATGGAAATATCCTTTAAAAATAAAGGGGAATGTCTCCATAATGAACAAACTACATATAATATCACCTTAAAAGACCACCAAGCTGTTTTGGCATCCCTTTATATGAGAAGTCTGAGTGAATATTAACAGGTGATGTCAGCGTCTCCTCCAGAGGTCAGCCTGAGCCACACCTCAGGGAGTTAATGAGAATAAACAAGGAATAAACAACTCAGCTGACCGCTGCAGTGATACATTGGATGTGATTCCTATGCACATTTTTTTTTTCATGTCTGCACCCAGCATGAGTGTAATTACAGAAGCATAATGGTGTTTACTTTGCTGTTTTTCTAGTGTAATTAATCATTTGACTGTGCCTTGATCAAACCAAGACAGTTCTCACAGTCGCAAAAGCCTCTGTTATTTTTTAAACTTATTTATTGTAGATAGGGTCTGCCAAAAACGACAGAAAAACATCAGGGTGGAATGCCTCAGAGTACAGAGCTGAATGCAGGTATTTTTAAGTGGGCAAACAAGCACCAGCCGTCACAAGCTCCCCCTATCTGATTCACTTGAGTCCAGGAAAGGCTCTTAAACAGACTAAAGCTGCAGCTAAATGAGTGAAATCCAACTTGTGTTTTTTTTTTTTCATAAATACCCTAATCACTTGGATAAGTACTCTCTCTCACTGTATTCATTTTAAAAACAGAGCGTATCTTTCGCCTCGGGGATGACAGGAATGCCTCGCATCACAGTCTGCATGCTAAGCATCGGTATTGAACTGATCTGCACTGAATCTCTATGCTTCTCCTCCTCCAACTGGCAAGCTGCAGAATGACACCTTCCTGAGAGCACAGCTGTCAAAAGTTTTTGGACAAATTACCTCGCCTTTTCTTGTGGCATTTATCGCTTGGCTTCGTCTTTCAAGATGTCATGAAAATCTTAATGCTAAACTCTGTCAAAGCATCAATTTTTTTTTTTTGAAAGTGTGTGTGGTAGTCGACTTAGAAGTGGGTAGCGTTTGTGGAGAGAGAGACTCCTCCAGTACGCACGGGATGACTCGCCGTGGGGGCAGCTCGGTTGTAGCTCTGCATGACAACGACATCCTCTGTTGACAGTTCACCAGCGCGGCTTCACTTCGCCTTCACAGCAGACCGACGGAGACGAAAAGCGAGAGTTTACGCGCGTGTCGCCACAAAACGCCACAGCCCTCCGAAACAGTTCGCCTTGCGCGCCGCACGCACCCCGAAGCGAACTAGTGTTTCTGCTACAGTCGCGAACCGGGCACGTCGCGGGGGCGGGCTCGCCTGCCGTAGCTAAAAGGTCCCGCTTCGACTGGCTGCTCTCATTGCAGTCCGGTCTGCCGAGCGGAGCGGACTGACAGAGGGACAAACCCCGTCTCCATTCAAGGATTTACTTCGTACACTTCGTCCTACAGCAAAGGACCGACAAAAAGAAACGCACCTCGCCTTCTGTGGACAATGTTTCTCTTGCAGTACACAGGTACAAGTGTCAAGTTTTATCCTCTTTTTTCTGTCCTTCTGGCTATTCTGACAACGGAGATGTTATATATTTATTTTATATCCATACAGCAACGACTGTCCGTACTTGTGCTGCTGCAGGCTACAATGTATCACTGGACATCAGTTACCGCACGAGTTATGTGACGTTTTTTGCCACATTTCTATCGCTTTTGTCCACGTTGTTTGATTGAAGTTATGACAGAAATGTAAGATTTTTTTGTGTTATTTCTCGCTGTGTTAGTCCGTAATTGTCGGGCGTTTACCAGCTGTTCAGACCGCATAAGAAGAGAAGAGAAGAGCCGTGCCGTGCCGCCTCTCTCTCAGTGAGGCAGCGTTGTTTTTTCCTATGGCTCAGCATTTGATGTGTAATGGTGTGCTTCATGATGATAAATGATCATCAGTAATTTCCCGTACGCGTTTTACAGTTGCTTATCAGCACAATAGACGCGAGCGGTGGCTGTTATCTTGACTGACACACGCGCACTGCAGCTGTTTGTGGATGAAGTTTTCAGGATAGATTTAATTCACGCTGACGCCGGATCGCAGCTATGGAAATGCTTTTTTTTTCACGTGTCATTCATTCCGGTTTCTGTTACATTTGGGCAGCATGATGGAGCCTGGTGAGTCTCAGTGTAGTAGATGGGCCCATCATGCAGGGGCTTGTTTATATATATATGTATATAAATATATATTAGTTAAGGGGTTTTTTTTTTTGTGCTGCGACGTTTAACTATCAGGATTTCCGCGTCATTTATTCCCGAATCGCCACAGCGCACAAACAGCCCAATTTAAATGGGACATTTTCTCAGGGCTCACAGGATCTAATTAAGCGAAGATGCTGTTTGAACTTAACCTGCTTACTCTGCTTTATTCTGGCTCTCTGTTCACCAGCTTCCTCTGTTTGTAGTCATGGCAAATTTACCTCAGATGTCCCACAGCTTTTTCTGTTGACTGTGTCTTCGTAGCCTAATTGCTACTTTCCTTCAGCTCTTAAAGGCAATGACTTGTCAAAGATTAGTCCCGTGGTATTAATTTGCCGTTTATCAACGCAGTAAGTATATTGACTAAAACATAAACTGCAAGTGGTTTGTTTTATTATCCCCCATGTGGATTTTTTACAAAAGATTTTATTCTTTATGTACTTTTATGTACTATTCTTTTTACTTTTAGTAGCAGACTTTGCTGTCCTCTAAGTGAAATAGGGCTCAATTAATTTTGCAATGAAGCATGTAGTTAAGCTAGAAGTTGTGCAGTGCAGTGATTAGAAGAATTTCACAGTGCACAATTAATTCAGAATTCAAAATATGACATTTAATCTGATAAAAGCATGTGGTTTAGGATAAAAATGACATTCATATGACATTAATTTGGGTAGAAAAGCTATTGCCTTTCTCCAGTGGCTGAAAATGTGTGTTTCGTGTCCTGCTCTGATTGGGAGGTTTTCTTTTCTGTGTTACACTGTCGTTTATCTTGCGCAGACAGAACGGATCAGTTCCCTTCTCCTCTATTTCCTTCTTTTCCAGAGGCACAAACATGCCTTGAATCAAATTGAGTGAATGGGGGTCGAGTGCCTCCCTATGACCACTGGGAGAGAAAAAGGTCCATCAGGCCTTGTGACAGCCATTTACCTCCACACTGCGCCACTCCTCTCTGATCAATCGGCAGAGCATCTCAAGATTGCCTTTAATGGTGCCGGGGGGGGGGGGGGGGTTACTTTGCTTAGATCTGTCAGAGGGTAGAGATTTAAAGGTGGTATAGAGAGTGCTCAAGAATGAGCTTGAATATTTCAGCTCCCCTCGCAGTGGATGGTAGCGCTGCAAAACAAATTAAGACTTAATACAGAGTTGACTTCTGTTCTATTCCAGGACATTTGGCGGCTTTGAAAACCCAAATTTTAATTGGTTGGTGCATGGCAATATTGGGTTACTAAATGGGAATCTCACAGAAACAGCTGTCAGAGAAAAAAAGATAGATAATAATAAAATAGAAAACAGTGAACAATGAGTCGTAGATGACCCAAAAATGTCGGATTTCGTAAAACCAGCCACCTCAATGAGAGCCTGACTTTTCCTATAAACTGCAATCGCATTTTTGGTCTTTTTGAATTTTAGCCTAATACATGATTCTCAGTTCGACCCAGCACTTCAGAAGCAGTAATTGCTCGGCTCATTTATTTATTTATTTATTTATTTGTCTTTCCACATCAGCTGGACAGAATTAACATATTAGCAGAAGCAATGAGCATCATTCTCAAGGCTTTAAGTGATAATTACACACCAGCTCACTGCCATTAATTATTTAAATAAAGTTATACGAAGACCAGAAAAAAAGCAAATGTGCTTGGTGAATGCAGAACATATAATTTCTTTGTCTTTGTGTTACAATGATCATCACAAGCACTTCAGCACTTCACCTTGCTTCTGCATCACCTATGATCGTGTTCAACTCCCAAAGCTTTTCTCTGACTCAACTCCCCATCGGTGCTCTGCACTGGTGCTGTCACCTGATTGGTCAAAGCTGATACAGGTAGGAGGTTCGTTAGCTTACTGATGAGGGAAGTATTGCACTGACACTCAAAATAGATTCCACAGGTAAAAGAGAAACCAGAGACTGAGGAGACTCCATGCCTCTTTCGTGAGAGAGAATTTAGATTTTTCAGTAGAACACTAAAGTATTAGTAGGGATTTGTAACAAATTTATGGAAGACTCGATATTTTTAATGGAATTGCTTCAATACCATCAAGTATTTCAAAATGCCTTGTCACTGGATACCAAATATTGGTGCATGAGGAGTGCAATAAATGTCATCAGTGTCAGCGAGCCAAGAAGCATGCAGAGTGCTTATACTTAGACTGAATGATGATGGTGATTTGCTCTCTTACGCTACATGTCATAGAGACATGCAGGAGATAACACTCCGTTACAGGCAGCCACAGTATGGCGCCTGGGGACCAACTCCACCTGTAAACCAGTGCTGTTCCAGGGAACTTACTGGAGAATTTACTTATGTGTACTTGAGTGGCAAAGGATGCTTCATGTACAGACAAATTCAGCCCCATGACACAATTTGAGCTCAGATGCTCAAAAAAAATCATTTTTTTCCCTCAGCCCATCTACATAAAAAATCCTTTTCTATCCTCAGCTTTCCATCAGGAAACAACAGTAATTGTTCAAAAAGCTTTGCAAAGCTCCCATTTAGAAACCCGTGTACAAGCTCTCTCACATCACTTTTTACAAGCTGCTTGGCTGCTTTTGTCAAACTATACCCCCTCTTGTTGCAAACACCATCTGCTGGGCTGTTGTTTAAGACTGCTACTTTAATAACTTGATTGTTTCATTGCCTCACCGCTCAGCCTAAATCTCCTTGGCAGGCTAATGTATTAATTTGCAACGTATTTCTTCGTCTAATGCTTTCTCGTATGTGCCCTCAAGAACAGCCGCTTGACTTTATCTAATTGTTCAGCATTTGAATTACAACAGCAGCATTAAAGTGAGGCTAGAATCCGTTAAGGTTGAAGAAAAGTATATTAACTTGTGTGGAAGATCCCTGTGAGGATCAGCAGTGTTGGCAGCGGCGACAGTTCAACCTGCCATCTGGTATTGAGTAGCTAAGAGAGCTTGGCAGCCTGAAGGCAACCAACTCAGGGGTTCCAACCATATCACTGACAGAGCTCTTCCTTTCCAATCACTTTAATGATAAGCAACCAAGCAAGGAACTTTGAAATTGGACTTATAAGGACTCTGCAAGAGCATGTTCAGGAACTGCTTGAAAGATGAAGTGAGCCATCAGCCTTATTTTCACATTTTCTGTACATATGAAGTGTGTGAGATGGGATTGTGGCTGCTGTGCTGCTGTGTTAAACCCTGCTGACAGTCCTTTGAGCAGAGGAGAATAGCAAAGCAGTTTGAAGAAGCTGGATTATACTGTACACCAGAGAGTGGCTGTACAACTCCTCTGCATTTTCAGATCTACTCTCAAAAATATATAATGAGAAGTTAAGTATTGTACATTTGTTACGATGTTATAAAGAAAATGTAATGCTGTGTGTTTGAGTAGGGTGAAACAAACATTAGAGGCATGTATTCTGCATTTCATAATGACTATTTGTTTAACAAAGAGGTTAAATATACATTCAGTGTAAACATAAATTCATTTGTGCTAAATATATTCAGTCATTTTACACCAGCTGTTACAGCGCTGTTCAAACTCAACGTGACATATGACTCTCAGCAAGAGACCCAGTGTGTCAGTTCCGTATTTTTCTGCACTCAGTCTGTTATTGACTTGGCTAATTTAAACTGCTGTTAAGGAACACCTTGAAGAGCTGTTGTTTTGTTTGTTTTGCCAGGATTCAGTCTGATTTGTGTTAACTTAATTATATTTTCTGAGCATGAAAGTTAGGGATGATTTTTTGTTCAGTACTTTGGGAGATGAGCATCTTGTAAAACAACAGAAATAGTCAATAAAAAATTAAGAAAACCATGAAAAAACTGTCTGTCACAGTATTTTGGAGTGCAAGATGGCATCATCAACTTTTCTTATTTTGTTGAAGAAAATGGTCCAGGACACAAAAAATCAATTATAATAATGTAGATCAAGAAAAGCAGTGAATTCTCACACTTTGAATGGTCAGATGTTACATGCACCAAGTCCAGCTGCTTTTCATGTAGTTCCTCAAATATTCTGTCAGCTTTGACAGCTGTCAAAATCTTACAACTTAACATCCTTGAATAATCCTCAAGACATGCGCTTATGTTTGTGTTTTATTTATTTATTATTCCTTGACTGTCCAACTTCAGTGCACCGACCGAAGTGGACAACTCTCTGGGTGTAACAGTCATAGAAATGATGCACCTACCTGGCAATGTGGCATTCCCAAGACACAGACTGAACCTGCGTTTTTATTTTTACAGGGGTACTTTTTTTCCCCCCTTACCAGCAATGCCAAGAGAAGCAAATGAAAGTAGCACAACACATGGCGTGATGGATCACCAATGGGATTTAGGACACTACTGCTGTACATCTCTAAAGTTACCTGTGCCCACTTCTGCTTCAGAGATTGTATTACAATAAATTTTCTGCCTTAGCTCCAGATGATAAATTGAGCCACTAAATCTAACTTATGTCGGAGTTCCACTGTGAATAGATTTTTTTTTTTTTTTTTTTGTTCTTAAAATACCCTAAGAATCGGCAAATCTATATACTGTGAATTTATTTGTGAGTAACCTGGATTCATTGCAGGAAATCTCCTGACATTTATTACACTTTTGCTGCTGTCCTGTAAATATATGGCTTTGCTGGAGTTGACCGCCTCGGTCAAAATCTGTTCTTCCACATATTGATATGTTGAACATTCCCCCTATAGAGAAAATGGAGAAAGCTGAGCCTGTGGTTCAGTGGTTTGGACCAGAGAACAGGGGTGTCCACAGAGATTGCTTGTCTGGAAAGCAGCCATCACTGTACTGTAATAGAGACTGAGAGCCCAGATTTTTTTAATGGCTCATACTTTTGGAAGAAGGAGTGCTTAAGGGGGTAAAAAGGAACAAAATTGTACCAGAATGGATGGACAGAATGTAACCATGAATGCATTATTAATAGAGTAGCAAAGGTTCTCTGTGTGCTGTCTGTCTGTCTTATGGGGGCATTTGCCTCTCAGGGAAACACTGAAAGAAAGTGCTTTCATGGGTCAGATGATAAAATAGGTCTGCAAGACTGATAACTTCATATCCTTGGCTGTGTTTATGTAACATGGCCGTCTGTAGAAAAGGATATTGGAGGAGTCGGGGTAACCCAGGAATTTTTCCATTTGCAAGACACATATTTTGTGGTAAATTTTTTGTTTGGGGGGAGTTTCTTTCCATTTAACATCAACAAACTCCCACTCACAGATCCCCACTGTGCAGAACCTTTCATAGCACTGGAGAGAAAAAAAAACCATCTGAAATGTCACTGGAACTGCTCTGAAAGGTTCGGTGTCTGAGCTCAAAGGAAACCCTGTACTTGCATGTTTACTGCACTGATCCCGGCTGAAGTCAGACCCCCACTGCTGGATAAATGCAAGGGTTTTTCTGCACTCAGCACATCTCACTGGCCAGTATTAGTTCCCTAGCTTTTTTCTTTTTTTTTTTTTTTTTTCTCCTGCCTTTTTCTAACGAATGGGAGGTCAGCATTTATGGGAGGATGATACAATACCAGTGTAACATTTTGACCAGGGAATGGGGTGTAGTTTTCAGTCGGGTTCTTTAAATTATAGCTCTTGCTATTTTGGACCATAGGAATGCCAGTTGAGGTCAGCCTTCGGGTGAACGTCAGAGCTTTCCCCATGACAGGGTCGTGGTGAGTTAAATTGAGGACATCCGCATCGATGGCTTGAGTTAAAAACCAGACACTTGACTTTTGAGGTCCCTCAACCCTATTATCAAGACATGAAAAGTAAACATAAATCTTTATGGTTTGTCTCAGAGGTTTTGTCACTGAAATCACAAATCCTTCACATCTTTCACCCTTATGCTCCTCAAAATAGTCCATATGGACATATTTTTGGTGGCTCCCTCCTCATTACATTGTTAATTGTTTTAGTTTACAAATCACTTCTATCTGTCTACAATAATGATTAACAGGAACAACACATGTTTCACAGTTTAATGTTTCACAAGCAACTGGGCGCCTGCCAACCAACCATAGACTACTTTCCAGATGGTTATTTTAAAAAAAACAAAGTTGTTTATATTTAATGTGAACAACAGTCTTCAGTGTTGGTGCCTGAATTGGGTCTTTCAGTACCCCATTTGTCTTGTTTACTTCTATGAACACCACAACATTCTTGCTATTCATTAACCCTTGTTTAAGGAGGCACCATTAGCAGCTGTGGCTGAAGCTTAAATTACACCGTCACCCCTCAGGCAAGTGTCAGTGAACTCTTTGGAAAATGTAAAGCAGGCAGTCGAAGGAAACCAGTGTGAGAAATGATGGCTGGAGCTTAATGAAATGCCACTGCACCTGTTTGGCTTTTTTTTTGATTGCACGCTTCACATAAATGTTTTATCCATCACTGGAAAACTAGGAGGAAATGGAGTTCACTTTAAGTACGAAACACCAAAAAATCAGTCAGGCAATCACAGTACATGAGCAGCTAGACCTGCTTCATTTTTTCCCAACCAGATGTGATAGAGAGATTCGTCAGCTTTAGTGAGCATTTGTGTAAAGTTGAGTTTTTGTCGGCTTTGCCCTGTAGTGCCGCTGGGCACCCGTTGAAATCACTGTAGCTCAGCAGGCAGCAAAGCCAACTCTCATCAACAATGAAAAGCAGCCACATATGTTTCAGGAACAAGGTACAGGAATATTTTCTGCAGTTTGATTGTAAATATAATTCTAAAATTATTCAAGAAAAGTGCTGAGACTTGGTCGTTCTGATGACTGAGGGTTTCAGATGCTGACCATGTAATTGCAGTGGCTCCATTTAATGTATGCAAGAACCTTTGCTGTATGTCTTGCACCTTCATCCCTCCCTTATTTCATGTGAGATCCCATCTATAATCTCTCCAGTGAAGGCAAAAAAAGCCAAAAAAATACTTGACATGATAGTATTGCATACTTATGAAGGAGCAGCTTATTTCTGCTCAGTCATGCAGCTCAGCTGACTCTCAGACTGGGAGTTTGCAGTATTGGGTGTGTTGGTGTTTAAACCTTTGGCGCAGGAGCTCTGGACCAACCACAACAGAAGCGGCAGCATGGAGTCCGCTGATGGGACTGCTAAAGCTAAAGCTAAAGCCAGTCATGTATCTGGCTTCCTCCTGCAACCCCCCTCCCCAGCAGTTAAAGGCCCAAGATGTAAACATCCTCATTTCCTTGGTGCTCCTAGTTGCCAGTTCAAGCAAGTCAGCTGAATGGACCCGCTAAAGTTAGCTAAATGTTTAGCAAGTGACGTCAATTAACAGTTAGTGGCCACTTCAGCAAAAAGAAAAAGTATCTGGAACCTTCGTGCCTTCGTGCATCACTGAGAGACAAATATTTGCTTAAATATCTGTTTTGTTTATAAAAAAATTTGTGACCACACTGAGCAGGACATTTCTCAACTGTAAAAACTAAAATTCCCCTCAGGGCTTCCAGAGCGACAAACTTTGCAACGGCAGCTCTTATATAAAAGCTCTTCTACAGTTTCTTGTCTCTTATCCACCTACACTGATAACCCACATATCTGGGTCTATATCTCCTGAGGTTGGGCCGTATGTTAAAATGTTCCAACTGACCACCATCAACCCAAGAGCTGACAATTGTCAATGTTTTCGCAGACATGAGTAGGGCAAAACACGTGAAGAAAAACAGTGATGAACTCAGACAATAACAGATGGCCAAGACATTCATATATCTGGTCCAGTTATTGATGTAGTTCCAAGATCAGGGAACATGAGAGTTTTAATGTTAAATTAAACTGACGGAGTTATTTCACAGCATCTTAAAAGCAAGAGCTCTCAATCTGCACAGCAATTTCGATGCTATTTGACCTCTCTCTCTCTCTCTATAGTAAGGGGTTTAAACTACATAAGCCAAACTTTTGTTTTTGGCTTCCCGGTGCTCATCCACCTTCCTGTTCTGCAATACATCAAGATGGTTATTTAGATGATCTGTCATAGATGCTGCATATCGTTCCTCATGCAGGTTCTGGCCTTAAGGGTGTATGTTGACAACAGCTGACTTAACATCGTGGCACTGAACACAGCCATTACAGACAGGGAGGTAATTGGATTCACAAATCAGCCATGGCTCCGGGTTTATAGTGGCACTGGGCTTTATAGGTCATATTTCAGAGACTGGTGGGCAGTTTGTCAGAACAGGGGCTCGGCGGTAACGAGAAACCTGTGCAGGAGGGAAAGTCTGAGGAGCATTTGAGTTCTCCTTTTGCCTCCTGGAAACTCGTGGAAGGCTGATACACGGAAAAAGGGGTAGATGCTGAAACCTGTTTAGTATTAAAGCTCTTCAGTGAAATGGACTGTTGTTCGGTTAAGTTGTCTCTTTCACAGTCTTTGACCTTGTCTTCTTTCAACAGTTTTTCTTTCAGTTTATCTCCTCCAGTTTTTTTGCTTTATGAGGAATTTCTGCCTCCAAAATACACATTTTATACATTTCTGTCTCTTCCTGCTCAGTAGTTCTCTCAGTTGTAGGCAAATAAAATTTCTCTTGGCTCACAGGGAGGTCGATGATGAAGTGTGTGTGTCAGTGTGTGTGTTTCTGAGATTGGGTGGGAGGAAAAGCTCAGGAAAATCATCCGGTCTCCCTCTCCTAGAGCTGAAACATACTGGAGGTCAGTCATGCTTTCTGTGCTTGTCCCAACAGAAGTCAGGGAGAGAGATCGATATAAGGATTAATTATTGTGTCCGAGTCGAGGGCTGCACCAACAGCCTGCATTTTTCAGGCCTCTAGTGAGTGCCAAATGCTTCCCTTTCTGACGAGCGTTGAGCTTTAGCTTGTTAGTGTGGTCTCTGGACCGAAGCTGTGCTGAGAGAAAATTGGACCAGGCTCTGGGGGTAATACGCTGCGGCTCAGCGCAGCTCAGCTTAGCACCACCAACAGGCAAACCAGGGGTCCCCTAGCTTTTCCTGGGCTTAATAGAACATCCTGGATATGAGGTATTTGGTTAACTGTTCTCCGAGGTATTAGTGAAGGAGGGCTGCCCAAGGCTGTAGTCGAATGATATGTTTCTCTTAGGCACCCTACCTTTAAAATGAAAAAAAAAGAAAAAAATCCTTGGATTTATCTGCATTGAATCACTTATAGAAGTGGTTTTGAGTAGCAGCTCCAGGATCAGACGATTTCGAGTTTGACGCATGAGCCATAAATAACCATAGATGGAAATTAATCTTTATTTAAAATGAATATGGTTTGCACTCTTTTCAACTGCTTGTCTAAGAATCATTTAATATGCATCGGCGTGTGTCTGTCAAAGCACAGTATTACATTGTGTCGTGAAATGTGCAATATGTCAGCCTGTGTTTGGAGAAAGAGAAAGTGGCAAACTGCAGAATGAAAAAATTCACCCTGAAGGTCACAGAGGCATATTGATATGTTTTTTTAAAGGTGAATATGCGTTAAAATCATCAACTAATCCTTTATCAGTCACAATCAGGTGTTGCTGGCAGATATCAAAGAGGATTACATATCTCTGAATAGCCCCTTTAATGCAGTTAAAAAAGATGAAAGTAACAGCGATGTGATTCTGACACATTAAAATTTGAAAGAACTTAATACCAGCACTACATTATAAACAACCGACCCATTTCTTATGGTCTGGAGTCCAAAATATATCAGCTTTGTTGGTAAATTGGATTTGGCTGTATATGAAAATTTGACTATATCAGTTCAGTCCCACACTAAACTCCTACATCAACTTAGATGATGCTATGTTTTAGCCGTAAGACTCAAGAATTTATGCTGTTTTTTTGCCATTTGTGATGTGAACACATCAGATATCCACACAGTCAGAGCAGGTAAAAGTGTGCATCCTGTTGTGAAGATTTGGTGCTGCCAAATTGTTATATTTACAGCCTGCTGTGGTGTTGCTCCTGCATTGCTCTTTGTACAATGACACAGATAAAAAACAAGAGCCAAAACACTTGTTAACCGACCACTTCACTTCAGATTTCAGCTTTTTCTTCACTTAACCACCAGTGCTTGTTTTCACATGGATTTTTTTAAATTTATTTTTAGCTGGTGAACCTTTAAAAATTACTCATTAAATGTCACCCATGTGTATTTTTGTAAGCTTCTTACTGTTTCATCTTGTTATTGTGATGCACACAGACAAAAAAGAGTTTCTAGATTTGGGATTTGATTTGCTTTCCAGATATATTTGCAACATACATGACATAACCATAAATCTTATAACAATAATCATCAAACACACTGCAATCTCAACACTCAAATGACCACCTGAAGGTGAAAGCTACTCACTTTATTGAAAATCTATCACCATCAATGTACAAAAGCGGTCATAGTGACAACATACATCATCCTAAAAGATTTGTTCCTCCAAAACATGGTCGTTCTTCCACCATATGCATCATGTTCAAATCATATTTTGTTTTTACTTTCAGATTTTGTTATTTTTGTAAATATACACACTCACATTATGCTCTTATTTATGAGTCACATCTGCTCAAAGAGAGGCTAAGACCTCTTTTTAATAACTCACTATAGTAGAGTCAACTCAAAAGAGAATATCACTGAATATATATGCTTATTATAGTCATTATGTATAGTGTTTTTTTGGCTTTGCTTGGATACAGAAACCCACTTTATTCAGAGTGTCTACCAAGTGCATGTTTGATTCACGGTTGGCGGAGCAGCTGAATGTTGTGCAAGAGAGCCCATCAATAATTTTGGGTCTTTGATTTGTTCATCTCTTGTTCGCTTTACCCTTGATTAGACTATTCAAAAATGTAATATAATAACAGCATGTCTACTCTGGATAAGTTCTGCATCTGACAATGTCTAATTTCATTTACTTACGACCCAGCGTTAAACTTTGGTCTGGTGTCTTACGTCTCATCAGGGAGACGATGCAGTGGAGTGGTCTTTGCGCAGTGTCGGTTATAAATACTTCAGTATGTTTGGCACAATAAATCTTTTTCGTGGTGAAGACAAATGTCAACCACGAGGTTAACATCGTTAGTGTCAAAGTTTTGAGAATCTGAAATCGTGCTGTGCTGCTTTTCCCTGTTGTGAAGCATCATCCTCTCCACTCTCCTGCACATGAAGAGAAAAAAAATTGAGGATTGTGCTGAAGAAACACAATTGAAAATGTGTCCTGTCAGGCTTGAGAGAACTACCCTCGGCTTCTGTCAAACGTTTGTGTACAAGTGCCCACAGAGATGAAAGATTCAACCAATAAAGTAATAATTTTGTCTTTTTAAGTAGGATTATCCACCAAAGAATAGTTTTATCATGGATTAATCTTCTATTTTTTTTCTTTATCAATAATGTGTTCGACACAATGTTAGCAAATACTAAAAGATGTCCTGTATAGGGCTAAAGGGATGTCTTCAAATGCCCTGTATTGTCTAAGCAGTATGATATAAACAAATAAATGATCCTGCTGTCAAAGTAGCTTGAGTGACACAAGGTGGAAATTTGCTTCACTATGCTATGTGAACGTCATTTAAAGCTTATTAAATACTGAACAGAGTCACTGTAATGTCAGCTGTTAGTTTTTAGAGTAGCATTTGAAAGCCTCACACTTGACAACCCTAGTCACCATCTTGGCTTTCTTTGGAGCCTGTGATCGTATTTATAGGGTTGAGCTCAAGTTGATAAATATTGCTGCCAGTAACTGTGTGAAGTCAAGCAGACAGCTCGTTAACTGTCAGTCACTTAAAGCAGCCACACCCCTAATTACACAGACTTTAAGCCTTAATATAGTTTAAATTAATGAAGTAAACCTATGGAGAGCAATACTTTTTCATTTTTAAAGTTTGGCATTTTAATATGGGGGCCTTTACAGATTGAATTGCTTTATGAATCAGACCTAGAGGCCATCCGAGGAACTGCAGTTTTGTTTGAAGCTTTTGTTTTAGCTTTACTTTTCAGCCCTGGAGGCCTCCGCTTGCTGAACACACATTAATAGTTATTTTTACATAGTCGATAATCAGTCTGACATTTCCATCTTGCTCTTGTCACACCATTTCTTTCCTGTTTCCTCTCTCATCACATCAGTCATTCAATAACAGTGTGACTAAAAGTCCCCAGTCTGTCTGCAGTACAGTGATGGATGGAGGGATGGCATGGGCCAAGACTGGAACAGGAATAGAGAGAAAAAAAGCAGTGGAGCCCGGCTCAACCAGTGATCAGGGCCTCCGGAGCTATCCTTTTGCGTGATCTTTAGGGCTTCATTTGTTTGGGCTGTTTTTGGTAATTAAACTGGGGAGCCCCCTCATCTGGCTGTTGGCTTATTTTCTTTCTCCTAATCTTCCCATAAGACTCGATAATTAATGGTGAAATGGCAGGAGAGCCCGCAGTCCTTCTGTTAATAGAAGGGATTCATCTTGTTTACTCAACTTACTCCTTGTTTCTTTATTCAGAGCTCGGCCAGGGTGTCATCTCTGTGGTCGACCATATTGAGATTTGGCATCTGTCCTGGTCCTGCAGCAGACATTATTATTCTCAGCTCAGTTTTATCCCTCATCCTAATTGTCTGACTATCACAGTTGTTTGTTTAGCCACTTATTATATGGATAATGAGAGTGCTAGAGAGTATTTGAATCCTACTTTGTCACAGTTATGTCCATCTCAGTTAATGCAAGAAATACATTTAAATTTTTCTTTTGAAATGTATTTTTACAGTACATGTTAAAGGATATGGATTTTTTTCCATCACAAGATAAAAACTAACAATTATTAGCTTTATGCACTAGTGATGTATTGATGTTAGATGTACCAACAGCGCTTGTAACACAGGTGCTGATATTGATCAAGTGATGTTACTTGGAATATTACTCACAAAAGTTATTCTTTGCATGTGCACATTTCTTTAGTGTGCAAGAGAGGCAATATCTGAAGGTTTTGATAGCACCTTTAGTAAAGAGCTATTTGAAACAGATTAGCACGTTCTTTAGTAACTTAATTGTATTTGATTTTTCAATGTGCATTTTGGATGTTGCAAATATTTTTTAAAAGTAATAACAAGTTTAACCAATGAATATTTCTTATTCCGACTGCTTAAAGTAGAAAGTCCAATTTTCTATGTAAATATTTAGCTTATTGCTGTTTCCTTTTACAGTTTATATTTATACATATGTGATGTATTCCTCCCCTGTTATTGACAAGTGTCAGGCTTAAATGTGGCTTGTCACATACAATAGGGTGACACGTAGCCTGCAGGTAAACAGAGCATTGGGAAATGAGAGATCTGCCCATTGTAGAAGTGTTCCTGTGGGCAGCTAGCTGCTCAAATCTTCCCTGGAGCAATATTCTGACAAAGGATTTGAAGGGTTGAGCTGTCAGTATCCGTCTCCTGACCAGACCCTCATTAGCCAACCAAAACCAGCAAGAGCACAGGCGAGAGGGAGACACCTCTTCAGCAGCACTCGAGAGAAAACGGCTTTTTAACTGCAAATTAATTTTGGAATAAGGGATTCACTGTGTGAAAATAGTGTGTTGAGCAAAGTCAGTATTGTCTGGTGAAGTGGGTTTCTCTGTATGAGTGGCATGTCACACAGATTCTCATTAATGTGGATCCTAGGGAAACTTTAATCCACAGGAGCTGCTTAAAGGTGAAGCACAGTGAGGGGAGAAGGGGGTATTCATGTGATGAACTTACTGCTCGTTGATGGTTGTGTTTATTCATCTTGGCACTTGTTATCTCATGATGAAGTCTTCAATCAGATGCTTGAGTTTTTATAACAGGAGGCTCTGGTAGTGGCACAATTAATGTGACATAACAGTGTGTGTGGCTGGTGCTGGTTAACATACGCTGCATTGAACAGCAATTAGAGCCGGACTGATGTGACCTCGTCAATGCAGATGTGAAGGGAATCAGAGACACAGTCAGTTCAAACATAGCATTGTGACAACTGACATCCATTTCATCTCTCAATTTAGATGGCAGAGACTTTTGCTTTTGATCCCATGTTCTTTTTTTAAAATCTGAAGTGTAGAAATACATTTTCGGGGCGGGGATCTCACCTTGAGGTTGTGGACTTTGCGATCATTGTAAATTTTCTTAATTAGCAGACAACATTCTGCTAGTTGTTATGGAAATTTTAAATGCTAAATTTCCTTTTCTTCCCTGCTTTTTCCCATTATTCATTGAGGTTTTCCTTTATTGTTCCACATCTGGGGAAAGCCTAATCTCCTGCTGAACAAGATCATGTATTATGAAGAGGAGCTACTAATTAGACCTCAAGGTGAAATTGTTCTGTTAGCTGCTGTTTACAATGTAGGAGTTTAAATTTTAACCGCAAACCCCCAAATTCCTGTATTCTTCTTTTTTTTAACAACAGTATAAAGGCAGTGAAGTGTCTATAAAGCAATAAAGAGGTACTTTTTTTAATTTTAAACCTGAATCTCAATAATTTAGCATGAAGAGAAGGAGTCATGAAATATAACATAAAAATTTCCTCTTGAGCTCAGCCTCATTGGTTCTTTGGCCTGAGTCAAATCTTTTAATGTAATATTTACATGACAGAATCTGTTTCAGATGATTATTTGATCCAGGTCAAAAACTCAGGCGTACTTTATATCCCCCTTCTAACAGGCTTTGGGTAAAACAGAGCAGTTTGCTGCCTTCCTCCTGCAGACTCCATGCTACAGATACAGCTACGGTGCCCTAACAGACATAAAAAAGCACAGTGTGCTGCTGCAGTAAAGCTCCATAATTCAGTTTCATATTTAATTTTCAATGACAATCATAACTCTTCTAGGGCCAGTCCAGAATAACGAAGCAAAGAGTGAAAACCTTGTTAAAGTTTAGAGGGCGTCCTCTTCCTCGCCGGAGCCCCTGGAAACATATTTCAGCATCATATCAGGTGAAAATCTTTAAATTTTCTTTTTTTACTGGAGATGTATTGAGTTTCTTCTCAGTCTAAAATGAATCAAAAGGGCCACTGGCTGTGTCAGCAGTTTTAAATCCTCAAATGTCATTTAGATTTGAAATTTAGAATGAAAACAGAGTAGCTTTCATTGTATCTCAGAATCTTTTTCCATAAGTTCACAGCGTATAATCCATTGATGATACCCTCCAAATCTTTCACAATCCACATTCCAGAGATGAGGTGGTATCATGATTTATACTTCTATAAATCATAAGAGATTCATATCTAGAAAGTTTTTTTGACCAATGGTATGAAACTGGGACTTGTAGCACAGACATGATTAAGGTTCCCCTTTGGTCCATCAGACAGAAATAGTACAAGCTGTTGGCTGGCTGCTGTGGGACTAAGTGGCAACCAAAGGGCTCTGCATTAGAGATCTGATCATGTTTGAGGTTCACTAAGGGAAGTTCTATATAGTGAAAAGTCTTTACTAATCTGTCTGTGATTCTTCGTAAAGTAATTAGTGCATCAGTAGATTACTTTGTCTGTGCCTAGAAATCAATTAGCAGTGTTCAAGCTCAGCATCCAGATCCTGCTGTCCATTGATTTGAGTCTATTGCACCATGAATACACCTGAAGTCGTTTAATGTTCTATCTAGACTGAAGTTAAGAAATACTTATAATCGAATTGCTATTTTTATATTGACTATCTATTGAAGAGCCAAGAAAATGTGGCCAAAGTATTTTCTTTTAGGTCAATACAGTAAAGTAAATGTATCTCTCTGAAGATGCTGTGGGTGGGATGAAATATCATGTTGTGTAAATGTGACAGTTTGAGACTCTGTCAGATCTACAGCTTGGTTACACTATAGTAAAATGTTGTAGTTTTTCATGTCCTAGTTTATACATCTGAGTTTTCTAATGAGAATTCACAGATTTGGAGCTTTTATCCCCTCATGGCACTTTCTCTAGATACTCCCCTCTCCAAACGGAGTGAGTATTACTTGTGTGTAGTGATGCCATTTTTCTTTCTGTTCATTAATTTTCTAAAAGGTTTCTTTTTCAAAGCATTGCCCGAAGTTTAAGTGAGATAAAGTTGGAACAGGAGGCGATGAAATGTGCCAACGGGCCTTTTAATTTGAAGCCATACGCTTTGTGACTCACACTTTTACGTCAGGACTGTAGAAAAGAACGGTGACCTGTCCAGATGGAGGTATTACTGTCTGGTAACAGTAATAGTCTCATTTCATGAAGTTACAGTGATGGTGGGAGGTATGACCTAAAATTGATATCACAGTATATATTTTTTACAGTTTTTATAGAGATGGTATTTCAGAATTAAAGGAATAATTCACACAAAGCACACAGATCTATTGGCAATGAAAGGTAACATGTCTAAGATAAAGGAAAAAAATTGGGTGTTTCAAGAAAAAAATGCTGCCTGATACCAGAATATATCTTTGTGTCAAGTCAGTATAATTCATGAATTACATGAAGAATATCAGACAGTTGAAAAGGAGTTTTCTGGGAGAGAGTCCAAGGTGTACAGTGTGCCTGGTAAATGCTTCCCCTGTTAGACAAGTGCTCTATTGATTGAGAAGAAGATTGAAATTGATTGAGAAGGGGAGTGAAATCACTGAATCACTCCAGTTAAAATTGTGTTGCTGCCCTTGTATTTTAATAATAATAATAATTTGTTGTGCATGGGGCAAGTATTATCCTGTGACAAACTAGAAAGTTTATCAATGCTAAAAACAAACTGAAACAACTGAATGTAATTTTTTTCTTTTGAAAAGAACCTAAACAAGACAAGATATTCTTTTTTTTACAGATTTATGTCTTTAGAGAAACTCTTTACATTTAAAGAAACTGGTAGAGGCACATGCAATAGTCTACTAATACGTTGGTGATAAGTCTAAGTTTTGAGCATTAAGCCAATGACATACGTTCTCGATCAGCTGAGAAGCTTAAAAATGAAGAGTGTCGAGCTGCAGCCTTACTTAAAACACTCCCCTTCCGCGTTGCCACTGTCTTTGAGCAACACATGTGAATTAAAAGGTCATTTTCTTCAACATCCAGTTTTGGGTTTTTTTTCCTGACTGAGAGGTTTTTTCTATAATTTGATCACAATCGATCCAACCTCAAATAAAAATGTTCGGTACAACCTTTACAGTAATTGTTGATATAAAATCAAATCAAGGAAGTGCAACACTGTGAACCCTGATGGCTCCACCGTTGAGTTTGTCCAATGCATTAGGTCCCTTAATGGATATATGCTTCAGATGGACGCAGAGCCCTTATGTTGGCTGAATGGCCTCTGCCAGGCTCGCTTGCCTCCTCTATAACCGAATAAGTGTGATTTATGAACTGGCTAATTGCCTTTGTCCTGATCGCTTCCATGACCAGGCAAATGGCCTTGTGGGAAAGGTCATTTCCTGTCCTATTTCTGTATTATCCATCAGGGAGACTTAGCCACAGCAGTGAGAAAATGCTTTCGACGATACTATTACAGTATTATTGTTTACTTTATTTGTCAAATTATTGCAGCTGATCCCCTGAGAGACAGCAGAGAATGTGCAAACAGCTGGGAATGTATAACCGATTTTTTAAGAGCCAGCAGATGGTTATCCGGGCCCTCAAAGCTGTCATGCTACATTTGCGCCATGAAGCTCATCCGCTAGGTCAAAATGAAAAGAGAAATCGAAGATTAGCTGAGGAAATATTCAGTCCCACAGCCTGTCTGGTGCTAAAAGTTGTGGGAACTTAAGGAGCAGAGGTTCCTACTTAACCTTTTTTGAGTTTTCGTTGACGCAACTGCTGTCAACAAAAACTCAACTGACTCATCATATGACGTTGATGCAGTGGGGACATATTATCTTTCACTCTCCACTTTTGACCCACTGCTAAATAGACAGCAGGACCCAAGATCAGTGTGAACTTAGTGTAACTGAATCCAGGTAGCATATATTTGTCGGTAGTGGATGTCTAAGTGACAAATTCTCTTCTTAAAGCTGAGATGCTCTTGGTTTCAGCAGGTATAGACACAAGTGACAGGAAACATCTGATTAGACAAGGAAGTAGAGGTAGTTAAAACACAAACAAACAGATATTTGGTTTATTTCTACTCTGTGTTTTTACACAGGAGGTTTATATTTCAAAAAGAGGTTTTGGCTTCTACACAAAGACGCCAGAGTCACAAAATGTGTTCTATTCTGGGGCTTGTTGACACGGGAGATAAGCAGGGAGGAGGCAGATTTGACAAAGTAAAGCTGTGATCAAACATCATTGGGTGCATGTAAAGACAGTTTCTTGAGTAGCAGCCAGCAGATCATGAGTTTGCACTGACAGTATCTGAACTCTGTATTTCAGTCTAATTTTATTATTAGGGTATGTGCAGGCTCACAGTAATATGCCACTCTGTTTTTAACACACATTTTGAGGTGTGTACTTTATAGCTATTTCATTATAGTATAGAATATCAGAAAATAGTGAAGGTGCCCAGGAGAATGTTCCCTTTTCTCCTCTTCATCTTCAATCTGCTTTTCAAATCTTCATGTTGTTGTCTTGTAAATACTTCAGTAATCTCCAATAAGCCTTACTTAGATATATGAGAAGTACAGTATTCACACCTCTCATATATCAACCAACATTAGTCCCATGTTTCACCCATCAGAACTACATTTCATTGTTTTTGTTCATTATTCGTGATAGGAAAAAACACATGAGATTTCCGCACAGCCGGAGAATATAAACCGTCGAGTTTAGAAATCCTCGCTCACCGCAGTGCATGTCTCCTGCTCGGCTGCTGACAGCACTGTCAACCCGAACGCTCAGTCACAGCGGATGGCAGTAGAGGAGGTTGTACCGGCGTCTGCTTCAAAAGTAGTTAATGCAGCTTCATTGGTAGTCGGCACCGGAGCTGAAAGCATCGGAGCATCAAACAGACATGAGTCACACTGCCCTGCCTCGCGCTGTCCGACGTCTTGCTGTCCCCTATTTCCATAACTCTTCTCTACTTCCATCACCATTATTTTTGTGGTTACTTTAGAACAAGATTCAGCATAAGGTTACAGCCTGCCAGGCTGTTGCTCATGCATTGCTCTGTGTACAGTGACACAGCAAAAGGGGAAAAAATGCCACTTTACTTTACTTATATTGAACATTATATTGTCAATGTAGTCTCAAATTTAGTTTTATTCTGATTTTAGACACGTTTGTTTTGCTTTTTCTCCACCATATCACTGGCTTGACCTCAAACTTAAAAAAATCACCACCATGTAAACATTTAAAAGTATCTTCAAAGTTTTGGTTTAGGACTTAACTGTAGCATACTGACGTATTTGAAAACTTGGCTGACATGAACCTTTCCCCTACAGGTCAGTCAAACTCTCTCATTTAGAAACATTTTCCCCGACAAAACCAGTCATCAGCCTTCTTCACAGTCCCCTCCGTGGGCTTTTGCCATTTGACTTAGTACTCAGAATTTGATGCATTACTATTCTTCCCACAGTGGCGTACTTTGCTCGTGAAGTTTGCACCAGGGGTCACATTAAAAAGATGATTCACTTTACCCTTTGTCACAGTGTTTCTCTCTTTAAATGAGTCACAGCTTAGCTTTAGCATGCATCAGTGGGAATCCAGGGCATTTGAATAAATCAAATAAATCATTGTGTTCCTAAGTGGGTGTTTACTTGACTGAGTGCAACCGTTGTGACCCTAACTGCTCCCAGCCTCCCTGAAGTAAAACTAAGATGTTGTTTCACACTTTTGTGCCCCCTCCATGGCTATTTGCTTTATTTATACCTTAAATATCAGTGCAGCAGCTTTTCCCGACTTTTCCTGGTCATTACAGTGAAAAGTTTCTCTTGCTTCACTGAATAATTCCTTCTGGCACGCTAAAACCCTCCTTGCCACAAACACATCCCCTCCCATTTTCCAGCGACAAAACAACAATAGACTCCAGACAATGAGTGATGACATTTTATGCCACAGGGTCCATTAGCACTCTCATGTGTGACTAAATTTTTTTTTTTTTTAACTCAAATGTAGGCATGTGTGTATTCTGTGTAGGCAAACGGACAAAACAATCTCTGTGGAACATTAAAAACGTAATTGCGGTCATGTTTTTTGTGTTAAATTGTTTGAAAGAACTGTTATGTCTTGGATTTTTCCTGTCGGTTTTTCAAACCATAACAGTGTTGCCAAGTACAGTGAAAGAAACATTATTCATTCATTCTATTCTAAGTTAAACACTAAAGGGCAAAGACCAATTTATTCATCATGATGATGATGATGAGGATGGTGATTATCTCAGCTTGAGCCTGAGACTTCAGAGACAACCAAATGATCCTTGAGGTAAACCAAAAGTGATTCTAATCTTTACTTACGTCTTTCCTTGTGTTAGCCATTTCTAACGTTACTGGAGGCCAGAGCCTGCCTGAAGCTGTGTCAGTTTGTATGAAGTGATGTGTTTATAGCTTTTTTTTTCAATGGGACTCAAAAGCAGAGCAAAATGAGAGTAGTAAGACGCAAGATCAATACCAGATCTTGGCCCATAACTTTGACAAGTACCATACAT
Organism: Acanthurus leucopareius; assembly: GCA_029814765.1. Lineage (NCBI taxonomy): Eukaryota > Metazoa > Chordata > Actinopteri > Acanthuriformes > Acanthuridae > Acanthurus > Acanthurus leucopareius. The sequence goes on along the minus strand of JAQMCX010000058.1, from coordinate 18,369,554 downwards.
GATTACAGTACACTGTTACCACAGTCAATAGAACAGATTTCTGGACCTAGAAAAATATGTTTTGAGTTTTAAGAATAAAGCTTTCCTTTCATTAAAATCATGGTTTATAACATTCAGACAGCTGTCTAAATCCTACAGACCATGATCCACAAGTAATAGCAGGTACAGCTGAAAATTGCAGCAACATAAATGTCTGTAGATGAGAGCTATGACAAGTAAAACCACAACAAAATCCACACTTGGGAAATAACACACACATAAGTGTCAACTTTTAAACAGGACTTTGGATTGGTTCTCATAAAACTGTCTGGAAGTAGGAGCTGTAACTACTGAGAGATGAGTAGAATCACTTGTATACTAATCAGGAGCTCTATCAATTCACCATATGTGTCCCTCTTAGCAACTTCAGATCGTGATCAACATCAGACGTCACAGTGAGGAGTTCGGCTTCCTCCGCTGGAATTTAAAACTTATGGAGAATGACAAGTCGCCATCTGCTAATTTTTCTCTTCAGACCTGTACAGTAACAGCATCCCAAAATAGCATCAAAGACAAAGATTCGTCTTTTGAAAATCTTCCGTTGCATCTCGAGCGCTGAGATCTCCCTTGTATTGTCACTCAAGGGGTCTGATTTGGCATCGGATTCAGTCGTTCTTCTCATGAAGAAGAAGAAGAAGAGAAGAAGAGAGACGAGGCTGCGTGCACAAGACAAACAATACAAACAACTCACGAGCACTTTACTCAGCTATTAATTGACACTCAGGGGAATGTGACTTCTTATCTTCTCTACTTGAATTTAAGTACGAGCTAAGATGTTCTGAAGGGTACCAACAAGGTGTGGTCCTGCTTTTCAACACTGAATATAAACACGGTTTGCAAAGGAATCTGTGAGGTTGTGTCAGTGACTGCAAGTCAGGAAGAATGTATGTTTTGAAATGAGCCCACGAGCGTAACGATGCAATTTTAATGCAACACTGACTGCAAAGCAGAGTCGTCCATTAAATCTTGAACATAGCTATTTTTATCAGTAATAATCTTTTTTTTTTTAAACTAACCTGTTACTCATTTAAAATATTAATGTGTTATTAAAAATATCAAACTTGTCTCTTCCTGAGTTAATGATCCTTAAGAAGGTAATAACTGAAATAAGGACTTATTACTACAGCTTTAGATGAAATATGCACATAGTATAAATTCTGTATATACCATCCTGATGGCCTCAGGTTATTATAGTCATTTGAAAACTTAAAGTATAGCGTTAAAAAACACCATTTGAAAAAAAAAATCTGCAGGAGAGTAAAACATTCATCATAAGCATAAGTAAGTGAAGACAGCTGAGGCAGAAAAGGACTGAAATGCAGAATGAAGGCAAAAGGGAGAAAGGCCTGGTGCTTTGAGTCACTCTGTGTGTCTGGATAATGACTGAATATTGGTAGCTCAGTACAACGAGATTCTTGCTAAGCTTTACACAATCTTGTCTGAAAACAGATCATTGTCCTTGTTCGACTTCTCGCAACTTCGGGGAGCTTTCTGGGCTTTGTGACAAACACTTGATCAAAGAAAGAAATTTCTGGTTTTGAATGAACCCTGACCCATTTTTGTTGCTGCTTTTTTTTCCCAGTATCTAGTTTCTTCGTCTTCTGCATCTCTGGTCAGATTTTAAACATTAGTAAGCCAAGATATTAAATATGTCATGTAGCATGCAAGCTGTGGGAAACTGCCTCTATGTAAAGTCACAAGTTGGACTCTGGCAATCAAAAGCAAAAAGCTTGTGCAGAATACATCTTGCTGCTTTTAAAGGCTTGTCAGAGATGGCAGCTGCTCATCATAAATCTCTTGTGTCCTCTGTTTCAGTTCGTTCCCTCACAAGAATAAAATATAGGTGGTCTGCAGCAAATTATAGTGCACTTGAGATTTCAGAACAAGCGGCAAAAAAGACAGGAAAATTGAAAAAGTAGATGGCAGCTAAGCACTGGAATGAAAAGAAAGGCATAATTAAGAGAAGCTTACGTTTTGAAAAGACAGCTGGGTGGAGAACAAGAGGTGGTGTAAAATGAAGTAAAGCCAAAAGATGATGATATACAAAAGAGCCACTAAAGAACAGTCAGTCCCCTCTGCAACCAAATCCCATTTTAATTAGAGGGAATGACTTGCACCTCTTGAGGAGAACCCAAGTTTGCATTCATAGTGTCAGTCACAGGACCTAGAGCTTCACTAAGCATCGGTTCGACTCTGTATCGTAAAGCCAAATTGTGCCACTGCAACATCAAAGAGAGACACGTCAGCAGTTAGTTAAATGCAGTTTTTAAGTCATTCCCCCTGATGTGAAGAGCCTGGACGAACAACGAGGTCAGTTATTGAAGCCGCATGTGCTTTAGATATGACAATGCACAGAGTGCCATTGTTGAAGTTCATGGAAGACGGCGAGCCTTTCATTAGTCTTTCCAACAGACTGCAAATAGCTCCACCGACTATTTAAGGGAAGGGTGAGCGTTCCTGAAGTCATTAGCATAAGAGCGTCTGTGCCAACTTTAACGCGTGCCATGTTGTAAAAACAATACAGCATTTGCACACGTAGCCAAAGTATCCTTTGTACCGCAGCCTAATTGTTGCTATCTTAATCTGACCATACAATACAAGCATTATAGTGGCTTGTCTTACAAAGTAGGAGCCAAATGGTGAGTGGCTCGAAATCCTGGGGCCTTGAGGGCGGCAATAAAGAACAGAGAGAACAAGAGGAACCTGCATTTTGACTTATTTTCTTGCCTGCTACCATGAGCATCTCGTTGACTTATTAGTCCAACGTTAAGCATTGCTCTGGGAGGACATTGCCTATGCATGTGTAAGCTAACATGACCTTATCAACCGCTGTGTTGTCTCGTTAAATCACAGACACTCGTTCACTCACTACATTGCAAAAAGGGCACGGGCCTATGACAGTAGAGAGCGGATTAGACTGCAAAACCAAAGATTCTTAGTGAGTTTAATGGAATAGAGATGAGTGGATGGGAGATTTAAATAAATTAACCTTCAGTGAATTCCCCGAGGCTCGGAGGAATGACAGAGGGGGTCTGTGGAGGACTTTTTTTTTTTTTTTTCTTGTCGCTGGTGTTATGAATAGTCATGACATGATTGTGGTGCGCTTGTCTTCTTCATGTGAACTTGAGCTCTTGGTTGAAGCAGAGCAGAGCAGAAGTGAACGCTAAAAATATTGACAAGTTCCCAGGAGCGGAAAACAAAAATGTATCGCCCTCCCTTCACATTGACAACTCTTTCCATTGTGTGTTCTGCCCTTTACGTGTCACAGCATGTTCCAGCTCCATATGTCAAAGGTACGGGAAGATTTTAATGTATACAACATAATGCATATGAATTATTCCAATGCTATCATCGTTTTAAAATGCCATCTGAACATTAGGGGATAGCTTAACCTTTACAATACTCCCAACTGTAAGAACATAATTCCTTCTACATACTTATCATGATATTAACCCTGATTGGTGCCCTTGACATTTACTTAAAGACACAAATGATGCATATTCGAGATATTCTCACTTCCTTATTGATAAGGATGTGATAATAAGCTGCAATAGCAGAATAATGTCAGTGTTTGGTAAATTTTTTGCTGTTGTTTTGTTTTTGAAATGCATTTTATATCTGAGCTAAGTGGGTTTATTTCTGATTTTTCTTTTTTATTGCCATTTAATTGCTTCCCAGAACTCGCTCGACAGCCTTGTTAACGTCTAATTTGGGAAATGTCAGGTCAACATTTGCCATACTTTTCAAGTAATGTGTAACAAATTTTGATCAGTTCGAGAGTGGAAATCCTTGTGCTAATTATTTTTCATGGCAGTGCTGTTGGTGATGAATATTCATTTCCATTTGCACAACCAACACCCACAACCAGGCAGTGTTGCAGTCCATAGATTAGGGGATCAGCTGAGGTGTGTGTGTGTGTGTGTATAGTATATCCACTATAAAGTGAGGAATTTGTCTCTTTTGCATATGTGTTGAGGCGACTGTGATGTCCTCTTCACAGTTCTGTTTTACCACCATGCTTACAGTTTACTCAGCGGGTCCTCGGTCTCTCTGCACTTGGCTGGGCTCCATGGAAACCATTTAAGTTAACAGCATCATGTACCAGCTCCCATGAGCAGAGGTCACCATGTGTAACAGTGTCACAGCGGCCACCATATTCTCCAAAATCTAACAGAGACGCACAATATATCAGCAGCTGATATATTATTGCTGCATGAGAAAGATATTTAAAGGATTTTTGTAGTTCAAATAATAGAAATTCAGCCCGTAACTTTGTCTGATTGGCAGAAAAAGGCTGCAGCTGAAGAACAGACAGCAGAGCAGGCCGCAGTGGGGAAAATGACACAGATTTTAGGCCATTTTTTCCTCTCAATTGATGACTAGTGCAAGAAAATCCACCAGTAAAGGAGTCACTACAAGTAGTCTATTTAACACATGTCAAACAAGCATATAGCCTTCATCACTGGATTTTCAGTGATTAATGTCATAGTTAAATGACATAAAACTTAATGTTAGTGCATTTCTGTAATTTCTGTAAGACTTCCTGCCTTCGAGTGGTGAGAGACAGTGAAGCTTTTTTAGTCCAGGCTGCCATCGTTTTTAATTGTCTGTAGTTCAAATGAAAGCAGCGAATTTTGTTGTACACGTCTGAAGTCTGTCACTTCTGAACAAGAACGTGACCAGATGGTGTATGAACACCCACAGAGTACTCACAGCAATTAACTCCTTTATGAATACTACACAGAGGACCGACGGAAATAGATTTGTATCTCAGGTGTTAAAATTAAAACTTGTCGTCACAATCTCCGTCAAATTTCCATTAAGAACAGAATTAGAGAACTCATTAGTGAATCTCCCTCACCTGTCTTTAACTTTGATCGCAATAAAAACCCACATGCTGAACTCTCAGCCTCCTCGGCTTATTGTTAACGTGTTTAATTAGAAATTTAGTCCACAACTTTTTAAGCTAAGTTTGGCCTTTTCTTCCTCAAATACAAGTTTCAGAAACAAAGCACGGAAGGCTTGAAACTTAAATCCTCTTCAAACTGAAGTGAGCGAAGCCTTTTCAATAGTTCAGCTGTGCATAAAATGGCCCTGTGTGTCCACCACTTGTACGAACTGCCTGTTGTCTCAGCTCCTCTTTGTCTTTGCTATAAATACACAGGAAGTGAAAAGCTTGGCCATTAGCCTTATGAGAATACCGCAGGTGCTTGGCGTGCTTTGCCATCCATTGCTAAGCCACATCAGTCAGACACCTTGTTTGTGCATCTGCTAAGAGCACTCAGAAGTTGACAGTGGGCTACCTTTTTTTAGGAAGTGTGGAGCATGTGGCCGTAGTCCTGAGCCAGAGCAGGTTCAGTTGTTCAGATGGACACTTCAGGCTATGAATAGAGTTATATCTCATTTAATTGTGGTGACCGATCCGTGTAGAAACATTTTTAGCGAGACCTAATGGAGGTCTTGTGACTGCATTTCATCATTAACCTTCCAGGTGACTAAAGGCTAATTCGGGATCCTGTTTATAGTCTTGCCAGCTGCCACCCAACAGGACCCAGAGTTATGGCCTGTGACAGTCACTTCAGTGTGACCCAAGCAGCCAGCTCTGCAGTAATTGCAATGTACTTTGACTTTCAGTGTTATCGGAATGTGCCTCTTGACCAGCCTTTCAAATGTATTGGTGACACGTCTTCATCATCTGTTATTAAAAGATTTTGAAGCCGTTTCCAACCCGACTACATTTCATCCACTAGTTTGCATCTCTATTGAGACCTGAATGTTACAAAATGGACTCTAACCGGGCAGGTAGTAATTAATATTGGTGCTAATTTGTTGATCGATACAAAATTAATCAGAAACTAATTTAGATAATTGAGTCATTTTAAATCACTTTATAAAGCAGGAGAGTCAACACGGCTTTTTCCATCCCTGAAATATGACACTTTGCTGTTTTCCTCCATTTTATTCAGTGTCTGTTGGTTTTTAGACTCTTGTTTGAGCAAAACAAGCAATTTTAAGTGACTGTGGACTTTGTGAAATTGCATGGACCATTAGCCGGACTGCACTGTATGTACTGACAGTTTGGGCAGAAAGAAGACTGAACACCAATTACTGATTGTTTTTTTCAAGACTTGATTGTCTCCTCACAGAGCAGGCTGTCCAGTGTTACCATTCAGATGAAACTCATTGTCTGTTCCCAGTAGACAGGATGTCTACACCTCCATTGTTGGTCAGTTTTTTTTTTGTGCTAATCAGTGATGTCTTTCTTGGTTGGCCTGAAGTTACAGAGAAATGAGTTTTTACTTCACAGGAAAAAAGTGAAAGTATAAAAACTTGGAATAAATGACTTTATGTTTGTAATGAGAGAATGGCACTGAGAAGTTTTTGCTCCCAGTTCTTTGTTCTGAGCTAAAACTGAGTGTTTGCTGAAAATATGTCTCCCTTTCACATAATTAATTCAATCAGGTAGATCTAATTGTGATCTAAATACTTCATAAAACTTATGCTTCATCTTTTCGCCATAAAAATAGAGTAATTTGTAAGATCCTTAAAATAAAATTAGGCCTTTTTTTCCCTCTTCAACTGCTGATTAATTCAATACTTTCTGATTATTTCTAATTGATTGTGATGTTTCAAGACAGAGAGGAACATTAATAGCTCGGAGGATATTTTTTTTTTATATAATGAAACTTTCCTGAGAGAATTTGTTCGCTTGATCTCATGCACTCTCTTCAGATTTCGTCCTGATAGGTGGATGCGCTCAGCCACTCAGCCTGTTTGATGATACAAATTTGTGGAGCTGGAAAGCAGTTTGTTGACAGTTGTGGTTTAGTAATGAAGTGGAACAGTCAGAGAGGCAACATTTTCTTCTGAGGGCTTTGTATTAATGCAGTTTGCTGCCATCTGGCCTTTACATTGTTCAGATGAATGAACCTGCAGTGGTCTACATGCTCTCTATATGTTCCTCAGCGCTGTTGCAGATTAATATTCCACCCTTAAGGCTGACCCTCCAATTAAACACTTACCTGCAATGCTGCACTGATGCACCTTTCCTCTTGCCCTGCATTATTCATACTGTACTGTTGGATTTATTAGCTGATAAGAGGTAGATTAAGGACTAGAGGATAACTACACAAAGGTGTTACGGAGAGAATCATTGCAGCAGACTGCAGCAGTGGTTAAAGTTGTGATCTGTTCAGAAAGATAACAGGTTTGATCCCCACAGCTGCCAGCGGGCCTTGAAGTCTTGATTAAAAAATAAATTATGACCTCATTCTGTAGAGGCTCGTATATTTGATGATTTTTGTGTCGCAGCAACTTGATTACCTCTTTGCTCTGTAATTACTAGTGCGGCCCAGATTGTTGTTTCCGTGTTATTTTAAATGTCCACTGCAGTGCTCATGTGATTTTACTGGGTTTCAGTAGGATTTGGACTGAGCTATTTGTGGTAGATGAAAGTCACAGGGCCGAAAACCAATGAAAAGTAGTGTTTTTTATTGCAATCTAATCTTTTTAAGTCCCAAACAGTACAGTCAACAAGATTTTGGGAAATGAAAACAACATATATTTACATTTAAGAAGCTAAAACAAGATACTTTTTAAGCATTTTTGCTTTAAAAATGGTTACAAGCAATTACTTAACCTTTAACACTGATCTCTTGATCTAATAATCTCCTGTCCAACATGTAAACGTCTAACTGATCGATCATTTCAAGCGATCATAGTCTGTTGATTGCTCAGGTCAATGAGACACTTTATCACTAATCAAATCTATAAGTTGGACCTACTTTCCTCACAGCAAAGCCACATGACATTCAGCTCACATTTCTCCACAGTGTAGATTCTCCAGTTGGTTTCACATCCCAGGCAGTTAAATGGTGCTTTAATGACCCACTGAATTTCATTGCATATTCTAATGGTCTCGTCCTTTCTGGCTCTGTGTGCCGTTAACGGGCCATGATGTCGGCGCATCCTCGCAGCAACATCAGGTCACTTTCATTTGTGATGTTTTTGTGCATTCAGTTTGGAGAGAAAAGTTTGTCTCTTTGTTCGGCGTTTTCATTCGTTTCCTCACACACTCTGCAGCCTTTCTAACCACAGCCTCCACCTGTCTCCACCCACGCTCCTGGTATTTATTTTCCCCCTCCCCCCCGGGGAGTGATACTTGCTAACATCACTCCTCCCTCTGGCCAGATGTTGAAACTTAAACATGCCATTCATCAGCCTACAGACAAAGGAACAGCGCAGCAGACAGGAGCGATGACCCAGCAAAGACATTCTTAATTTATAGGTTTACACCCACACTGACACCCACACACACACCTTCACACACACACACACGGGAAGAGACTACAGTCCTAAACGGTGTTCCCACGCCTGGTTTTTCAAATTAGCATGTTCTTCAGCTGTGGGCTGTAACTGTCCGATTACTGGCTCCGAAAACTGACAGCTGTTACGAAGCTCAAACCCAGACAGCCAACTTCTGATGTGATAAAATAACGATGTACAGCCAAAAGCTATTTCATTCATTCTTACAAAGCTTTTTCTTCACTTTTTTCCCTCAGAGCTCTTCTAATGTACTAACACTATCACTCAAGAGCCAGATAAGGTACCTCAATTCACATAAAATATACAAGATGCAGTCAGGCATGAAGCCTCACATCAGTTTTTTAAATCACACTGATTCATCCTCTATCTGCTGCACTTGGTAACATTATACCACATGTAGAGGTCCTGTTCTCTTGGAGTCTGTTTACGATGTAGTTGTGAAATTTTTGGACAACATGCGGCTATGAGGGAAAGTAACATCCTGCCTTGATTTTGACCTGGAATAACATCTGAATCTGAGTGGGATTTCCATGTCAGATCATCAGTTTCACTCTTTCCATCTTTCCCTGGTTTTTCTCTTGGCTGATTTTTATGGGAACTCTCATTTCGCTGGCAGAAGCGAACGTAAACTGTAGCTGTGTCGTGTTGATAGAGTTAAAATTGGCAGAGTAATGACTTTATTTCACCCTCTTTGATGGTCATCTTAAAAGCAGTGTGACAGATGGACGCTGAGTCGAGATCGACTTCAGAGATGCGTGGCGGTCAGCATGCGAGCTCAGACAGAGAATCAGTTTAGTCTGAAGTAACACAGTCCCCCTCCTAAATCTAAAGCATCACACACACACATACACACAAGTTTTATGTATTTTAAGGCCTCGTTTCTCAGCCTGGGTTGTCAGATTGTAAACAGGACCTTTTGCCAACCCTGAGATTGTTTGTCTCTTTTATAGACATGTTTCTTAAGTTTCTCCTTCTCCTCCTACAGAAAACCTTGAACAGAGAAAAGATAGAAAACATTGTAGCTTACAGAAAGGCAGAAGAAGATACTGTGTTTTCCTGATAGAGACAGAAAAGGTGATTTTGTACCCGATGATCAGCACTTGCAATAGATCACCTTGACTTCTCTGATGGATTAAATATCGGAGAAAACATAATCATTTTTGTCTAATTGTCCTCTGACAAGCCTGATGTCTTTATTATTTTATTTATGTTATCTTCCTCTGTATTATTTGTTGTCTTTGTATTTGTCTTAGTGAATTGATCTTTTTTTTTCTAATGGCAGATTTGAATGGAATGAAAGAAAGGACACAGTTGCTACAGAAATGTACACTGCAATTTAATCGAATCTTACATAGACAATAATGCCACAAAAGACTTCTTTATAGATTTATTCTTTCAAAACCACTTTGTCCAGACATTATGTAAGAGTCTTAATATTAAGTAGATTGTACTTACTATAAAAGATTTTACTCAATAAAACAAAATTGAAAGAGCAGATTTTGAATTTCTTAGAATTTGTTTGAATGTCTAGAAGTTTCTTGTCTCTGCTCTCAAGAGATTTTTAAAGAGGACCTTCAAAACTAGACTTTATGTACTTAGTAAGAAGGATGCAACTGATGAATATTTTCTTGTATATTTAATTTGGTGATAAAATTCCTCATGAATTTTTAGTAGTTTGGGGCTTAAAAAACAAGAACAAAAACTGTGAAAAAAAATGTCTTTGCAAAGCCCAAAAAGTTGACTCAAAAGTGCTGGTTTTGTTTGACCAGCAGTCAAAAACCCAAAGAAAAGCCACAAATTCAAATGTTTTAGAAGCTTTAACCATCAAGGTTTCTTGCAGACTTGAAAAATATTATAATTACATTTAACTGATTACCGAAGCAGTTTATTCTTATCCTTTCTTTTCTTTTAGTCAAGAATCAAGTTCATTGATTAATTGTGTCGGCTTGACTTTGGATTCAGATGCAATTCCTTTTTTACGTGAGAGAAAAATCTCACCAGAAAGTCTATTTATCAGCAGATCTGGAGCTTTTGATCACAGCTCATGATCTTCGGCAGCAAATGCACTGCCCTGGTTGTCATTAAATTATAGATTCATGTTTCCATATTTAAAGCAATCGTCCTTAGAGTCAATGAAATAAAGTGTTTATGAGGGCTGCAGTGATGTGTGTCTGAATGAAGCCCCGCAGGGTTTGGACATGAAAAGCACAGTAGCGCCGGAAACTCATGTTGCCTTCTGTTTTTCATGTTTCACACTGGTTTCCCCCTTTGAACAGGAGCCATCACTTCATTTACTGTAACAAGGCTCATTGTGTTTGCATTTTTCCAGGACTCAACGCTCTGCCCTTCGATCCAGCAACCAACAACGACCCTCTCCAGTTCAACAGTTCCAGCGGACCTCTGGTAGCCGAGTGTCCTCCTCTGGAAAACACTGCTGAGAATAGCAAGAAGAGGAAGAGAGCCAGCCTACCTCCAGGTACGGACAACAGCTGCTTCATATGTATTGCACCTCTGCTGCTGCTGGATTACTCCGTGGCCTCAAATCCCTTTGAATTGAATTCTTAATGCAGGTTCAGGTAACACAAGTATAGAGAACGCTTTGATACCACTGCTCGATATTTTTTTTTTTATTTTTTTTTTTACCTTGAGATTCCTCTTCTCCTCTCCCCTCATATATCAAATAGCTCGGATGGGAATTGTTGCATAATCCTATCATTTCCTGGTAGCTCACCTGGCAGAGCATGCACCGTGTATTAAAGCTAACTCCCTACCACAGTGGGTTGAATTTCAGCCCCGGTCCATTGCTGCATGTCATCCCCCTCTCTCTTCTGCTGTCACTGTCTAATTTAGTCATTTTTATGCTTTATTATTCATCCAAAGGTAATAATGCTATCATGAGGTGGCAGAATGGAGAAAGAGAAAGTACCTTGGTTACCAGTCTTTGTTGTTTTTCGATTAGCTTGCCATATCCTGAGGCTCTTGTTGTCTGGCCTGTTTCGGAGGTCAGGCAGCTGCGGCGGCAAACTGCTCCGCTGAGATTGTGTGCCTGTCTGTTACCGTGCCAACGCCACCTGCCAATCAAAAACTGCAACACCACCTTCAGCTCTCTCCCACATACACACTGACCCGTCATACAGAGAGAGGCGGGGTTGGGTACATGCGTGTTGTGTGTTATAGACTGTGCCATAATTAAACAGCAATTTGAGTCAGCGGCTGTTTTCCTGGTAATGAGTCAAATTGGAGAAGGACTTTCTAATTAAAGAATTAAAGAAGTACTGGCTAATGAATTGCTTTGTTAGCAATAGAAAGAAGAGGGCCCTTAAGACAGAGAGGTTGTTCTGTGTTCTCTGCTTTCTTGGCAAAGCTAATTGGACTGGATTAATACTCCACATTAACGCTGCCCCGATCAGCAATCCATCTTTCCCTCACATCTTCACATGGACGAGTTCACGTCTCGATAAAGTTTAATTTCGATTGAATTCACTGACCATGTCAAACTCTAATTGGATAATGTATCATGAATAATTGTCAAACAAATAAGCGTCCGTCCAAATGGAGGATTTATTTAAATGTTGTAATTTACACATTACGTGACATAAAGACTGTTTTCATGCAAATGATACAGATTTACACTTTCAAGATGAGGATTAAATCAAGAAGAAATAGTCGTTTTAATTGGCAGAACACTTAGATTCACTGTTGCATGTTCAGTTTCTTCAGTCATTGCATCAAACCTGCAGAAAGAAAAGTTTTCAGCCACTTAAAGCCCAGAAATATTATGATGAAAGACACAAATCAGTGAAACTACTCATAATCAGTAACTTAGTGAAAACTGTGTTGCAACACCCTGCAACCGAGTGCATGCAAAACATGCAGCTTTTTCAGCATTAGATTCTAATTTGAATATGAGTGAATACTTCTCACTTTTCAGATTTCCCATCAAAGCTCCTCCTACGGTCACAAATCATAAGTGTTATTCACAGTAACGCTGTCAAATACAACCATGCAGGCTTTATTTCCTCTGTTGTTTTACTTACACAGCGAAAATATTCTAATCTGAAAGAAACACTGATGTGAATGATGATATTTGTGTTTGTGAACAAGGATAAAAGCCAATCAGGAAGCCTTAAGAAAAAAACAAAACAAAATGTAATCTCTATTACTTGTGTACAGATATCACATTTTCTCCAAAAATCATCAGTGTGGTTAGAGAGACCGCTCCCTGTCTCAACCATTCTGCACCAGGTTATTTTTATCAGACCTGGAGACTTTTCTTCCTCAAATATTAAATAATGCAGGAAGGTGAAACGACTTCTTGCTCAGTGTAATGGTGTTTTCAGATTCTTAATGTCCCTTTAAATTTCATATCTAACCTTAAAAATGTTTGTCCTCATCCTGCTTGCTCTCCAATGCCAAGACCACCTGTTTGTGCCTGTATTTCTTCCACTCCACATCATATGTATATCAAATGCTCATCAATATGATAAATATTGGCACAGAAATGATCCAGTTATGGTATTAGCTTGATGAAAGACATTTCAATGCAGCGTGGAAGTGAATTTGTCGGCTTTTCTTCACATGAATAGATAAAGTACTGACTACAATGAATGAACATCAGAAACAAATAAGGCAGTTTAATCTGTTGACTATGAGAGAACGAATCACACAGCAAGTTAGTCATCATATTTCCACCATCCCTCAACCTAAACCTTTTCAAGTTGTCATAGTGGCTCAGTTTTTTGTCGCTGCTCTCTGTTTGAAGGGCTGAGAAATGAGGCTTTGTAAGCAGAGTTATTTCTTACAGTGTAAACGTGTCTGAGTTTTACAAACAGTTTAATATTCAGCAGTGAAAACCAATTTATTTGAAGTTCTAGAGGCTCCTCTGTGTTAGTTTCAGCATGAGTAATGTGCAGTGATCTCCACTTTCATCCCGCCGCTCAGCTGTCACACTGATCCCTTTCCTGTCAAAGGTCTTTGTCACGCACATGCACACATGTCAAGAAATTGATTAAAAGCCTGGTAATGCTGTAATACAGCCAGGAAAATTATGCTTCTTTTCTCCTCTAACCAACTTACAGAAATCATGCTTTTTAGTTTACACGACGTTTAAGAAAGCAGATTGCAGCAGGAACTGGACTGCGAGCAGGTCACTTGAGTTCACGTAGAGTTATTACAATTGGCTCGTTTGAATGCAGTGCTTGAAAAATCGACACAACGATGAGCCGAACAGCTTCTGTCTGGCTTTTGATTGTCTCCAGTCTCAGTCTGGTCCTCCAGCTCTCTGATGCAGCACCGACTCATTAGCACCAGTGCTGATTGAGTCTTGTTAAAGGACCAAATGAGCAGATTTTTCTCATCATAACTGCAGTTAAACGTGGTAATCCATCATGCGCGTGTGCAAGAATCCATTGCAACATGTAGATGGTTTTCATAGTGAATTATTGAAGTAAAACACAGCTATTTAATCTGTAAGAACATAAGAAGGCAGCAACAACAAAACACACTATATATGCGACCTTTGAGGGATTCAAGTCACTCTGGACTCAGTGCCACAGTGCTAATAGATTATTTACCACTGAGTTTTAAACCAGCACACCAAGACCGAACAACAAGCAGCCAGATACATAATTAAGAGGCCCTCAACTCATATAAAACGTTACAAGAAAGGTTTGAAGTTAAATTGTTGTTCTGCTCTCTCTGCCACGACATAGACATTGTTCATAAGAGTCCGCTCACTTCTCACTGGCACTGTCTAGATATTTTTATCTGGTTAAGTAAGAGACGGCTCCAGAGAAGGTGAAGTTCATTGGAAATCATTCCCTCTTTGAAGGAAATCTCTACTTTGTAGTGACTCTTTACTGAGGCATGTCAAAAAATTCATTGTTCAGCTTCTCTTTCTTGGAGACAGAAGAAAGGAGACGCTGAACGGTTCAACATTTCACCACAAACTCCTTCTTCTACTCCTTTTTCCTCAAAGAAACTCCTTTTTTTTGTAGTTGTTGCCTCTAAGGTTTGAGACGAGGCTTTTGGCCACCATCTTTTGCTCTTTGTCTTTTTTTTTTGTTTCTTGTGTTTATACACCCACCGTATGTGCGTTTGTGTCTATGTGTGCCTGTCTTTTTAACAATCCATAATAACTTGGCTCGGGGCAGCAGACGCACTGTTAGGTTTATCCTTAATCTTTCTTTTCTCTTTTTTTACACTTTTACAACTCAGCCTGAGATAGCCATTTCCCCTCCAGTCCTGCTGTGTTTAAACTGCAGGTGGCGAAGAGAATGAGATTTTGAAATGCAGCTCTTTTTTCTTTTTTTTTTTTGAGAAAAACAGGATTTCCCTGCTTACAATGAATATAAATGTTAGTTTAGTAGCTCCCACACAAGCTGCATTTCATAATCTGGAGTCTGTTATGTTGAAATAATGCTACTGTACAAAAGTAATAATCTCTGTTTTCAGAGCAGTTCCAAACAAAGTAAAGTGTGATTTATAGTAGGAAACAGATGCAAAAACATTGTAAACTGTCTAACAAGGAAACTTGTAATGTCAAATTAAATTGAAAGTATAAAAAACAGGCCAACAGGGAAATATAAAACATATTTGAAAGGAATTATTTAAAAAGGTCTTTATATTTAAAGGTCCCCTGTTGATATTTCTCACACAGATGGTAAAAAGAACTTATTCATTTACATTCATTGTTACCAAATTGCATTGTGACTCTCCACAAGATCTAATAAATTTGCAGAGTCATTACCTTTCCCCATTAAACATTAGCAAAGCCAATTTTTAGCATATTTTATTTCCAACATTGTTTGCATGCATTTCTTTCTCTTGCTAGCAGTCTTCTTTCCTTCTCCTGCAGCACATCTTGGCGTGTTACTCCCACCTGTTGATCAGTGGAAAAAAGTGTGAAACCATTGGCAGGATTGAGTATCCCATCTGTTGTGTTTATTTCATGCACATGCACAAGACAATCAGTACACCCAGAAAAAAAAAAAATCCCATCTCCGTAGCGCTACACGAGGTCAAAAACTCCACCGTGAGTTTTTGATTTTGCAGTTCCTCTGGGCGAGGAGTCCCACAGCTTGTGGATAGCAAAGGTCCTGTTAATTCTGGTAATTATGCGTGTTTTTTTGCTTATTGCACACAGTTCTGTGCCTGTTGCACTCTTTGACTAAAATCTTGCTTCATTTGTAGTTCACTTTGGGTCAGGGAAAGTATAAACATTAGGCCAAAGCAGAACTACTTGAAGGACCATTGCAACCTTTGGGAAATTTGCTCTCGTTATTAAAAACAGATGTGACGTGAGGACATGCATCAGTGTGTTAGAGACTCTTGGAGTTTGAACCAGTTACAAAACTTTTTCCCCTTTCCTCAGTTTACCATATGGACAACCTCCCCTGGAAACAGTCTGTCTGTGCAGTAATAACTTCCTATATAACTAAGTTTTTATGAAATACTCTCTGAAGGAGAATGCTTGGCCTTTGGCTGAATGAATTTCAAGTACCCTTGTAACAAGGTTGTTTGACTCAACAAAATATTGAGTAGTGATTAAGGAATATTTTCAAACCTGAGGCACTGTATATGGATTAATCCGAAGCGCTTCCAATACCAGGATTAAAGAAACAACCTCACTGTTATGTTTTCTCTGAGAATGAAAATTAATTGATTAAACTTTATTATAAAGGCCAGTTCACAGCTGTAGTTGAAGCAAATAAAAGAATTGTTCTCTCACCAATCCAATCTCTTGTGCATTGACCTTTAGTGGGAGCGAAGAGAGAGAGAGAGGGGTGTTGAATAAAATGCTATTGATTCTTCAGGAGAAAGGTTAATGTGATTGAGCAGGAGAAAATACAGATACATGTTGTGTAGCTGTGGAGAGTCAGTATCTCTCGACCTGCAGCAGCAAATACCTATTTGGATACATATTATTACATGCCAGTTCTGTGTGTGTCACCGAGGCCTGACAAACATGTCCAGTGCTTTTTATTTCACATTTGTTGGATTTCCCGCACGATGCTTTACATCAGGGACCGTGTGTCAGTTTTATAAGCTGTTTTTTTTTTATTGAGATGAAAAGCTAGCCGTCTAAATCTGAAATTCTTTATATTTTATTCATGTTTGCAGTGTGAGAGTACAAATCAAGTCAATATATTTTATTTATAAGCAACATTTATTTATTTTACAAGCAACACTTTACATTTTAGGGAGAAATCTATGTGGCCTCGTGGATTAAGAACCATCACCAGGTACCAAATTCAACTTCCAACAAACTGAATGTAATTAAATATTATAGATAATATTATTGTCTCCTGTGCACCTGGGTCTGCACAACCCAGACATATTACCATACTTTTCTGCTGACTGCTCATTTGTGAAAACATCATAGCATGAAACACCCAATTTGGCAAAAGCAGAACTGCATGTGTGTTCGTTGTCTTCGGTCGTTTCACATCTGTTTTGAATAATGTCCAACTCTTTAGTTTTGAGCCTGTCACCACCACCAGAGAGGCTGCATTCAGACTGACTTAAGTCCTGCATTACAAAAATATGAAAACCTCTCATCTGAAAGCAGCCAGTGTCTTGGAGGAGAAGGTTTGCTCCAGCAAAAGTCTGCAGGGTCATCCAGCGAAAAAAAAAGTTCAACGCAGCTCAACTTTCACTTCAAAGCAACAGGATGTCATCCAGCCAATCAAATACATGCAAGCTGACATTCCTGCTGGATTACTTTGTAATGTGAACACTGAATTTCTGAAGTTTACTTTGGTGTCATTATGGGGAAAAAAAAGCAGTTGGCGCTGGATGAAATCCTGTCAGTGAGTTTGACGAAAATTTGTGCTGTGTGTCGTCATCTATCGAGCTTTTGAATGCATTAATCTGCTGCCCAATCACGGCTTCTTATATTGTATCTTATTGTCTCATAGTTGCCTTAATGAAAGTGCCTTCATCAATGGTTTTAACGCAGGGCTTTTCCGATCTGAATCCCTCTCACATGCATGTATCGATACTCCCTTTAGTTTATGACTCGCATGTTTCAGCTCAAATGTTGTTTTCTACTTTTCCCATAAAATTAATTAAAAGGAAACCACAAGCTATAAAATTGTAATTGGCTGTGTCATTGTAGCATGAAAAGGGGGGAAAATGGAAAGTGTCAGTCATTAAAATGTCTCCACACTTCCCATGTAAATTCAAATTACACATGCTGACTTTACCGCCTTAGGACAAAATTGTCGTTCATTAATCATTCATTCATTAAAAAAGCCTTTCTTCTTCTATTTGCTCGTTAGCTAATAAATGTTTACAGGTACGAGCTCCTCACTGACTTCATCTTTTGTTTGGGTTTGTATTGGAGATCCTGAAACCATTTTTGTCAGTAAAAGGCCTCTTATGGGAGCGTGTAGTCCACATCCTGTCTCTTTTCTCTGGCATCCTTATGATTAATGGCTTCCAGTCTGACACACATTTTCTGAGTGGGTCACAAAAACCCCAGAATAAAACAGCACTTTAGCAGACTGAATGTGGTTTCTTTTTTGAGAGAGTTTGGCTTAACTTTCCAATATTTAATGCATGCGTGTTTCCTTTTTTGAGTTGTTTTGTTTTTTGCAAAGTTATTGCATAAAAGCATGTAACATGGACGTGTAATTTGACCACCACTGGGAGGCAAAGAGCTGCTGGAAGGTAAATAATGTGTAGCTGTCCAAGGTGACAGTCCAGTTAGATATACTGCTATGTCATTGTCCTAGAGAGGCGTGCGTGTACAGGGTGTCCTGATTGCTGTTGACGCTGGGGGAGATCTACAGCTAGATGCCTGTCTAGTGACACTGAGGCCATACAGAAGATTTAGATTGATGCTGACGAATGGGAGGCACAGGATGACAGAGTGAAGTTAAAAATGGACTCGTTAGCTCACAAACAGGATTATAAACAGGCACGCTGACGACCATAAAGCTTAATGACTTATTGACGTTCAAGTTATTCACTCTGGAAGTAGCAGCTGCATGCCTCTGCGGCACTGTATGTCTTCACAGTTTATACTGTATGTTTTAACACTGGGAGAGAATAGTGATTGAAATGCATGACAAGCTGCAAAGGGGCCCCGCCTCCCCCTTATTCATCTGGGATCCTTCTGCTTCAGTCAGAACATAACAGGGCACTTGTCTCGCTGCCGCTCTGGGAGAGAGAGAGAAAATACACAAGTGCATCTACATGAACAGTACGTGCTTGCAGAGGCATAGTGAGAATTGTAGTATATACGGTAGTTTTGCATCTACCAGCTAATTTGCAGATTGATTATTTGGTCTACAGTGTGAGAAAAATGAATATACAGCAGGTCAGATGTGTTATTTGTCGTGTTGTTGCAGCATTCTTCCAATCATATCATGCTGTCTGTGTTATTTTGTTCCATTGTGGAGATTTTGAGGCTTATCTTCAGTCCAACTCCACTGATCTTCACCAAACAGCAAAATGACACTGTGCTTCAGCTTTTGCCCCAATTTTTTTTTTTTTTTTTTTCCTCCATCCCTTTAATTATGCTCTCTCGCTCCTTGTCACTCCAGCACTGTACTTCGCACTGGTCAGGGATTTAGTGCTACTTCACCTCATCTTGCGAAGCCCACAAACATGTGAGATCTAAATAATTCACAGTGCCAGAAGGCGCTCCACTCTGCTCCGCTCTGCGCTGCTCTGCTCTGTCTGTAGCCTCATATTAAAGCTAATGGCCAGGCCTCAAGCAAGGCTCAAGCTCTGAAAAGGTTCAAGGAGAAAAACAACTCCCCCCACCCAAAAAAAGAACTTCACCTGGCTGTTAGTTTTCTGCTTGATCAAAACAAATAGGGTTGGGTTTTTTCGTGCATGGTCTCCCTCCCATTGCCTCCCCCCCTTACACAGCAGCAGTGCAGGGAAGATAAACAATTAGCCTTGGGATGAGATTTTCTCTTCATCCTTCAGCCTTAAGGATGTGGCTACCCAAGGAAAACTCAGGCAGAATAAGTTGTCTTCTGTTTATTTCATTAATATTCCCAGATGCATTTTTCGGTTATTATCTCTGCAGCTTTGTTGAACTGATTTCTAATCAGGATTCTTGCCTGCAGGCAGAAGCTTTAGAGATTGGCAGAGTTGCATCAACTGCCCAGAAATAAATAATCTTCTATTAGGTTTGGTTTTTTTTGTTGTTTTTTTTTTTTATTTAATTGACCAAAGCACTTTTAAGAACACATATGGTATGTTTGCATTGCCAGTAATACTTAGAGAATGTTCTATGTGTTTATGCTCTAGAAAAAGACTTTACGGTGCCTATAAAAAGTATCAACTATCAAGATATCTGTTTGAAATTAAAGGTTCTTTTGTATTGGCCACTTTGAAAGAAGTCTTTATTAATCTTGTTTGATTCAGTGATGTAAAGATGACATTTTTGATGGTAAGAAGAGCTAAATAAACAAGTTCAGTGGTTGATAGATAAATACTTGATGAATTTAAGTCTCTTTTCTCAAATTTGATTGTTTCTGGTTCTCAGATGTGACAGTTTATTGTTTCTTAGTCTTACATTGTGGTCAATTAAATATTTAAGGATTTGGAGTTATTAGTCAGACAAAATAAAATATTTATGATGTCATCTTAAACTAAACTGTGAAAAATGCTCATTACAATATCTGATGTCTTACTGACCAAATTATAAATTGAATAATTGAGATAATAAACTTATGAATCCATCAATGGAGTAATTATTATTTTCAGCCCTAATAGGTATTAAAAATACAAATGTTTGAGAAGTAATTTGTAAATATTATTCCAAGGATGTCCTTTTTGTGGACTTTGTCTTTTAGATTGCAAATATTCCCTCTCTCAAACTGTTTGTTGAATATACAGGCATATGGAAACCAATTGAGGGAAGGTCGGTTCAAAATCAACAATGTGTTTGTCACTTATCAATATGTCTTTTTTTTTAACCAGACCTGTGATGCACGCAGCAGTTCCTCTGTACCTTAACCTTTTAATCCCCTGCCTCATTTGATTTGAAACAAATCTGCCATTTCATTTTGTCGAGGGCATTTCTTCAAAGAGAGATGATTTGCCCTGGACCTCAGGGCTCACACGGTTCACTTACGAATGTAAAGGCTGCCGAGAGGTTGTACCTACATACAATGTTTTCCATAAATCCATCAGCGACTGTCAGATTCCTACATGTCTGAGATGGCCCCAAAACTCCAAGGAATAAGTGCTCTCCTGGATGGATGGATGGGATTACCTGATGAATTATTTATAGTGTCTGGGTGGGCGAACTTTGTTTCTGCTTTAGATGAAGCCAAATTTGGTTTCAGCTAACCTCCAGCGTTGTTTGAAGTATTTTAAATTCAAGGAAAGTGTAGGACTCCACATTACATCACTTCTTCCCTCTACCGTAGTTGGAGTTTGATATACAATAATGATTATAATAACATGACACCATATAATAAAGGATATAACATGTTTAATTCTCCATTAGAAGCACAAAAAGCTTAAAAAGGGTAAGTTAACCTAAAAAGGAACAATGTTTTTTTCTTTTTTTGAGTATTTTAGGACACTATAGCTGATTTTTCTGTCTAATTTTCTGCTCTGTGCTCTGTCACATGACCTACCTCAGTGTGAAGCTGGAGGAATCTCTCTGTTTGTATACGGCAGTGCACTCACAGCAGCACGTTCATCACAGAGACCCTGCAGCTCCTTTCTGCTATCAACACCACTCCTTCCATCCATCCGTCCTCTCCTTTGTCCGTCTGTCTGCTTCTCTCAGCCTCCAGCCGGGTTAGCTGATCCACACCAGCTGCCTCTTCCTGCCTGACATCAATGTGCTTTAAACCAATGTGCTGAACATCCCCTCTGCCTCCCCTCTTCTTCATCATCCTGCCATGTTTTTCCAACACTCTCATCTCACATGTCTCTGTAAGGAGGCCACTGCTCAAGTACTGATGCTGAAAAAAAAAAACAAGGTGATGAGTAAATCAGCCATTTGAAACCATTTTGAATTACACAACAGGACTGTGGGCTCATTGATAAATGGACGGGTGGATGAACTTAATTGAAACAATGTTTTGGGTGTGTACGCTTCTCATGAAGAAGGAGGGAGGGAATTGAAAGAAACTCAAGGAAAATCATCGGCCACAGCCAATATTTGTGTCATGTCTATAAAATCTGAGTAAAAACATGCTTGTTTTAATTCTAAAACCTGTGTTTCGACCTTGTTTTATCAAACAATCAGTCCAAAACCTATAAATATTAATCCTACATGTCTTAGAAAAGCAGCAAATCCTAAAACTGGACGAGCAGAAATTTGAGAACATTTGAAATTCTTGCTTAAAGAATGATTATAAAGATCGAACGATGTACAAAACTGTAAATTTCTTCCCTGTCTCATTTCAAGACAAAATCCAAATCACATTTAAAACACTTTCGGTTACACTTAGCCACACATATTTGTCTCTGTTGGCCAGAAGACAAATCTAATAACAGCCTCTCTTGGTTTTTCCAGGCTATGAATCGGTCCAGAGGGTGGCGTTGGTTGTGCATGTGGTGGTTAAAAAACAAGCTGTTTAATAAATGCCAAAAGAAATATTACTTCCACTCATTCACAGTTTCTTAGTTTTCTGTAACACTTGAGCTAGCATTAGCTCGCCTCCACTGCTTCTGTCATCATTTACAGTTTCTGGTGTGCAATATTTCAGTGGGTTGTTCCAGGGAGGGAAATTCCCCGCTGGCACTCTTTGGATTTACAGAGACTGTTTTGAACTATACATCTGAGGAACAATTGGCATTGATGCCTGGGATGGTGGCTGCCAAGAAGATGATTCCCACCAGCCGGAAATTACTTACACCCTGCTTTCAGAAATGTCTCAACAAAATGATCATAATCATAGGCTACAAATGTGGATAATATGGTTCTGCAAATCTCAAGCATCCAATCAATTTTTCAGTGCTGTGGCTTGTTCGTCGGCTATTTCAGAGACAAATAATGTTTAGTTTTATTTGTCCTTTACCTGCACACAAGTGATACCAGACTATGAAATCTTAAAACATTTGCTGAAAATAAATGATTCTTTAAACGTCTGGCAGCTTTTCCTTTTATTCTTTTTAAATCATATTCGAGTCTGTAGTTGCATGAGGTTGTATGTGTCCGGGATATAAACTGAAAATGTAAAAAGATTAATTGCACACACGTCAACGACCTCTGTCACACACAGTTCATTCAGTGATGTAACTTTAGCTACTTCGGCTTGATACACTGTCAGATTGTATGTGTTGACATCTGAGCCATTTTGTGATTAAATTAGCTGTCAACAAGAAAAGCAGCAGCTAATGCCAGTGTAACCGAAGCTGACATTGTAACGGGGGGGCGGGGGCGCAGCAAAGGGGGGGATCACATCCACAGACTGCTCACCGACGTGGTTACAGCTTGAAGAACTTAAGTGGAAATTTAAGTTAAGTGTCTGTGTAATTAAAAGTAAAAAAAATGAGATCTGATAGTTAAACAGAATAATCGTCTCCACTCCGCTCATGAGGGCGCTTTCCAGCTGAGAAAATATTTTCCTTTACACCTTTCTTGATCATTTTCCTTCATTTTACTTAAGGGTAACTAGTTTTCTCCAGAACTTCCTAAGAGGAAAAACTGAGTAATGTTTTCAACAGTCTTTATTGCAGCTCACTGGGCACCAGCAAGCCTGTTTGGGTTTACTCATGTGGTGCCACCCAGCCATAATTAATGCATGATTGCACCAGGTGATACTCAACTGAAGTGGGAGTGTTTGTTAATGTCAGAGCTTCTCAGCACAGGAGTACAGGTAGTCTATCAGAGAGTCATATGAGGTCACACATCATAAAACATCAGAGGATGCAGAAGGCAGGATTGCATTTTACAGACAGTACAAACTAGACTTTATTATGTTTGAGCAAAAGCTCTGAACCCAAAATGTCACGGGAGAGCTGCACCATGGCTGACCATGTGCTCCGACTCCTTTGAAGAGACACCCACTGCATGTAAGCGAGCAACCAAGCAAAACTTTATTTATACACCACATTTCCTGTCGAGAGAAATGCAGCGAGCTTCAAAAGAGGGAAGGAAAAAACAAGTGTATACACAGACTGTAGGTGTGGATGAGTTTATGGGCGTGTTTGTATTAAGGAGATGCGTGAAAGACATGCTGACATACACATGATTATGATCTTTTCTTTTAAGTGGTGGTTGTGTTTTGTGACTGCAGTCAGTCTGCAGCCTCACCCTGTTCTTACAGCTGCTGGCTGAAGGATCCCTCCTGTTATATGACTCTGTAACAATAAGAGATGTTCAAATATCAGTGGAGTTGCTTAAAAAATAATGTACAGGTTGAAAACTGCCAAAATCCAGCTGAGTTCAGAGGCCATTTTACATCAGTGTGTGCATGTATCTGACCGTTCATTCCATTCTCATATTTGTGATATCTGGATCTCTTTATTAGATTATATAAATTAGATTATGGTGGTCAAAGGTCAAAGTCAGTGTGACAAAACATATTTTGTGGCTTAACTAAACAATTAAACACCAATTATGAAAAAATATCTCAAAGATGTCTAATAGGAGAAATTAATAAAGTGATGACAGTTTATATTGAAAAGGTCAAAAGTCGACTGCACTGTGACATCATAATGTTCTGCAAAAACACTTTACTTGTCTTTATTCAGCTCCGTAACTCAGGAACAGATGGGAAAGCAGTGAGCATATTTCATGATTGGTGGGATGCTGAATTGGTGACACTAGTTTTAGTTGCCCACCTTGAAACTGTGGAGATTTTATACATTTTTATAGATGCTGCAGAGTTGAAAATGAATGAAATGCATCTATGTTTTCTGTATTTAAAGCATTTTGGTCCCTCACAAGCTTGTTACTTATGCTGTTATGGAGCTTGAGAAGGTCAAGCATGGACATACATGGAGCTTTAGGAGGTCAGGTCAGGATGGACATGGATGTAAACTGCTGTCTGATTTGATTTTAAAGGCAAATGTCTATGAGGTTGTCATCCTAGCATATTTATTTTCTTGTTTTCCTTTTCTCTGGATTCCTTACAACAGTGATCCTCCTTGACTTTATTCACCAAAAACACCTTCTCTGACTCAGTGCCATTTTTTTTTTTTGTCAAAAGGACACCAGTCTCTCTGCTCTCTGGCAGCAGCTGCCAAGACAAACTCAAAAGAACATCATACCTCTTGTCTGTTGTTTTAGTAGTCTGGTGGATCAGGGGAAGGTCTCTTTATTTCTCCGACAACTCTACATGTCTCTCTTGCTCTCGTCGTGATGTAAAAACAGAGATATCTTTTATTCTGTGCTGCCAGAGTCTATTCTCTGCTTTACAATCCCCTTTTCTTGAGCTGCTCTGAATATCCGCGCTTCTTTCGCCTTTCTTTAATCAGCATATCTCCACTCTTCTCCCGGCTGTTGCCTGATGGCTGATGTCGTCCTCATGCCTCATGGTTGCAGATCTGAGTACAGTTTCACAGTCTGTACAGTGGGAGCAAAGTTTCAGCCCATTGAAGTGTCAGTTCTTATATATTGCGGAGGCCTCGGGGTATTCTAGCATGATGATGTTTGTATCAACACAGCGCTGGCGTTGTTAACAGCCTTTTGAAGTTTCCCTGTTTGGCTTCACTTCCCCCTCAGGTGTTTGTATTGTATAAGGAGAGCTAATGGGTTTAATCTAAAGTCAGCGCACCAGATGATTAGGGTTGTTAAATTCCAAAGTTTGTTGTAATGGCATTGACCGGAACCGTGTTTGAGCCATTTGTCAAAGCCACTGGGAGGAAAACAAAGGTTTTTATTTAATCTTTTTTGTAACAACTTCATTTTCTCTCTGTTTCACTTCTGCCTGTCTGTCTGTCCATCCTACCATCTCACACTGGGTCTTCCTTCTCTGTTATCTCAATGTAGACACTTGTGTTACCTGCATCTCGGATGTACCGTGAGCTCCAGTCATGAGGGTTTTTTTGATCCCATGATGGTGGACAAGTGCTGCTGGTTTTTTCTGCTTTGTCCTGTTCTGCTTAAGATGATGAGAAGTCAGAGGTTTGAATTTCAGTGAAGCTGAAGAACATATTTGTTCATCAGAAAAGATTTGGCAAAGGTTACAGGTTTGCCACTTTTTTAGTTTAAAAGGTATTTTAAATGTCTTTTAGTTTGTAACTGTTTTTCTTAATCGCACTATTGAATATATTTACAGGCATTTTCTACTGTTTCCTGATTTTATACACCAGACGATAAATGCAGGAATAATTAGAAGATTAGCTTTAATGAAAATAATTGTAAGCTGCAGTGCTACTTTGCAGTTTCCTGCATTTGTTTTCTAAAAGAATTGTTAACCCTAATTTATCCAGGCTAACCCTGCTGAGATTGGAAGCCTTTTACAAGCGAGACCTGGCCAAAGGTAAGAAAGCTGTAGACAAAACAAAACAAGACAACAGCCAAACCAAATAAAACTATAATAAGACAGAAAACTATAATAAGACAGAAAACAATCCTATAACAAAGAAATTAAATGTTACAGAAATTATAGTAGGTGGTTTTTTTTTCCATTAGTCGACTGTTCAAAGTGGCTGAAGTACAAAATCTGAAGACTTCTGTTATCTTTCTGTTGTAGTTTGGTATAAATAATATTTCTTGTGATATGTAAGGATTGCAAGAACTGTACTGAATCAGGTTCAAGAGATGTGATGGAAATATTCCCAGAGTGTCTTTAGAAAGAAAAAGACAACAAATGAGTCAGCATATGCACAGAGATGCATGGCCACACTTGCTGAGCAGCGAAGGCACAGTCTGGCCGGCGGTCTGGCTGAACACGGAGAAAGTCATTGTTTGGCTTTGCTTTCCACTTGAAGTCATAATATTAGGGGTCAGCGGTTGACCCATGCTGTGACAAATGGCCGGTGGAGACAGACGCAGTCACACCACACAGTCAAAAAAAAAAACTGTCTCTGTCTTCCATGTTCCCATTTCAAGCCAGGGGAAAGGAGGGTTTACAAGGCATCAGATGTTTTTCGTCCGCCGTAAGCTCTGTGCTGCTGCCACTGCAGGTATTTCTCATGGCTCAAGTCAACCATACCACCATTAGAGAAAAGATGAACCATTACAATAACTGCAATGACCTCCATTCTGAAAGCTTTACAAGAGGAAGCACCAGACCATGATTCATTCAATGTTCCATGACTCGGCGGAGGTCACCGTCTGCTGGGATCCTGCATGTGTTCCCGCAGCCACACGATACTGAAATGTGTTGCCATCATGTTTTATCACCAGTGAATTGATCAGTGATGACATGTAAAACCAATGTGCCTGTCTGTACTCACAGCCAAGCGTCTTGTTGATCATATCCTGTCATCCCTTCCGTCCTCTTGCCTTTGCCATGAAGTATTGATCATGTTAGTATTTCCTCTGGTACAAAGTGAGAAAAAAATTGTCGATATTAAAGAATACTCACTGTTGTGTCAAACAGGTTTGGTGCAAGTGTAAATAAATAAGTTTATGTAAGGATTCTTTCATTTGGGAATGGATATACAACAACTGAAATGATTAGTTGATTAATCTATTTGTCTATTTTTAGACAAAATAATGAAAAAGATGCAAAACATTTTCTTGCTCGAGCCTCTCAAATTAGTTTTGAGATTCACCAACCCAGTTGTTTCTTCAGCTTTTCGACTGTTCGTCAAAGAAAATAAGACACTTTAATCTTTAGTCTTGGGCTCTGGGAGTTTGTGGTGGGCATTTAATTCTTACTTTATCTTTACACCAAGCAAACAATTAGCAAATTGATTGATAATGAAAATAACATTAGTTGCAGCCCTGAAATTTAATCCTGAGAATGGTGAATAAAATAAAAAAAATCCAGCCTTTTGCATCACTAACAACCACAGAACAAATGTAACAAAAGAACCTTTGGGGGGAAAATAAGTTTAGTCTGTTTTAATCAAAACAAGAACTCAGATCAGTGCTGAATAAAATGCACAAAAATAAATTATGTCTGTCACTGTTTATGGGTCCTCAGTTCCTCCAGAAAAAAAGATGAAAAAGAATTTTATTGATTTCTCTATAGAGATTTGTGAATAAATGTGGAAATAAGGAATCTTACTTGTCATCTATGTCAAGAAGCTTTGAAAAGAAGAATATAATCTTTATCTCTTCCATTAAAATCAATCTGAGCGGCCTGTTTTGCAAGGAAGCAAATGCTTTATGTTCCCCACTTCTCCGTAATCTTCAGTTTTTAATATCTTGTGTAAGCTTCTGTTGTCAATCTGCGCACACAACCAGCTCCAGGCAGGTGAGTAATGTAAGAGATTTCGCGAGTTTGTCGTCATCAGCTGTCAAAAACTTAAAATAAAATTGAAAAAAACTGCAGTTTTTCAGGAGGTGTGACGTCTCTCTGGGTGGTTTGCGCTTTTGAAACCTCGCTCTACCTTCTGCCCCTCTTGTCACAACACTGCACAGGCAGTCGTTACTGTGACAGTAAACTCAAAAGAAAAGAAAGAGGCTGCCTGGTTCAAGAGGCGTGGCCAGATAAGAGCCCTGGCAAGTTCACTGAGCTGTTGACATTTCCTCACAGCAACTCCCTCGGTTCTAATTGGCTACCGCTGATAAGATTCCCATGTTGTAATTGGCAGCTGCTGATAAGATGCTGTCAGCTGCTGCAGTAGTCGACAGCATAGCGGGATGACAACAGCTCAGGAATTGGTGGGCTGACGAGGCTAAATCCAGAGCCTGAACCGTGTTTTCCAGAGATACAGTACAATCTACACCAGGAACATTTAGACCAGGACCTGAAAATACTAAAAAGAGCCTAAAAACTTATTTTTGTAACCACCATGAATGATGAGATTTACCAAGGACACTTTTTTTTAGATCCATGCAAGAGTTTTTTCTCTGTTTTATTTTTAGCTGTTTTGACTGTGTTTGATTGTGACAGGGCTTCTTTTGAAAAAAGGCAAGTCAAAATGTTGTAATTTATGTTTAAATGTGCAGCGGTTGGTGTTTTTGGCCACTTAAGAGCAGCAGGAACAAGTTTTAAATATACATTTCTGTACCATCACCACCGACTCGATGCAGTCGACATGTTTGCAACTATTGTTTTCATCCATTCAGAGTCATTTGGTGTAAAGCTGTAGTCAAACCAAAGAAAGCTTGGTTTGCTGAAGTTTTCTCTTCACGTCAACCATTTGATAGGCTGATGGGATGAAAAGAAATCTGTTCTTTTTCCTAAGATTTTGCCTCTTTCCCACATAACGGTGGTAATTCACAAATGCACTGCAACCCTGAACCAAATGTCCAAATCAGTTGAACTGGAAACTTTTAACTGTCTTTACCCTGTCAGCTTCCTTGAGGAAAGCTCATACTAAAGACAGATTAGTCTCTAGTATTAAGACAGCTTCCTTGAGGAAAGCTGACAGATTATGAGGCACATTTCTTCTTTTTTTTACTAATAAAAAGAAGCACAAGCAATTGTTCAACAAACGTCGGTCCAACCCCAAACCCTCCACATTGTTCTTTTATTTTGATTAGCTTTGATTTTGTAGAAAATTAAAACTGCATTTTAAGGCTTTTAGGCGGTAAATAAAAACCCATTTGGTACATTTGTGTCATTGCATGTTATGCTGCTGAGCATCTGCAGCACTAAGAGAAGAGATGCTGAGATTTTACCAACACTTAGTCAACATTAGCAAGTGTTACAACCAAAGTACGATCCACTGTAACCGATGTCCTCGAGAGAAATCCATCCTGCCTCCAACCGAGTTAACTCGAGTACAGTCTGTTGCTAACTGGCATTGGATGCACTGGTTATAGTGCTGAATGGTAGCCATAGCAACAGGGTCCCCCATCAGTTTCGGCTACATCGGAAAGTAGAAGGTCGTGAAGAGGGAAAAATAGTGCCTGTGGCCCATTTGTCCCATTATAAGGTATATCCTCTGATAGAGCCGTTCTTTCAGTAATTACCTACAGTTTCTAGTCTTGGAGGTGTCCTTGGGGCAGGAGGGGGGGTTACTCATGTCACAAAGATTAATTCCTCTGCTCCATCCCAGTTTTGCGCTCAGTAATGTACAGCTGACTCTGCTGAATCCAAGCCTCTTTTTGCTATTGAAATTTCAGGCCATGTGGTCATGTTTCAGGCCATACTCATAGATTTAGCAGATGCTTTTTCTGGCAGAAGTGGCCTGAAGTCTCCTGGGTTTGGGTTGGAACTGCTGATGAAGATATTTTTTCGTGCTATTGTGTCCTTAGCCTAGATCTCTCTGTGTAATTAATACACTTGGAGTCCCTACTTCTCTGCTCACCTAACTTCCTGTCGATCCTCCTCGAACCGCAGGCCATTAGTCTTTATTGTCTGTATCACAAAAGCATACGGGCATATTTTTTGATTGATCTTCAGGAAGTTATTAAGCTTCTTAAAGTTAATGGAATGCACAAGGAGCTTTTTCCTGATGGAAAAGTACATCATGTGACGTTTCAGCTTCAGTGCTACAGTTCCCAGATCAGATCTAATGGGAGTATATATGGGCGTGTGTGTGTGAGTATAAACTGCATGCTTTCTCTCTCTGCTTTCTGCATCCAGTTGTTGGTAAGACAAAATCCAGAGAGCTCCCTGGAGATCCGGTTTGCTGGCCTTTCCAGCAGCATATTTTAAAGTTTTGAGGTTTCATTATGACCTTGGGAATCGCAGTTTCTCAAGAAATTCCAGATCTTCTTACTTGGTGTCTCTGAAGCTTTCAGCCACACCTTGTTGCCTTCTTTATAGGATGGAGGTGTTCAGTAAGTCTCCAGCTATCAATTCTACATTTTGATTCAGCTATGAATTGTCTGGTTTAGTGTTTCACCCCTTTAGTGTGTGTGTTTTTTTTTTACTTTTAATGATAATAATCTGATTACTTTTTAGTTTTTGACTGTTGTTTTAACAAAAAGTGAAATGTAAGCATGTCAATTGGGTTCTGGGAAACTGTTTTTCTCTTGTTTTATGATATTATATTGACAGAGCAATTTACCAGTTGTGTGGAAAAATAAACAGTGAAGTCAACGATAAAAATAATCATTAGCTGACGACTTACATACAGTAACAGGTGGATTGTGTTGAGTGGAAATTGTGGCCTCTGCCTGTTGTAAAAGACTGTATCTGGCTGCCAGTCACTCCTTGTCATTGACTTTCAGTTGTCCAGAGTTTTGTTGTGATTTTTGTAAAGGCTGATCTATTTCTTTAAATACAAAAGGAATTTAAGTTGCATGTGCAGAACTGTGAAGTTTTTGTTGTGATGGGGTTTTTTAAATTTGTTTAAATCCACATGACTAAATCCAACCCATGAAAAAGTTCTGTTTTAAATTACTTATTTTGATGTGGGAGAGAAAGATTGAATGCTTTCAAGTCAAAACACATAAAACTGTCATTGTTTTCAAGGTTATTCAGTGGACAATGACTTTATTTTTGCAGGCTAAACAGCGGGGGGAGAAAAAAAAAGCAGTGTCTGTCATATACTTGTTATTGTTTAATGGTTTGCTTCAGGACCTCGCCAGCTGTTGATTAACCATGACTATCAAAGATGTCGTTTTTCTCTTCAAGCATGGCGTAATATAACAAGCTATAAGAACTCGCAGCACTGTTATTGCCTCACCACAATGAAGAATGACAGTCCCACAGCCTTTTTTTTCTGAGGCCCTGGTCTCTTGTTCTGACAGTTTAAACTTCAAAGGAGAGAGAAAACAGATTTAAAGGAGCTCTCCAGCTTGTTTTTCTGCCTCGAGTGTGTCAAGCTGTCCTTTAGGCATCAATAGACATATTCAATTTGTGACTCTTGTGCTAAACAAGAGCTCGGCCGTGTAGTGAGTACTTGTTTAACAGAAAACCTCTACAAGGATACAAACTGGACACAGGCTGCCTGGATACTCTGGAGGAGATTATACTGTATTTTCTGATGTTGCTTGAAAGATTTAATGATCTTTTTTTTAAACCTAAAGTTCTTTTTTTTTCAATATTACCACTTACATCACTCCAGGAGACCATCTTAATAGGCATTGATTTAAAGGATATATTTGAATGGTATAGGAGTCTCTCCTCCTCCCTCGTTTCTTTTATATTCTCTGGGGAAAAGTGGAGGACATGAGGACTGACAGCTCTGAGGGGAAAAAATTAAACAGGCTCTCAGAACTTCACACTCGGTCAATGTAGAGATTTCTGTCTGGGAATCTTCTGGAGGGGAAGAGCTGAGGATTCGTCTGTGACAGCACCTTTCTTTCTAGGCCTCCCTTCACTGTTATGGAAGACTTTGCCTTCAAGCTGCTGTTTCACGAGCGTAAACAAGAAGTTTTAGGTCAGCAGCTTATTTCTTTTTAATATACTGAAGACTAAACAGCACTTTCATCTGGGGAAAAAATAGGTAAATAACCTTGCCGGAAGGGTAGAAACCACAAATATGAAGCTATTAACATGCTAAATGCCTATAACCTTCCCTTGCTTTTAGAGATTATGTAGAAAACCTTTAAATTATGAAAGGGCAATAAAAGACAAAGATTATAAAAAGAGGGTTGTTTAAAACTGTGAAATGAAGGTCTCAGCAGGTCATGATGGAGCTCATTGTATGGATTACAGTAATTTTTCAGTTAAAATGCTCAAACAAACCTTATGTTGTAATTATGACCTTTTTAATGAAGCTAGTCTGGATAATGGAGGTTAAAATGCTTAAAAGCCGTGCAGTGAAAGATCAGTCTCACGTCCCTGCTGAAAGTTGTTTTTTAGAGCACTTATCTCTTGCAAAACTAAACCCAGAGAAGGATTTTTAGTCCGTGTTTGACATCACATGTGGGATCAATTATATTGCACAGCTGTTCACTTTCCCATCTGATTTAAATGGCTCTGTACAATAGAGTATAGTACAGATGGGTCTGAAGTATTGTTTTCACTCAGAATCTGGAGGCTTTTCGTTTATTCTCCTCATCCAAGTCACCATCTGATCCGTCCTGGATTGGCAAGCGAAGCTTTCAGAATTTGTTTTGATCCTCTGTCTTTGCTCTCTGTTGCTTTGGCATCGTGTTCCCGTCATTAGAGTCTATTTCAGATATATTATGGATGACTGAGCCAGCTGATAAAGCTCAAAGATGGCTTTTTGCATGTGCTCTTATTATCATAAGCAGTGGTTGTTGTTGTGGTGGTGGTGGTTGCCTTGTGCATTTATTAAACAGTAACATTGAATACAGTGAGGATGAGAGAAATCACAGGAAATTGTCCACCATATCTCCATTCACCATTAAGAGAAACAGTCAGAGGAGCTATTTCACTTTTCATGCCTTACAGTACATGCCATTTATTTAAGTATCCATCATCTACTGAATAGAAATGATGACAAGATGCATTTTGAAAACCTTTAATTCACCAGGAAAACCTTATAGGCTAAATATAAGTGAAATAGGCTGGATAAGATAAAGATAAAGGAAGACATTACTGGCAAAAATAGTATAAATGTCACTTCCCATTGGCACTTTTAGCTGCCATGAGTCAAACCACGACCTTGATTTGCATTTCCATTACCAGTTGAAACACGCCAGGTTGTGCCGGATGGAGATGAACCATCTCCAGATTATTACCAAAGCACTTCGACCCCCCAACTCGAAGCAGGTCAAAGTGCATCTCGCTGACCATTGCCAAGCGCGACAACCCGCCTTCTCCCCAAGAAACAAGCACGCTTTTACTGTAAATACTAAAGTAATGGGACTTTCATTTTAAGGCAAGAAACAAAGTGTGTTTGTTCTCCGTCTTAAAGACGCTCCTCATGTCTCTGCTGCATTGTTGTGTTTTTGTTCAAAAATAAATTATTTGGGCAACTTTCGTACTGCTTGGAATTCACTTTGTATAATTTGAACAGTTGCATCTCTCAAGAAAAAGCCTGTTTTGCCTTCTGGTTATTCTGCTACGTCTGAGTATTCTTTAACTTTAGTTTGATTTGTTTGGTGAACAAACGGAGCTGCAGGAGCGCTGAGAGTCATGCAAATTGCTTATGAAAAGTCATGTTCCAACATAATGCATAATGGATGAGAGAGAAGGTTAAATTAATATAATATGTATATGAACACAGCTGTCTTATTGCATTTACCTCCATGTTTATCTAAATTCATCACTATTACATTCCTGCCTCAGCATCAAGGCTCAAAGTCTTGACGCAATAATTTGCATGAAAGTTTATTTTTAATGGAATTTTTTTTCCTTCTGCTTTCATCCTGCTGTGAAATTATGCACTTAGTCTTCCATTTTAATAATTCAGGCACAATAATAATAACAACAACAATAATAATGATAATAACATAAGAAAAATATCATAAGTTTTTTAAATTTGTTGTATCAAAGAATTTCTGGACAGTAAATGTCTTACAGTGGATTTTATTGTGTGATTTATTGTGTAGTTTTACAATCAAAACACCATTTTTACAGTATTGAGTTGAAGCTTCTTTATTTATAAAAGTTTTGCAGTAATGTTACACTCTGCTGGACTATTGTTGATAGTGTTCTTAACCTGATTTACAGGGCAGTTCAATTTCACACCCTTCAGTTTTGACTTATCGGGGGTTTTGTGTACCGAGCTGTTTTCAGAGGGAAAAGCTGAAAATAAAGAAGAGAAAATATGAACCAAATGTCTGTAACAGATCTGATTTCTACATTTTGCAATCTGACCGGTGGCACCATTTAGGAGTAGGTGATCTGTGACTGCTCTCGTGGGTATATGTCACATTGATCCGTGTCAGCCCTGATGATCTGCACCAAAACAGTTTAGCTCTTTTTAAGCCACTGGGCCTCAAACGCAGACACGCTCAGAAAAACAATGACAGCACAGGCCACGGCGCCACCGAGCGCCATGTTCCTCTAACACTTTCAAAAACAAACCCTCTCTCCATCGGCTGAGGTTCCTCAGTAAATGGACTTCATGTTGGTCATGTTACTCTGTCACTCTCACTTGCATTTTGTAGTTTGCTGGGAAAAAGAGCACACTTTCTGAGACTGTTTCAGCACTTTATTGCGAAACACTGGTACAAGGGCCTCTTCAGCTGTGGAGAACAAAGCGTTTGCAGGGTCTGTCTTGCAGAAATGTTCTCTGTGCCTTCTCTCAGTAAAGTCCAGGAGAAAAAACCCGGAGAAGAAGAGATCAAAAAATATGCATTAGCATTTCAAATACAATCATATAAGTTTTCATAAAAAAGAAAACACTCCGCATGCTATTTGCAAACTAACACAGCATGAAATAACAGTTCATACACCCACGTAACTTTAGTGGTAACAAACGCTGTTTCTGTTTTCTGTTCAGCTTCTGATTTTGTGAGGATTTGTTGCTTTTCTTTTGTTTAAGTGAAAGTAATCTGATTATGCTTGAGGTTTTTTGGACTGTTGGTTAGACTAAACAAGATATTCTGAGACTTCAGACTTGAACTTTTTTCCTGCTGATTCTCACTGTAGTTCTGTCCTGATCATTGCAGATGAGGTTCCTTGCGTTGAAGTTAATTACAGAGTCATCTTTGTTATCTAACAGAAGTAACTGCATGCCTTTTTAATCCCTCGCTGATAATACAGTAAATGCACACAGGCTTAAACACAGTTCATCAGGCTGAAGCAGCTTGTTTTTTATGTGTATCATAAATTAGTGTCGCAGCTCCTCCAGGATTCAAAGCCAGGTTTCCTCTCCTCTTTTTTGGCAGCTCACTATTAATGATCAGATTGCCAATTACCTCTCTCCTCGTTAGATAGTTGTTGGGGTAACTGAGTCGGCTCCTTCACATCTGCACTCGGCGTGTGCTGGATGGTAGACTCACGATTCAGTTTGTGCTGATGTCACAGTTTGGCCATCATAAGATGTATTTCTGATTTATAGCTGCTGCGGCTGTCGCTCATCTAACCCGTCGACTACAGTGAGATAGATGCTGTGCGTCATTTGCACATTTAAATGAGAAGCCAGTTCTCCTGCTTAGTCATGAGATCTGTTGGACTTGTTTTTTTTTTTTTTTTTAACACTTTAATGTAAATGCAAGATAGACAGTCTAATTAAATGCCAATCTCAAGCACTGAATAAAGCACGGAGGTATATTCTGCATGAGGCTTTATACGGTTTTATGTCGTCTTTCACTGCTTTATTGTGCATGTTTGAATTAATAAGCCAGCGAATGACTATAGAGTTTTATTATGTTCAAATCTTTAGTAATTCATTGTGCATGTTCGAATTAATAAGCCAGCAAATCAAAAAGAGATTCATGGATCTGCACAAATTTCCCAGCTGTGTTCCTTTTTTTTTTTTTTTTTTTTCTCCCAGGTGTGACAGAAACACATGACAGTAATCAGCTTATCTGTTATCGTGCAAACATTCACTGCTGCCAGTGTGGACAGAAGGATGTCAGCAGCCACCTCGGTGCTCTTGTTCATTAAAGTAACTTCCTGTCTCTTCGTGCTCCTCATTCCAACAGATCAGTGGCAGCTGTTTTGTTGGATCATTAAAATCGATGCTACAGTCAGTCCGCTCCTGCCTTCGTTTAGTCGTGTTGTAATTTTCATGCTTGTAGATGTCAGAGGTGTCTTTGTTAGGGAGGTTGTCTGTATTGATCATCACATTAGAGAAGTTCAAGAGAAAAATCTGTTTTGTGTTCAACCTAAAGAGTAAAATGACGACAAATGAACGTTTGGTGAGATTTTTTTGTTTCACAGCCTGTATATTTCGCCTCCATTGTTTATGGGATTGATCGCACTTCCTCCTGTTCTGCCCCACCTGTCACCAAACATACTGCCTGTTAATTTATCATGATATTGTGATGGAGTTTATGACAAGATTACAAGCATTTATTTACAAAGTGAGATTGCGTCATGAGCTTCCTCAGCAGACAGACTTGCCTCAGTTGACCTGAAATTGTAGCAGAAATAAAAAAAAAAATCATAACATTATGAGGACTTCTCAAGAGAAAAAGCTTTTATAGTATGAAACGAGCTTTAGAACAGCAGAACGGCTGTTTTCAAGGTCAACGGTGATTTTATTTAAATCTCAAGTGAGATGTTTCTGTTTGCCGTATTTCAATCAGGGTTGCCCTCTCCGGGTTTCTACGCACATTCATTAATAAACGTACATAAATTTAACCTTCCCCATTATTTCTAAAAGCAGTGTGTGACTCTAAAGACTGAACACTGATATTGTTTTGCATTAATATGATAGGTTGGACTGAAGAGAGGCAAAGCCATTTGTTCTGCAGAGGAACAGGAATAATGTCTCGGTTCCGCAGCCCTTCAAAGTAAAATCTGGTCCATTTGGAGTTGAACTTGGTTCTGCTTGCAGGTGAAGACCCTGCATAACATTTTAAGTTTGTGAAGTTGACAATTTTAGAGGCTCAAGTTTGCTTATTGCTTCTTCTAACCATCTAATGACTTTCATTTTCCAACCTGAGCTGTACACTCTGCTGCTTTCACTCCACTCTCACAACACAGCCGTCGTCTTACAGTTCCATTCAACTGTTTGCATTTCAGAAACCTTATTTTATTGATTTCTCTACCAAATACCGGTTTTACAGAAGTGGCACATCTGAAAAAAAAAAAAAAAAGCCTCATGTGTTACAGATCCCACAGACAACCTCACATTGCTTTATTCTGAATACTTTGACAGTGTTGACGTGATGAGGCTGCAGCTCTGTTTGAGATCTCTCTTCTTTTCCTCTCTTTTGTGCGCTTTATCTCCCATCCCTCTCTCTCCCACCA
Source organism: Acanthurus leucopareius (assembly GCA_029814765.1). Taxonomy (NCBI): domain Eukaryota; kingdom Metazoa; phylum Chordata; class Actinopteri; order Acanthuriformes; family Acanthuridae; genus Acanthurus; species Acanthurus leucopareius. The sequence continues at coordinate 18,332,463 of JAQMCX010000058.1, read as the reverse complement.
TAGATATCACACTAATCTGTTCTCATCTGTCACCTCTTTCAGCCTGATAAGGACGGAAAGAGTCCACGCTCCTGTCCAGGAATGTTCGGATGTCGGATGTTCCTCCTCGACAACAATGACACAAACAAGTGCCTCCGCTCCATTTGTATAAAAATAGCTGCTGATAAGCCAATAGAAAGTGAGGTTGTTTGCCATAAAGGTTCTGCTCGAAAAATCTCCTGCAAGACTTCTTCCTTAGTAAGATAAATACTGATGTCTGCCGGGCTTCTGTTTCTTCTTAGTTTTATCTCTAATTGTCAGTGAAGGCGATGAATTCATCGATGCAGACAAAGATGCTTGTGTCAGGAGGTTCATGTCTTCGCAGCTCTTGATATTTTCCAGTGTTTGAATCAGTCTTTGCTTCATAGTTTGGCCTAATTATGTAACATTATTTTGAAAGAGGCTTGTTTGCCATTTTGACATTTAAAACCAAATGCTAAACTTGTTTAGGAAAATCAGGAATTTAGTTGCGAAAGTGATGTGGAATTCAGACAGAGCAGCTTTAATATTTTGTTTTATTTTGTCAGCTGTATCATTGTGGATGGTTTCTTGGATAAATGTGTAAAATCTCATATTAAATGTAAATATTGCAGCAGCAGAAGCAGCTTTGGTCCATCTGCATGTTCATTAACATTACTGCAGAGCCAGGCTGAAGCATTAAAACATAATTACATGCTCTCTCGTCATGAGTGGACACATGATGGAGACTCAGGCATGAACATCACTGGTGCAAATAAAAAAAAATAAAACAGAGGATCAACATTTCGTTCACAGTAGACGCTGCATATACACAACATGGCCTACAACCTGCATGCTTGACTCGTTGTTTGATTTCTTTGCTTTGTAGTGATCGACAGTTTGATGAGATTTGTGTTTGGGTGACTGGTCTGCTGTTATTGATCAGGTAAAGATGGACATGTCCTCTCTCAGATCTACTCAAATGTATCTGAAATGAACTGAAATGGATAATTAATCAAATGGCACCAGTGAGGAATCGATCACTTTCTGATGAAGGTTCCAGTTGAGCAAATTAATGACTAGTTTTAGTCGTCAAGAGCAAGTAAGATCTGGTTCATTCTTACTCAAAGGACTTACTCTTAGTCTTTCTGAGCTGAAATATGGGACGGATTCACATTACTCTGTTAGTATTATTTGTTTGAGCGAAACTTTAGTCATCTCTGCTGTGAATTGGTCTCAGGTTAGTTTTTCCAATCCAATTTCGGAGGCAGTAATTTGATTTGACAACCTCCGCTGCCACCACTTTACCAAAGCCGTGGTCACCCGTTAGACACAAAGGCAACATAGATTAACTCCCAGTCATCAGATTGCAACAGGTTTATTCGCGGCAGACTGCGGTCTCTGCCAGCAGCTCATTTTTCGGCAGGTCTTCGGGGACTCTGTATTATCACATTTTTTAAGGCAGCATAGAATTTGAACAAGGTTTTTGTCCCATTCAAATTCTGTGAGCAGGAAAATGCCTGAGGTTGTCTCTCGCTCACTTTCCGACGGTAATAGAATTACTTTTTTCCATAACAGCATAAAGCCATCACTATCCCACTTTCAGTAATGACATTACAGTCAGCCATTCAACAGGCAGGACATTTTGTCTTACAACGTTTTGCCTCTGTAACCTATTTATTGCTGTTATATCTAATAAGATGCCCGCCAACTTAAAGGTACCCGGCTGGATTTCTATTGTAAACAAAGTTATTAAGTGCTACTCGCCATCAGGTATTGTGTGAATCGTGAGGTCTAAAAAAACTTGTTGAATTTCTCTCCTCCTAAAACGTTTGCAAAGCTAATTTTTTCTTCTTGTATGTGACCTGCATCCTTTCACGCCCACGTTTATTTGCTAGCTATCTTCTTCATCCCTGCCTTCGCTGGTTGCTGGTGCGTGGTTGCATTAGTAGAATATTATGAGAAAGATAATGATTTTTTTGGAGGATAAGAATTTAGATTTTTAGATTTTGCAGCTTTTGAACCCAGTCCTGTTAGTCTGAGAGTCCATTCCGGTGTTTGAGCTGCTTGGTTGTGGAGAGGATGACAGCAACAAGCGCGCAGACTGGGTGAACAGCATTGGAGTATTGTTTATCAGAGGACGGCTGTTGGATGAATGCAGGAGATTAAACAACTCTACTTCATGTTTAGAGCACAAACGGGGGCATTTCTCCTGCTTATTCGCTCATCTGCTCTCACTTTCTCCTCGCCTTCCTCCTCCTCTCTTTACAAAACTGAACGACAGATGAATGGAAAAGGAGTTGAATTGTGGTGCAAAACTGGGAACAAAATCAGTGATTAGACTGTGAAAATGTGAGTTTCACGCCTGCAGTTTTTTTTTATTAGTCACACCACACGTGATGGTTTTGTTCTCGTTGACCAAATCAAGTACATGTCCTCTTATTCTGTTGCCCGCTTGGACGTGACAGGGGAGGCAGATTGGCAGGACCGCAGTAGAGAAAAAAGCAGACAGCCAGAGAGAGGGGGCAGTAAGGCCACAGTGGCTGATGGGCATGTGATTTTCAGAAGGGCATCAAGGCCAGACAGGCCGCCGGTGAAACTCCTGCCCTGATAACGACCAATACAGAATATGATGAGGTGTGACATGTGGTCTTACCAAGCAAGAGCCTCGTTTGTCAGGATTTCTCCGTCATTGCCAGTTGTCTTCACTCTTAACAAAAATTATTTATCAGAATATATACGAAGGTGATTAAAAGAGAAATAGATGGATGTTTTTTTTACCCACTCTTATTTTTTTTTTCTCACGAGGCTCGGTTGTCTTCAGGCGTCTTCTGTCTTCTTTACATCTTCACTTTGTTGTCGTCTTTTCTGGTCCTAAATGAGATGTGGTGTAATATAACACTCAGGGCACTCTTCACTGTGCCATCACTAATCACCAGACCTCTACCAGTTTTATCATAATTAACAGATCAAAGATGCGGAGAGAAGGGCACTCATACATTATTAAACAGACACTCTGTGTGTATGTGTGTCAGCGTGGGTACGTTTGTGTATGTGAGGCACGTACTGTAAGCGATTGAAAAAATAATATAGTGATCTTTACAAGCACATTTCTCTATTTTCAGCAGGCTTTGATATTCCATCAGAGATAAAGTTGTTACAAATTGTCCTCCAAACAAGGTTTCTCTACTCGTGCATGTGTCTTATCTTCACGTCGTTAGGTTGTGCTCACATTGTGAGGAGACGTCTTTTTTTTTATTCCAAATGAGCCTGAAGGCGCTCTTTTGACCTAACTTCCTACACAGAAACACACACCGACAAACACACACACAAACACACACACACACACACACCAGGCAAACATACAGACCTGCATTCAGAAGGAGATTAGGGTCAAAGATGGATTCGCTCTCAGAGAGCAATTGTTCACTGGAGGCATTTTCTTTCTACTATGTGCTTTCAATGCATAAGTACGAACACTTGACACCTTCTTTCTGATGGAAAATGGCAGACGTCTCTTTCAATGCTGTGTTTCAGACCAAAGAATTAGACCGTAGCCGGCAACAATTATTTAGAGCTTGATTTTTTTCCTTTTGGCTGAAGGACGTATGGAAACTCGGTCCCAGTCGTTTGTCTGCTCACCACGTTGTGTTCAGCCATGTCATTATATTCATCGTAAAGGCTATCATCAGGCCTCTGTGCCTTATTTATTGCTGCAGTGCTTGAGGTTCAATTCGATGCTGTCTCATTTTGCACTTCACCCTTCTTTTCTGTCATTTTTGTCTCAGCAGCATCACGCCGGTCTGTTAAAAGCGACCTTTTCTTTCTCTTCTCATCTCCCATCCTTCATCTTTTCAGCTTCCTCTTGAATTCACCCTCTAGGGGCTGTAATAAACCTGTAGTTAGCTGTTAAAACCATGTGCGTTTTAGACTAAATGGCCCCTAGCGTCTCTCTGCCTGCTGTTCGGGCTCACGGCCAATGGGCCTTTAAATGACCTAATTCCCTATCTGCCTCCTGGGGGAGCTTTTAGGGGAGCTAAAAGGCGGTCACAGCCCCAGAGAATGAGTGTCAGGGAGGCTGTGGGCTGGGTGGACCTCCGCTGAATCAGAATTACTATCACTTTAGTCGCCATGGGTAATATCCATACAGAGATGCTTCATGATGACACTGATAAGGGGAATGCAGGGGGTCACTTAGCAGCATTTCTAGAAGTTTTTTCTTTCTTTTTTACCCTTTTCCTTTAGGATTTTGTTCCTTAATGCGCTTGAATTCACTTTCATGTCACATGTATTTATTGTCTTTCAGTTACCTTCTTGATTAATTGAGTAAACATTTGGTCTGTATCAAGAAATTTTAAATTATGTCCATTACTATTTGCAAAAAATTAAAGTGACATATGTAGGTAGTTTGTTTTGTTGAAGTAACAGTTCAGATTGCAAAGGTAAGAAAGATAAAATCAAAAGAAAGCCAGAAAAAATTCTTAAATCAGAGGATGAAACCGTTGAATCGATTTTTTTGCTCAATAAATGGCTTTAACTACCAACTGATGAGCCAAAAGGTTGCATATTGATTTCCTGCCCGAAATTTATTAAAAATATATGAACACTTTTAAAAAGAAAACAGTAATAATATTTTTCCTTTTTTTCAAGCATTATCTTCTTGGCTTCATACTAGAAAATTACATTTTTAATAGGGAGAATAATTCTGTGTAACAAGTCTGATGTTATACTACAATGCATATTAATTTCTGCACTGGGTTTTCTTCTGATTATGTTGGGTTTTCTTGTTGATTATGTCTCTGTTGATGTGTCAAACGTAACTCGCCCACCACGTTTGGACGTTCTGATGTTGACATCCAGTGAGCAGAGATTAATGTGGCCTCCACCTGTGGCTCTGCTTAAATGTGACCAGGCTTAACCCGACTTACGCTCAGCTCTGCACAGTTCTACATTTAGATCTCTGTGTCATGCGTGATTAGATTATTCAGTTCATGTTATTAAATGTGGAATTCCTGTCATCTCAAGCTAATTTAAGCAAACAGCTGAGAATAATTTAACATATTTTGGATTTTTAACCTTCCTTGATCACTTGACCTTCGAATATCCAGTTAAATTGCTGCGGTTCGGTTACATATTTTTCATTCCGGGCAGATGATTGGCTTCAAAACAAAGCATGGCGGAGTCAGCTGATCCGTGTTTTCAGGTAAAATATTTACCAACATTGATCCTCTCATTGGCAGCATCGTCTCTAGCTCCTCTTTGTCCTTCCTGTGTACCGCCTGTGTGTGTGAGTCCACACACGTGTGCATCCCCCTGTTGATCTCTTTCCTTTTTTTAAGCAGCTGTTTGCTATTCCTCTCTCAGCTCCGTGTATTGATATGATGCTGGAGGCTGGTTCCTTTATGGGAGGCCAAGGCGGACTCCTGCCCTCAAGGTCACTTTCTCCGCATCAGAATCAAAAGCCCACGGTGATTGAAGAGCGGAACTGCACGTCTAAAAAGTATAATTGATTCATGGGAGATGTGTGTGCGTGTGTGTGTGTGAGTGTGTGTTGGAATAACATAAGACAATGGCGGGCAGATGAGTCGATGCTGAGCAGGCAACAGAAAAAAGACCAGAGTTTAGTGCGATGAAAAGAAGGAGGGTGAGACAGGTTTCAGATAAATGAACGGGAGCGTCGGGGCAGGCAGAGGAACAGGAGGGTGTTTGACTCAAACGCAGACTATTTGTCAGCGGCGTCAGCAGTCTGCTGGGGAGGAGTTAACACGACGCAGCACTTAAAATGCACTTGAATGTCCATGACCCCACCCAGTGAAATGCTTTGAATGTGAGCCGCTCAATCAATAATAGGAGATGAATTCTGTTTAACCGTCTTAGAAAACCTCATAACCTCCAATGATTCCCAATCAAAGACGACGCCTTGTTGTGTTTTTTTTTTCACTTACATTTAAGTAGATTAGATGAAAGAACAAATGGATGTATGGATTTAAACATTTCAAAGTCATTTTTTTTTCCAAGGCAGAATGAGGTCACATTGCATGGATTTTTTTGAAGGTTGTTTGTAGTTGAAGTTGTAAAACTTTGATTATGAAACAAACGCAGAATGCATTTAATTTTTCAAACAAACTATTTACCGATAACGATTTTTGTGATTTGTCCCAGAGTCCATGTAGTAATGTCCTTTATTCAATCATGTGTTTCACAAAGTTTTTAATTCCTCTTCATCCTTGCCAATGAATTACTGAGCCTGAAGTGGATGCCTCTTTAGTTTCATTGCATTTCCTCTGTTGTCTCTGTTCCAGCTTTTGAGAAACATGTTGTTGGCGTTGAATTCACAATTAGTATTTATTTCCATAAATCACTGAAGTTGGTGAGGTAAAACATTACATGCATGGTCTTTGTACTGTTTTCCATAGTTTATGACATTCTATTTATTTATATTTAACACAACGTCTCAAGTTTTTTGGGATCAGGGTAGTTGTGGTACATAGTGAAAAAAAGTCAGTCATAGTTCTGTATATGTAAAATGTCATATGTACATTTATATCACTATAAATTTGCTACAACAGTTTATGTCCTGATTCAGAGCATTTCCTCAAAACTCAAACTGAAAGTGTAAAAAATGTCATTTAGGATTTAAGGCTCAATAACAAAACTGCCAAATCCCGGACTATATTGAAATCTATATTATATATATAATATAATGATATCTAATGATAAAACATCATAAAGCTGGATTATTTAATTGGTCTGAGGACATCATCTGTCAAACCCTGAGTGTTTGCATCCGTCATCACTGCAGTGGCTGCAGTTAATGTTCCCGTAAACTGTAATAAAACTGCTATTAAACAGCTCACCACCACTTTTCTCCTCCTTCATTGTAAGTCCGCACAAGTGTCCCCAGTTAATAGGGTTGTGTTCGTTAACAAGCCTGTGAAGTCCTCGTCAGCGGCATTATCACAGCAACACACAGACACAGGCGGTTTTTATCAGGCCTCTCTATGGCAGTGACGGCAGACGACTCTGAAATTAGTAACACAGAGAGGGAGGCAAAGAGGCCAATAACATTATTACACATTGCCAGCTGTGTCTGAACACTAGGAATACCAATATAGGGGTTATTGTGCAGACTGTCTCACACGCAGAGCAGGGTGTTACCTCCACAGTGGGCTCTGCAACAGACTCTCTGAGGTGTGAAGAGTGTGCCGGGTGCAGCGTTTCTCATTATTAACAGTAGTGTTGGCTTTGGCATCAGCAGAGAGGAGGGCAGCTTGGCTCAGCCAGCAGTCACAGCAATTTACAGGTCTGTCAGAGAGAAAGAGGTCGACACCAGCGGAGAGAATTAAAGAGCATTTAGAGCTGTGAAATAGACTGCAGATGGGGAGTATGAGCCACGGGTGCATGTATGATGTGCTCATGTTGACTTTACTTGAGGGTTTTTTTTATTATGGGGATCTAAATGTGTTTGCATTATTATGCAACACTTGGCTGAAAAAAACCACGAGTCTGAGGCTGCGAGTTTGGGATGCTGTGTGTGTTTTCGTCGTGCTAAGTTGGAGATTTTTTCCAAGGTTTAGCAGCAGAGCGCCTGGCAAATGCCTGATAGCATCTGGGTTTGTCCTTCGTGCCATTTTAATCTTGTTTTACGCCGTATTATTTTCTCACTCTGCTTTGCAAATGAAAGCTCTTGGTTTTTTTTCTCAGAAGAAATATTGGTGTGTCCTTTTTTTTTTTTTTGTAGATACATCAATACATTCCTGTTGTTTAAATCTACATTTGTGTGACAGTTTTTCTCGTCATACAGCAGCATTTCCAGTGTTTTCTCACCACAGCTCACTGAGACGTGAAGGTTCAAGGGGTCAAGGTCTTCAGCATCGATCCAGAAGCTGAACAAACATCAGGATGAATAGATTCTAAATCACAATGTTGTTGAAATCACGGTTGTGTCGGACTAACAGCGGGGTCACACTGCCCTCCTCTCACCTCACCACAGAATTAAAGAAGCAATTTATAGACAGGAGGCAGCGAGAGGCGATCGCACCCCTCTCTTCATCCTCACTGTTTGTTGTCACATGATTCCTCCTCTGGAATGACCCTGTATCGTGATGATTTAGAGGTCGTGGAAATGGCACTAAATCATCTCTCTGTCTGTGCTTTTGTTCTCTCCCGCAGAAGGGATTTGCAACATGACAATGGACTCCAACTCGATGACGATGCCAATGTCAGACCCCAACGCCTGGGCAACAGCCATGAACAACCTGGGGATGCCTCCCATTGGAATGACAGGACAGCAGCTCATGCCAGGTAATACACTGTCAAACAGACAGACAGACAGACAGACAGCAGTAAAACCACAGACAGAGTCATGCTGAGTATACATTTCGATATTACAGATACTGAAGTGTTACTTTGGGAATCAGGAATTTAGTTACAGGAATCTTTGCTCTATTTCCATACACATGTTGTTAGGTGATGCTGGAATTTTGCCATGTTTCACTGATTACAGATACATTATGTCCTATGCTGACTGCCCTCCATCAAATCTCATTTCTTTATTCAACAGTAATCAATTGTAGCCCTCTTTTTTAGCATATGTTCACATTTACATTTGCTCCTTTTCATTTCTTTCATCTAGTTTTTTTTTTAAAACATTTAATGCAAATACTAAAAGGAGTCCATTCATAAAGTGCTTTTCAAGTCTATTGACCGCTGACAGTGCTTTATACTGCATGTCAAAAAGGCCATCGAGCTCATCAGAAACAGATGCACTCACAGTTAAACAGTAATGGAGGAGCCATCAGGAGCAGTTTGGGGTTCAGTGTCCTGCCCGAGGCGTTTTGACCCGAGCCAGGGATCGAACCATCGACCGTTCAATAAGTAATGAACCTTCCTGGTTTCTGAGCCACAGCTGCCTTGAGTCAAGTACTCACTTGAAAACTTTAACTCACAGTCTCTTCCATCAGAATAATAAGGTTCAATTATTCTTTTCCCCTTTGGTGATTTTTTTTCTTTAAGACACAGCAAAGTGTTGGTTATTTAATTGAACAGATGGAGGAACTGAAGGAAATCCAATGTAGAAAATCAATCAAAACTGCAGCTTAGATCACCGTTTAAAGGCGGTTTGTCGTTTTGTATCCAAGATAGCTGCTTGTTATTTAAAATGGACTTTCTGTTATTGTGTGTGGCAAGGTGTTTAAGATCCGTGCAGTGGTAGGTTTGCTAATTAGCAGCGTCGTCTTTGAATGCATTAGTGCTCAGAAGTGCAGGCTGTTTGCTGCCGTGGCTTTGAAGGGAGAGATGAGGAAGTGGATTGGTCATTTAAAATATGTATGTCAGTGACTCAGCTCATCCTGTTTATTCCAGGCAGGGATTGTGATGCTGTAAACAGTCTTAGGGTGGTATGCACAAACCAGCGAGCTTTGTCTGCCTGAAGGTGATGTGACTCAAAACGAGTATCATTTGGGGATCAGTGAAAAAAGCAGCAAAGTTTTGTTTTCAACCTGTAAGGCTTCCATATTAAGTTATACAAGTCAAACAACCGCAAATCTTTCTGGGTCTTATTACTTTTTATCTCTTATTTTGTCTTCCACTTTCACTTTTTCTTCTAAATCTTTTATCAGTGAAGCCCTGATGCTAATTTTACCCCCAGTAGAGATTAAAATCAAGTTCATTTTTCATAAAGTGATCCAGTCTTGTAAAACAGAAACATATACATGTATAATTCCCTCACTTCTGCTCCTCTTTTTAATAAAACACAGACAGTTTGCACACTGGAGAGTTGAGCTCAGCACCTAATACTGACAAAAAGTCTGTTGTCACTGGGGAAATACCATCTGTTTAACAGTAAGAAGCAGCAGTTTATGGGGATTTAAGTAAGAAATTTTCATTCATTTGGTTATTTCTCATGTGTTTTTAAAACATCAGGGAGCACACGGTTGAGCTACTGTATTCTGATCCAACGCTATAATATTCAGCCTTAACGGTTCCTCTGCTGTCTGTCTGTAACACTGGGCTCGCAGCGCCCTCCCACTCTGCAGCTCTGAAGAGTTATTCTGCCATGTCTTTTCTCTCTCTCTCCTCAGCCTTTCCCTAAATTAAAGATTTATAAATCACTTCCCACTTCTTAGCTGAAATGCACTTTCATATTTGAAATATGCCACACTTGTGTGTATGTGTGCGTGGACCCGTATGTGCACGCACTCGGAGACGAACAGTCTTCCAAATGCACTCTTCGAGAAATATTATGGGAAGTGCACACACACACACACACACACATACACATACACTCTGAGGCCTGGCATAATTCAAATATGGTTTACAGAAGCCTTTCTAGTGAAGTGAGAGAGAGGAAAGACACGAGCCGTAAAGGAACTTCTAATGAAGGGAAGGTAGGCAGAGGAACTGAACCTCATTTTAAAGATGGAGACTTGATGCGTGGACACACACACACACATCCGTTCAGTCTGTGTTTTCAAACTGAAGAGTGCATTGTGAGTGCCAGCTTCCTCCTCTTGAACTCTGTTTGCAGCATTTTAAGGCCTTTTTTTTCTGCCATTTAATGTTTCATAGCAGGGAGGACAGAGTTGTAACTAATAACCTTAATGATGGCTCTGTTCCACTTTAAATGTGTCATTAGGCCATGCCAGCCAGTGATGCAGCACGCAAAGCATTCAGGACCTAAAACTGGAACGCATGAATGGAAAGCATTTATCGGTGATGTTATTAGCTGCACCTGTGTTCAGCTGCTCGAAATGCCTTCTGTGACAAAGGTCAATTAAACTGCTCTGGCTCTTCCAACCTTCGGTCAGCTTTTCCCCCACAGTTATACTTCAAAACAGGTGCATAACTTGTTGATTCTGGACTGTGTTTGTTTAACAGGAAGGACAGCTGAGCAAGAGGACTTAGTCACTGGGGACATTTAGATTTTTAATGGAAGGAATCTGTTTGTCAAACCAGTTTTGTAAACAGGGCTTCAAATGCCCATCAAGTCTCCCAGTAAACCGGGCCAGTGAGCCGGTATGCAAAGCAGCAGGACCCTTGATCCTGTGTAAATTGACTGCCTTCAGTCTAAATGTTATTGATTAAGCCTCATTGCTTTTCCCGCTTTGACATCTAATGATTGCTCACGTCTGCATCATGTGGGATGGATGGTTGAAATGAGCAAGATTCGCTCAAGTGTGTGCACACTTCAAGAGTCTGAGTGTTGTGAGGGTTAAAAATACTGTTCAGGCATAGAAGAGTGCTATTTACATTTAAGTTGGGTTTAAATATCTTGAATGTGACACTTTGGCTGATGTAAAGAGTACGTGTTTGTTTTAATTAGCAGGTAATCCTCTATATTTTAGTATCAAGTTTTTTAAATTGCTCCTTTAAGAAATTGCTGAATTTATCACATCTTGGATGTTGACATGAACACTTTTCACATCTAAAACTGTAACTTTTCGTCCAAAAGTGATAATTATAATTGCTTTGGTACATCTTGAATGTAGCATTAGGTGTAGACTCGTCACATGTGATAATATGAAAGACAAATATAGATTTGTCCTGTCAAACAGGTGCAACATACCAAGTAAAGTAGATGTTAATGATGCAAGTCTTGTAAACATCACAGAGCTCTACTCTGGTAAAATAATTAAATTGTCCACAGTAGGTTTATCATAGCTGTGCTTGGTCCTTAAACCTGCATAGGGTTAATACATCAGGTATCAGAAACGGTGATGGAGAGGGAGGAAACTCACATTACCAGGACAGCTGTGTCTCATCCACAATAACAGCTGATGTTTACTTTCCTCTCCCTCTCCCTGCGTCCTCTGTCCTTTTCCAGCTTCTTACATCTGAGTCAGCCGCTGTAACACACAGCAACTTCAGAACAGACGCTGTTCATTTGCTTTCCACAGAGCTGAGCTCCTTCACGTACTGAGGCTGCACTGAGTCACACTGAAATCCTCATCTGGGCTCAAACAGCACATCATGTACCCGGATGATGAAGCCAGTAACCACATGTGACAAGAAATAAATTGTTAATATAACTGTTGACGTATTAAAGTCATTTTTTTCCCTTCCTTATGAACAATCACGATACTTAATATCTGTACATTTTATAAATGTGCTGCTGTTTTATCATCTTCCTGCATAACAATTTAATTCTGTAATTTTTGAAGGTGAAAAATGTTCATCTGTTCATTCTTAACTTCACTGAATTCAAATGAACTTGCACTTGTTACCCTGCAAGTCAGCTTGATTAGTGAAATTGTGATCCTGCAAGTCCATTTTGTCAGGCTTTAAGCTATGTGCATGTGTTTGGACCAATATGCATCTTACGAGGAACTAGTGTTGGCTTGTTTTAATGGCGAATATCAAGAGAAGCAACAACAATGGCCCCCAGAGACCTGATCATAGATTCTGTTGTAGCATCAGTTATACAAGAACTAAAGGTTAAACTAATGAAAGAAAAGCAAAGGACGGAACTGAAGGCCTTTTTAATGGAAAAGATGTTTATTTTCCCTTTTCTTTGACCATCTTATGCAAGAGCTCTGCCTGCAGCGCTCTCCAGAGCTAATGTTCTGATCTGATTGGCTAGTCAGTGATGGGCTGTGGTTGGTCTAATCACCTGCCAAGTATGTTTCAAAAGTACCCGTCATTTTCCAAACAGTTTTCAAGGATGGCTTCCTGGGTGGTTCTGTGGAGCAAACAATCTGGCACATCAGGTTACTTTACTCGTTGAACCTCAGGAGAAATATCCAAATGGGAAGAGATCCACTAAAGCTCTCTCATTTGATTCGTTTTTTTCTTGGTTTAGAAACAAATTACGAAGAAGAAGAAGAAGTTTCTCATTTTTTCTGGATGGACTTGTGTTGGAAATGACACCTGGACGCCTCTGGGGTTTTTCTTGTGTTTGTCATTTTTATTGTTCACTTCAGTTTCCTCAGGAGCTCTTCATTAATTCTGTGTGAGCACACACACACACTTTCACATATGTCACACACAGCCTTATATACAGCCATGCAGTAATTTCTACCGGAGCACCTTGTGCCTTTGAAGTAATCCCAGCGGATTAGTTATTGATTCTCCATCATGGCTGAACATTATTTTTGTCTCCTTTTTGTCTCACCTCTAACATCAGGAGGGAAAATTCACCGTCGCTCTTTTTGTTCTCACATATTTGATCCCTTAGTGTTTGTGCTCGCGTGCAATTGGTCATATGTTTCCCTGCATGTGGGTCAAAGTGGATTTTTAAATGTCAGGTTCAGGCTCATTCATTACAAGAAAGTGCCTGGGCCAGAATGCTTTCATTGCACATTAGGGTTTGCCTCTATTTCATGTACCGAGAGCCTGGAATGTATTTCTTCACCACCGAGTCTTTCCTTGCCTTCAGCCAAGTGGATTTATCCAGACAGACAGCTGGATAAACAGACCACTTGGGGCAAAGCCTTCAACAGTGTGCAGCCTCACAAAGCTGGGTGCACATCTCCAGCGATGATAGTTTTATTTCTATAGATGGACCGGGCAGTGGATGTGTTAGTTGGAAAGTTATTATTACATGTTTGTATTAGTGATGTGTTTGGACAGAGACAGACGCTGCAGTCGAGTCTGTGTTTACTTGAGGTGCTCGAAGAAGAGAGGAGTTTTTTTTTTTTTTGTGGGGCAGATCCTGCTGGTGTTTAATGGCACCTGGAAGTTTGCTTGATATCTTTTTTTTTCTTAATCCATATTCTTCTGTCAAGTTTGTACTTAACTCATGTAATGGGGTCATTCTGTTCTCTGTATCATAGTTTCATCATTGCTCTATAATTCTGTTTATCCATCTACTGCGTGACTCTCCATCCTGAAAGAGAAATTTGTCTTCTCTCGCTGTTTCTGAGTTTTCTTTCCCCTCAAACTTGCCTTCTGAACTTGTTTTTTTTTCTTATCTGAATCATGGATCCAAGGACAGACGATGTCATTTTTCAGAAAGATTTTAGAGCTGTAAAGCCCTCTCGGGCAAAAATTGTGTTTCGTGATCTGAGACTCTGTAACTAAAACTGACTTGGTTTGCTTGGTTCAATGTTAGCAACAGTTTCTGACCCAGCTCAAGCTGTCCAACACAAAAATGCTAAGCATATAAGAGAGGGAGGGAAAAAAAGGAGCAAACCAGGGGGCAGGAAACTCAAGTCGAGACCCCGCTGCTCCTCAGACGGCAATCAAAACCAGGTGGGAGAAGCTTAGCACAAATCCAAAAACAACTATGTTATTTCAAGAGGTCCAATTCTAATGTACTCGGTACAATAAAGCCATGAGTCAGAGTTTGAAGTACAGTGTCAGATTTTTACTTAATACAACATTCAAGTCGTAGGTGCCAAGCGAGCAGGGGTAGAATTTAAAGGGGAGGGTGTCAACAGACAGGGCAGCTCGGATGGTGACAGTAGAGGTCAAAACTCCAGAAACACTCGACCCCGATGAAAGCTGCACGCCAAAAACGCGTCGGTCTGACAATAACGTTTTTTGTACCAGTGCAGTGTTGCTGTAGTTCTGACCTCTTTAGACTCTTTTCTGCTTTCGACGTGCCTTCAAAGTATTGAAGTCGTGCCAGAAATCCCTGCCCTGCAGTCACAGTGACAGTCTCAGTTACTCTGCCAGTGGAGTAGCTTAAAAGGTGGAGACAGCCCACCTCTCCTGAAACAGCAGGAGAAAAGAGCAGCCAAGGAACAAATAAGGCCTGAACTATATGAGCTGAGGACCTAGATTTCTTGACACAGTGGAATATGAGGAATCTGACCCACATGTTTGAGGGGTGGAGGTGTACAGCTGGTCTGTGGAGGATCACTGTTGCACATTGATTGTGTGTCTGCGCTCGTAAAAAGCTGCAGCTGCAGTGAGAGCTTAGGGTTTTTATTGTTGTGATCATGGTGCATTATCTGTATCCGTTTTAGTAATTGGTGTTATTGTGCAGACTGTGTTTGGAGTCGATGTGACACATTGACCCAGTGACCCAGTGGGGTTCTTACAACAGCAGACATAGAAGTTTTTAAATCTCAAAAGGTGGAAATTCTTAGATGGACCTCTGTTAAACTGTTCAGACAAGAGTTCAAGTGGATTAGAGAGTTGCTGTAGTTTTGGAAAACTCGAGAAGTCACAAATTTTAACGGCAATCCATCAGTGGGGTGAAAACTCAGCAAAACCCTGAGGACATACAAAATGGCTTTTCCAATACTCAGACTGTGTTTTTTTTACTCATGAATTATAATGGATTAGTCATGTCTTAGAATAAGCAAACTCAAAAGCTGGTGAGAAAACTCCCAGATATTATGTGAACTTGGAGAACGGAGCAGAATTTACATCATTAACAGCAGGAATCAACATCTGGTTTCGACATATTTGCCGCTTGACGGAAACAGAGACTGCATCCATTTCCAGGAGTCTTCTCCATGTATTTCCCGAGCCTTCATCAGGGGTCTCTTTAGCACGTCCAGACTGTAAGTAGAACCAGATGTAAAGCCCCCTCCTATATTTCTTTCAAAATCCAGACCTCCCAAGATGGTTATTTTTACATAGGACACTTGACAGAATGTATTGTGTGGCTATTTCTTGCACATTTATTCAGGTCCTCGGTACATTCGGCTTTGATTCTGCCTGCTGTAATGGACTGGTGCATTTAAGGCTCCAACTGCTGCTCAAACCACCTGATACTTTGCTTTCTGTGGTGCTTTATGCATCACTGAGAGGATTAGGTATGTGTGTGTGTGTGTGTGTGTGTGTGTGTGTGTGTGTGTGTGTGTGTGTGTGAGTGTGTGAGAGAGAGAGAGGAGGGAGGGCTTGTTCTTGTGAGTGTATGTGTCAAAACTCCGACACAGACGGCAGAGTACAGAAGCTGCACATTCGTAAATGACACCAAAATGCGGTGAAGACTCTGAGCTCATCCTTCATCTTAACTAGCCAGCAGATTGATTTATGTTTGTTAATGGTACATCGAGGCAGGATCGGCCCGTGAAGTGGATGCATAGTAACCTTAGACGGGATACTCTCTGCTGAGATGCTGGAGCATTGATGTCATGCTTTTACGGTGGGCTGGTTTGGTCTCATGATAAACATGCTGTACAGAGTTTGAAATCACAGTGGAAACTCCATCATGTCCTCCAATGTGTCTCCTCTCTTTGCTTCTTCCTCTTAGCTTATCTCTTTCTCCCTCCATTTTGCAATTGGTGATGTTAAGTCACATCTTCTTCAGGTCACTTGTCCACATTATAAGCATGTAATATGTCTATAATCAGGATCTATGTAGGATGCAGTGGACTGTATTAGTTATATTGATTAAACTTTACCTTGACACAAAAATTTTGCATTAATGACTCAGTAAGTGAGGCGAGATACTTGAGTCTTTTGAGAAATTGTTTCAGCCCTCATCTAAAGCATCCTTTACAAACCTTTAATTTGGACTGCACAACATTAAGAGGCAAAAAAAAAGAACAAACCATCTCTCAATGTGGCTCAGTGAGTGAAAAGTAGCAGGAAGCCTGGTTTTTTTTCTGTTACTGGACCTTTGTGTTCATCTGGCTTCAAAGCTTGGTGCTTATTTACTTCTCAGCGTCATTTAGCAATAAAAGAAAAATTATGTTCTTATTCATTTCCTTCACTGTTTCTACAACAAAGCTGCAGATCCTCTGTTTTCTGTTTACATCAGCACACACACATGTCCATCATATGTTAACGGCAAGGTGATGTGAGTTCACAGGCATGTTGGTCTGAACAAAATTCATTCTAGTTTTAAAACCCCAAATTAGAAAAAGAAAAATATTAGTGTGAAGCCTAAGTTGCCACACACACACACACATAACCAAAACGAAAACATTTAGCCTCTCACACACATGTATTTGCAAGGTTATCAGAATTTATTTAGATGCACATTTCCATGCTTTAATACACTCTCTGTCACAAAAGCATGCACACGCACACACACACACACACACCCCCCACACACACACCCACACACACACAAACATATTCAAAAACTCACCCTGGAGAATAGATAAGCAGGCTCCGGGGACAGAAGACTGTTCCCTGAATAAACAACCACTCCTTTGTTTGCTGCATCCCACTCATCCTCAGCCCCTCCCCATGGGTACCACAAGCCCCTCCATCACTGTATAATAACACACTCACACACACACACTAACACACAGACAAATATACACACTGACATCCACATGCATAAACACATGCACGCACACACACACACTCAACCCTCAGTGGAATATATGAAAACTTCAGTGTCATGCCTCATAACAAATGTCTAAGCGGTGCTTCTTTTATAAATTTAGAGGGCTCAGGACCCCTCCCCAGATAAAAATCGGGGGCCTCTCATATTAGTTCACCCGGACTAACATCAGGAAATACATTAACCGACACTCATTCCTTTGCCGTAAGCACTTTCCAATCCTTGGACTGAATGCCGTGTCTCTTTCTGCTGACTGCTCAGGAGCTGCACTGGTGCGATGCCAGAGGTTTTTGGCTGCATGTAGGCGGACGGAGTGGATGTACTTTGGATGTACAGTGTGTCTGGGCTGGAAAAAGAGAGCCGGAGTTATAAGGTTACAGAAATGGAACTTTCTGACAGTCCTCCTGTGTATGGGAGCTATATTAGGTTGTTGGCTAGATATTGTTAATATTATAGATATTGTAAAAAGGCTTGATTCGTCGTGGAGATTCAACTGTGGAGGTGATGGATAAAGAGTTTTTGGAGTGGAAGAGCTTCGTTTAGATTTAGTGTGAGAAGGAGATTAATTAGAGTTGTCCAAGTAGTTAAGTTTTGTTTGGGTTTTTTGTCCTGCAGGTTGCAGAAACTTAACTGGAACAGAAATGAACTTTGAGATGTTTGCATGAGAATACAAAAGGGTGACTTTTTGGCAGATATTGAGAGAGGCAGATTTCAGCCACTGGTCAGGTTCCAGGTGGCGTGGCTAGCTCGCCTCATTAGAGAATATTATCCAGCACGCTTCATAGCAACTGTCTCCCTCCGACACCCCACCCACCCTCAGCTGACTGCTAGAAGGGACGTTTACCCTGGAAATCAGAGCAGAGAAAGACAGGAAAGGAAGAGGAGGATGACACTAATACCCTGAAGCTTCACACAATCAAATGTCTCCTTCTTTTTTTTTTTATTTCTCTCTCCTGCACTTCCTGATTGATGGGCAGCTCTAAATGTAATTACCTTGAACAAACCTTCAGGAAATAGATTGTTTAACATCAAACGGACATAATGGAGAAGAAATTGAGGTGGAAGGAGGAAGAATTTGTACAATAACCTTCCAGGGGAACTATGCAGATGTGTGTGTGCTCTTCCATTCAGCCATGTTACCGTACAAAGATGGGCTGTTAGCAGGAAGATGTTGGTGAATTTCAGTGTTGTAACATGAGAGAGGGTATGGACTCCGAAAAAAAGCACAGCAAAAAGGATCAGACAGATGTGTGGCCATGTGTGGGTGGACCCAGCCCCAGGTTTCTATTGTTGTTCTTCTTCAAGAGCACCCTTGGGTTCTCTATATCTCCCTGTGAAGTTTCTAGTGAGTCAAAGAAAAGCTCCTCAACCTCGTTCTCGTTGAGTGGACGGCATATTGGCTCGAACTACATGCTGTTACTCAGCTGAACTGTTTGATGTGCATCATTTATTACCTGAGAACAGTGTTCCTCTCAAAGAGACTGATGAAAAGCAATTTGCATTTAAGTGTCTTTAAACACTGTGTGTCTTCATCTTAATATACAAACAAAGGTTCAATTTTGAATATAAAATGCCGAAGCAGAGCTCTTTCATTTCATTTTCTCGAACCGAATCTAAAATGCTTTCAAGTTAAAAGCACAATACGTAATTTCTGCCTTAAGAAATCTCTTTATCAAAACAATGAAAACACAAAATGTGGTTTGACGCTCCGTGAAGAAACAAGGAACTTGTTTATTTTATTGTTTAACAGCAACCATCTACGACAAAATTATATCCGCCTGCTGCAGTATATGTTCACAGTTGAGGTGATGTATTAAAGTTTTATTCACATTAAGTCAAGTTTGCTGACTTTTTTCTTGCTCTCGCTGACTCGTGTTACCTCGAAAGTTAGTGGCAGAAGACAAAATGAAACCTGCCTTGATCTTAAATACAATTATGCATTAATCCAAGTTTCAACATGTCAGAAACATATGGGGTAATATATAATGTAACAGAAAAATACCACATAAATAGTTGTATTGAGACATTGCATGTTACACATCATAAGTTTAAGGCTTCAATTATTGCTTTCATTATCAGTTGCTTTGCTTATTTTCTCAGTTAATTTAGTCCAAAAAATGTCACAATATTGTTAAAAAAAAAAAAAAACCTATCACAGTTTCCTCATGCTGATGTTTTATTTGCTTTTTCTGTTGAATTTCATTGTCCAAAACTTGAAGATGTTGAGTTTATTATCACAAAAGACAGAAGAAAACCACCAAATGCTCTCACTGAAGCTGGAAACACTGACATATTCCTAAAATGTGACTTAAATGTTGATAATGAAAATTGTTGCCGATTAATTTTCTGTCCATCAACTGATTAAGTAAGACACTAATTATTCCAGCTCTTCTCTCGAGTACTGCATTGCTGGAATCATCCATGGCCATTTGTATAATTGACGAAGCTCCCCTTCATGAACCTATCTCTCGTTATCTAATCCATCCCAGGCTGGTCTCTAAATTACCATTCATCTAGTTTACTGGCTGAATTAATTAAATATCAGTAATGGTGTCATAGAATAATTCTGTGTCCAATCATGTTCTCATTATTTAGTATGTGCTGTTCTTAATTGCTTTAATTCAGAATTAAGTATCATTTCATCGTACGTTCATAATACCTACACCCACAGTGCCTCAGTATTCAGAGGAGCGTCTCAGCATTTGTTACAGATAAATTGAAATAGTTCTGAATAAATTTACCGGCCCACTATTTTTTTTCCAACTACTTTGCTCCAACACACACGGCCCTGACACACACGATGTTCTTATTTCTAACAATGCACTCTTAGTGGGAGAAAAAATATTCAGATCATTTGCTCAAATCAAAGAAGAGATCTCACACAAAAGAACATGATAGTACATGTTATGTAATTTTATGTGAGCACAAGTACAAAAGTTTTCTTAGTCACATGTATGTAGAGTATCAGAGAGTAAAACTTTTCATTTTACACAATTGTTGGTTTATGCGATCAATTGTTTTTGTCCACAGCATTTCTTTCCCTCTTAAATAAGGTGGATTGGAAATATTAAGGAGTATAGAATTGTAATATTCAGAAACTACAGTATTTGAGTAAAATGTACTTAGTTACTGTCCACTACTGAATATAGGAACGGCTATTGAGTAAGTACTTTTAGCATGCTGTAGGTGTTACTGCTCCCTGCTCCCTGAGCTTCAGTTAGATTAGATGAGGCTTCACTGTCAGATTTCTCTTTTAAATTTTAATTTTAAAGCTGCAAAAGTCAGATTCTTAGAAAGTTTACTTCTTTCAGCTATGAAGATCATTTCTGCCCCAAAACTCAACCAGTAGAGTCAGAATAAATACATGATATTGGGGTCATTGGACACTATAAAGTGGAGAAAAGGCTACTGTTTGCAGCTATTTGTTGTCAAAGGTGCGTTGAGGACGGAGGTTCAGTGAGTTTCATCACATTTTTGAGGCCTCTGGATTTGTTGTGGTATTAGCTGAAACAACTGTGATGAAGGTCCCTGGATGACCCCCTCACCCACTCATCCCTGTAGCATTACAGATTAGTGGCTGTTGAATGGAGCAGCCTGACTGCTTGTCCTCTCTATATTTATAAAAAGTGAAGCCCAGTGCTCAGAGGCAGCCACTGCTTATTAACCTTATCCTACCTTCACAGGATCAGCCACAAATGTCATTTAAGATTGATTTCAAAATCTTTTCAATCTCCCGTAATGCTTCTTTTGGACCAGTGCCTGACTTTATTTTTACTCTTTTTATATAATGTTGAAAAAAAAACAGGAACAGGCACCAGATGACCTGGGTCAACCTTAAGCCCAAAACTTTGCCATTACAGTAATAAACCTTACTCAACTTAGCTACCAGGACGAGAGCAATAAGGTAATTTTAACATTTTTCCCTCTGCAGTGCTGATTGCAGAAGCTAAAATAAAACATCCCCCTTTTGAACACGGCACATGATAAAATTGTACCAGCCGCTACATAATTTGTTAGTGGGTATGATGGCGGATGCATTTGCAGGTTCAAAATTCTGCTGCCGTTTCTGTCCTTTCCTAAATGTGATGCATGATGCCATTTGTGGAAATGGCCTAATTGCACTGCTCCCTCCTGTGGAGAAACTGCAGCCTGTTAGATCTAAATGTGTGATGTTGTGAGTGGGATTATGAATCAAGAACTGGTTCCAGTTGAGAACCAGAGATCAAGTTGAAATATCTGCCTCTGAGTTTATCAGTGGTTTTATTAGTGCCTAAGTGACATGTATGTTTTTCCTCCACACATATTTTATACTGGGTTCAAACTCACGGATGAAAAAAGTTACCTTGATGCTTTAAGCCTGTTTAGGTCTCCTCAGTTCCACGCAGAAAGCTGATAAGGGATCAATAAAGGAATCAATGAAGAATTCAATAAGCAGATTAAGAACTAGTACCTACAAGGAACTAATAACCTTATTGTTTTTGTTGGCTGAATGAGGCTTTTATATCTTCAGAGGGAGCTGATCATCTTTTGCAGAGTCCGTCATGATGCACTGCTTTGTTTCTGAAGCCCAGAGTGGGAAATTCAAACACTTCATCCAGAGAAGCTTTTGGCATTTTGTGTGTTTTTAGCTGCGACCACAGATTCTTCTACATGTCTGTAAGGAGGAGAGTGTTTTAGCAAGGGTCTTTCATTTGGTTGTAATCTTCAACTTCAGTGCTAGATGTCACTAAATCCTAAATACTAGACCTGTACTTTGTTTCGCCTCAGGAAAGCTGTTTTTCTAGAGTTTTGTAACAGACAAGACACCAAGACCTTTCTTAGAAAGCTGCAGCTACAAGAGGCAGAAATGACAGAGTTTTTTTCTATTTTATCAAAACCTTAAACTGCAGGATTCAGCTCTCTCATTGGCTGGCAAAACAGTCAAATCCACCAGTTTAATGCTCTTTAAAATCTACGCTGTGCTCTGATAAGTTATTCAAACAATATGAAATAAATTCTCATCTAAAAGATAAGAGACAATCTCTCAGAAAGCTGCATAAATACGTACGTTGGATGAAGTACACTAGTCATATTTGCATATTCGTCTGTCTACTTGCAGCATACATTGTAATGAGCTGCACTGACGGAGGGAGGAAATAATGGTAGGTTAAAGATGAAACATGTCCTTGAGCTACGTTGTCGAAACTGGAGATGAGAGAAACTCTGGTGGAGCTGAAAATCCTTCGAAATAAGTAAATAATCTCCTTTATTACACACAGCTCGGCTACATGCTTGCTTCAGGTCTCTGGCTCTTAATGGGCAAGGATAAATACATTGTGAGACACACACACTCACACTCACACACACACACTCACACACACACACACACAAACTCCAGAGGGAACATGAGCAGCACTGCAGTGAAATTGAACCAGCCATGTCCTGATGTAACTAGATCATTTCCACCATGTGAGCTGAAATCTAGTTTTCTTTGAATCAATTTTTAGCATATTAACTCATAGGCAAGTTTCCTCATTTACCACTGGAATAACAGAGCATCAGCTTGACACAAAATGAAGTATTATTTCCAGAAATATTATTTCGAAGATATTTTTACAATGTTTTCTTCTGTAGGGCATCCTCCCACAGAACTCAGTATAGTCTCGGTGTATTTTTTTTTTTTTTTCTCAGTCCTTTTCTATGCAAAGTGTTCGGCCTCAAGGTTGGTTATTGAACCAACCTCCCATCTTCTATCCACCCTTCCTTATCTTTCCTCCTGCTATCCATCTTCTTTTCCTCACCCTAACATGCCGAAGGAGCCATCAATCACCAGGCAACTAGGGCCCCCCTTATCACCTGTTTCCTTTCACTCTGGTTGGGGGCCGACAGTGAGGTCATCTATAGACATATAGTTTCCATCCATTTCCCTTTTAATGTAGTTTGCTTGGCTGTTATTCACTATGTTTTCTTGTAACTATCAATTTTCTGTTTGTCTTTCCTCATTTTTGTCCCTCAGACGGTTTTATCAGCCTAATGTCTTTATTGCATCCTCTCCGGCCCAGGGGATCTATTCTGAATCTCCTGTAATGCGCATATTTCTTTATTCTCCTTCACTAAGTGTCATTCAATTCATCCATTTTCTCTCTCAGAGCAGCTTTGGAGGAAATCATTTGTAAGGAAATGTAGTATCTAATTCCAGTTAATGGTGTACACTGTAGAACTGTAAATATTATTTCTGGATTTATTGCTCCTGGAGATTTGGAAAAAAAAAAAAAAAAAAAGTCAGTGTGATTGTAATGAAACTCACATGTTTGCCGCTGTTATTCTCTATTGGAGCAGAAAATCACAATGAACTCAAAGTAAATGTTTCCTTATTCAAATATGTGGCCCGAGCTAAAATACTTCAAATAAGGTTAAAGACGGCAGATTACTGTGCGATTCGGAGGTTTGTACAAGCAGCAAATGTTAAACTCTGAAAACCTTACTGAATAACACATTTAACTATTGTGAATACAAGTTAGAACATAATGACATTACATTCACCAGAGTCAGACCAAAGCTAATATAAAAATAATTTAATACACAAACTCATAGATTAGCTCTAAAAATAATCACATAGTGCTTCATGCAAAGTGGGAGCAAAGTATCACAAGTGAAAGATCAACATTAGGGCTCCTTAGGAAAGCAACACAGTGATTAGTCTGGTTTAAAATAATACAAAAAGTCCACAAGAATAAAAGTAGAGAGAGTCAACCACTCAACAGTTATCCTGTCAGTAATTAAACTGTTATTTAAGATGTTGCGTTGGAAACACATGAGCTCCAGACGGATGGTGTTGGCTAGTTTGCAGTAAGATTTTCATTAAAAAAAAAAAAACAAACAGATGGAAGAGGAACCTACAGAAAGAGCTGCAACTAGGTCATCGAGGCAAAACTACCGCATTCCTCTCAACTTTTCTTTGAGAAAATAATGTTGGCAAAACCTGAGAAAAATCTCCTAATATAATGTAATCCGATGTCCTGGATTATAAACACACAAGTCAGATTTACATCAGTTTACACTGTCAGTCAAAGCTGAAAACTCATATCTTTGTAAAGGGAGAAACTGTGGCTGAGCTGTTGCATTTATTTCAGATTCTGTCATTACGTTGCTTTTATTTCTGTCTGTGTTTCATGATTCTGACTTCATCAGCCGTCTCTCACACTCTCACAGTCAGCAAATAGCACCCTCTGTAAAATATTTTGCCGGTGTGTCGGTTTGATTTTGTTACACCTAGTGTATTAATGTGTTTATAATCTCCGGGGAAGGATTTGTTTTAGTGAGTAGTGCTCCCACATGAACAGGTGCATAAACATCACACACCCTGCGGCATAATTGTCAACCTCAAATCCTCTGCAGGTGATGCTGAAGCACATTCTGGAGGGCAGCGTCATTTCCATTTCAAAAAGCTCCATACCGGGATGCTCATGCACATTAAAGCACATGTGCTGGCGATGGCTGCCGGTGCTGCAGTGTGAATCGATATTGTAAATAAATCTTCTGATTCGTAGGTTTTTAGACACAACTGTATACATTAGCTCCGAGGCCATCGTTCAAACAGCAGGAGACAGAGAGAGTGGCTCACTAAAAACTTCTTAAAATATGCATGCTGTTTACGAGATGATTTATTCATGAATGGCTGTGTATTCCATTATGTGTAGGCTGCTTGTGTGTCACTGGTGTTGACGGAAGAATCACTCAGGGAATGAGTACACAACACGAAATGGGACTAAAAGTGATACCTGAGCAAAGGTTGTCTGTTTGAAACAAGTCTGTGTTCGTTTGTTGCTCCTGTGTGGGCTTTACTTCTTTCCCAGGAAGGATTTGCTGTATGATTTCATTCATGTTTCTCTCCTCCTTGCTTCCAGATTTCGATCCCAACCTGGGCATGATGGCTGGAATTACCCCTCTGAATCCCATGATGCCTGGCCTCAGTATGGTGCCGGCACCCCTCTCCCAGGATGTGCCACTCGTTAAAGAGATTATCCACTGCAAGAGCTGCACTCTTTTTCCCCCCAACCCGAGTAAGTCATGAAATCATGCAATTCTAATTAAAGTTCCTCTTCCAGCATTGATTAAACCTCTTAAAAACTCATCTCTGTTCATCAAAAATACATATTTAGATGTTTTGGGGGTTTTTTGCATGAAAAAAAATAACTTCATGCCTTAGAATAGCTCCACACCTTCCCCTTAATTTGGTATGCAGATTCATGAATATGCAAATACCCCCCACCTCTATCTCCACCCACCCCTCGCCTGCTTCCCTGCAGCTCAAGTATACCTGCTCACCTTTAACTCCGCTCAACAAATACAACAAACCTCTGCTTTTTAAGTTTGCTAGCTACCGTTGGCTACACAAAAGTATGTTGTAAAGTAGGAATCAATTAGCTTAACATGTTTAAACCAGATACTGATTCCGTAGAAATATAAGATGGTGGCCTACAGGTTGATGTATCAGAATGGTTATATGTTTTATGTGTTGCTCACTGCAATGATTGAAGCCTGAAGGTCACAGATAACATGAGCCTTCAGTTTGTCTGTGATACTACATGAAAAACTTCTACTACAAGTTGACCTGTTGGGTTCATTTTGCTTCTATTGTGGCCTATAGAATATAAAGCTAACATCTTATGGACATGGTTCCTCTGATAAAAGCTTGACTTTTATTACAGCCTGTTGTAAAATGTCATAAATGTTGAAAAATCCTCATTGCAATTAACCCCAGCCTGAGTTGGTGTCTTCATATTATGCTATTTAATTAAGTTCAGCAGTCCAGAACACTAAAAATTTGTCGAAGAAGAAGAAAACCTGCAAACCCACTTGAACGTTTGATACAGATTTTATTTAAAAGTCGCCTTCCATTTTCTCTCATTTGACTAAAAGCTCTAAAAGCTCTACAACTTTTGCTGAAAGATCTGCTTAATTTCTACAGGATTCAACAAAATAAAAAGATGTTGTCGTGGCAGAGGTCTGCATGAAAATTCGCTTCACTTTTTTTTTTTTTTTATCTCTGAAAACATTGACATCAAAGTTTTGTTACACATCTCAGAATGAAAAATTTGCTAATACAAATTGCCCTCCTTAATTTAATGCTGTACTCCAATATGGGAAGCATTAATCAGCAATGACAAAGCAAAAGACTAAATCATCTACTTTGTTCTTCCTCCTCCTCCTGCTCGAGCGCTGCCCCTGATCAGCGTGAGCCGTATCTACATCAGCACAACAAACTTTTCAGGGCAAGTCGCTTTGTGTCATCTGACTAGAGGTGTGTTGAACAAGCTGTTGTTTATATTTATCCCACCTCCACCTTCCAATTATCCAGAGTTAGAGGAGAAGTGGTGGTGGTGGGGGGTGGAGGGGGGGGTGCCTCGTTTGATCCCGCCTTCACTTTTCAGATTTGGTGCTGCAGAAAAGTTCCTGCCTGGGGATTTTTTATTCAAACAAGTCTTGCATGTCATCTTCAAGGTGAAATGAAACAAAAGCCTCCTCGCCGCGGTAGAATTTGGATGTTTACAATCCTTTCACAAAACAAAAACTCACACTCTTCTATTCTCTTAGGCAAATATTATTCTTTTAGCACACCTAACAATGTTTAAAAGTTGTGCTTTTATATCTGTGGTGCATTATGGTTCGGTATAAACTGTCAGTGTCACAATATGGCAGAGAGGGAAAAGCTGATTAAAAGTTTAATGTCTTTTCGAGCCCGTCGTCGTCAGCAGCAGAGGGAAATGAACTGGGTGCACATATAAACCCCGAGGCTGTGTTGAAGCATCGGCACGTCAAGAAATTACCAAGCAACTTTAAAGCCTGTCATGATCACTCAGCAACACAAGTACAACTTTTTGCGAGCGAGATATGCAAACATGCTTTCAAAAATTTATATCACAGCTTTACTCCATGTCTAAGATTATCTGTGCCCCAAAGTGTGAAGCCGTTTTGATCCTCGCTGATGCATGGACACAACCTTTAATTGTGGATCTTTCTCATCTTTGCTTTTAACTTTTTTTTTAACTTTTTTTCCACCTCTGTCTTTCTACTCTGCCCCAGTTACTCTTCACTTACCTTTTTGATCCCCATCTATGCTTAAGATCTTCTCGCCTGTCACCTATTTCAGTGCCACACAAAAAAAAAAAGTTAATCTCTCAGCCAAGTGTTTTGAATAGGCAGACATCAGAGGAAAACCGCCTGGCCTTGATTCTTCTCATGAAAGTCAAGTCACTCCGTTAGATTCAGCTTTACATCGTACACTTAAGCCACTAAACCCTGGGAGTTGTGTTGGTGGGGCCCCGCGGCTCCTGGGAGCATCTCTGGAGACAGATTGGTTCCAGGCAAGAGACCAGACAAAGAAAACAGTTCAAAGGCTCGTGTGGATCGGTGTGTTCGGGCAAGAATGTGGCCTGTCATCAAGTCAGTCTGTGATTTATATCAACAGAGGTGTTGCAGTACTGTTTTATCTTTCCCAAATCTGATACCTGAACTTTTTGGATCTGACAATACCAAGTAACAATCCAATACTTGTTTGTGAAAATCATAAAATATCACTGTTATTTTCTGCAAAAGCTGTCTACTGCTATCTCTGTATGGATATTATGTTATGGTAGTGCTTTAAGCTGCATACAAGGGTTGCTTGGAAGTATCAGGCTCCTGTTTCTAACTCAAAAGTCTGTATTATTGAATCAGTGCATAGACTCGCCAACAGCTTGATCCTGCCTTTGAGGTAATATTGGAGGCAGGTATCACTACAGGTGGTCACTTTACCTCCTTTTGTAGCACTTTTACAGCTATTTTCACTTTATTGGACCATTATCACCAGCATGTACTACATTTGTTTGCAGCCAAACGTTGAGCATTTGGAATTAATGCTCAAAATTATTTTCTTCTTCACAAATGATGTGAAGATGGAGGGTAACATCCAGACAGGTGAACTGATACAGAAATAAAAGCTTCTGTGCAGTCAGTCTACCTGATCGAGACAGACTGACCTTCAGTCATGGGGTCAAGACTTTCTGAAGGATCTCAGAGTAAAACCGCTGCATCTTTGCATTTAGAGGAGCTGGGATCAAGCATCTCCTCAGGATGCCTGCTGGGCAGCTCTAAATGGAGATATTCCAGACACGTTCAGCTTGAAGGAGACTCGGGGTCAGACATAGTAAATGCTGTAGGGATTATATATCCCACCTACACTGAAAGTGCCTCAGGATCCCCCTCAAGGAGCTGGAGGACAATGTTGGAGAGAAGGACATTTGGAATATGTCAGGAAACCACCGCGGTCAAGCGGCGGAAAATTGATAGACGGCTGGAGTGCCTTATAGGCTGTTTTCCACCCACAGGAACAAAGCCTGTTCAAGCACTTTATTAAAAAGGCACATGTCAACAAATTCTGTCACTAAAGGTGAAATTTCTAAAAGATGAAATGTGTTTTTAAAAGCAAGTGCTGTTGTTGTTGTTGTTGTTGAGGATCGTTTTAGCATCTATTTCACTAAAGCTGCGTCTCCTCCCAGTTGGAAAGAGCTGAGGGAGGAAGTGAGAGGAGAATATTGATGATGGAGGCAAATCATTATCACATATTGCATGCTGTCAGAGTACTTTTAGAAAAGAAATAGTGATGTTTAAGAACAAGGCTGTTAAAGGAGAAAAATGTTGCAAAGTCTCTCATGTGTTTAGGGCTGCAGCCGGTGTGTATTTTTTCCATCAGTTGGTTGTTCTGCAAAATGTCTCAAATGCTAACATCAAAAAAATCATCCAAAGAAAGTTTCACTCAGTCCGTGCCTTGTTTTATCTGACCAACAGATACCTGAAGCCTTTCTACGTGTGATGACGGAAAACATGTTTACATTATCCTATATGAAGCTTTAATATTATGGAATAATGTATCAGTGTACCAGAGATGCAGATGGTTTGGAGGGTTTTTTTAGTATTTAAGGGAAAAAAAACAGACACAAGCATTGATGCATCAAGGCTTTTAGCAAATATCACAGGCAAAGCGCTGCCGACAAGGTTGCATATGCTATCCAACGCATTTAGTCATTGCCTTCTAGCTGCACACACTCAACCTGAGACCCCGTGCATCATCCCCTCTGCCTGACCTGTAACAGAGCAGCAACAACCCTGCAGCCCTCTGCCAGCTCCCATGCTCTCTCGCTCTTCTTCTGTCCCCTCAGTATGCATAACCTTTACCATCAGCGCGCATCCTCATCAAGCTCTTGTCGAGTCCTTCCACCTTTTCTTCTGTCAAACCCTTCATATTCAGCCTTAACCTCCCTTTCACCTTCTCCACTGCCGCTTCTTCTTCCCACTCACTCACCTATCTAAAGCTGAAGCAGTGTGGTGCCTTTCTCTTCTCCAAATGGTTTGCAAAGACTTTCTGTCCAACATGTGGAATGTTGGACTCACTTTGCTAATCAAACCTGAAAACAAACTTTGTTTTATCAACCTCTCTGAGTCTTTTGAGCTTCGAAAAAAAATACTGTGTCCAGTGTTGTTTGTGCACAATAAAGGCAAAAATATCATAACAGGTTTTTTTTCTCGTTTTGAAATTCTTTTTCACATTATTTTTTAAGACTCTTGAAAGTTACAAAACAATAGAGCCAAACCTAAATCCATATTTAACCAATACTGTCAGTATCCCAATATATATCCTGTCATATGCAGTGCTTTCTTCAGCCTTCACTGAAGTTGCTTCTTTAGGTGTTGTAGCCTTTGGCTGAGAGGTTGTGTGTTCAGGTGGTTGAGAAGGTTTTTCGTTTAGCCATTTAAAGAACCTCAAACTGTGCGATCTTTGTATATTAACTGTTTTTGTCATGAAACTTTCTTAAATCACTCAAGATCCACTTTGGAGCCAGTGTTTGGTTTGTTCGGTTTGTCCATCCAGGCCTTACAGTAAAACCATGATAGTGCAACACAGCGAATCCATTTGAATGTGCTGACTTCTCCCTGTGATAAATCGTCATGTTGCACGTTCACGCCCTTCGTTTCTTCATGTGTGACATGGATGAACTGAACATGTTTCCTTGTATGTGTAAATGCAGTTTTTCTTCTGAATTACAGTCCTCTGAGGGTGGAAACCTCCTCCCAGTAGCGGCCCCTCAGGCTATAAAAAGGTGTTTAGCCAGTCAAATTGATGGATGGAGATGACCTGCGTTAGCGTAGCAGACCAGTGGGTGGCCATGCAGGCAGCAGGCCTGTGAGACGAGGCTGGACTGAGAATTAGCCTCTTTATAATGCTGTACAGCATCCTCCATATTTATCCAAAGAAACATATTAGAATAAAACATATCAACCAGCTTATTAGTCAGCCAATGATTCATATTGTTTGCTAATCGTCCCAAGATTCAAAATCAATAAGTGTTCGGAAAAAAAGAAAATCCTGTACATTGTAATTAAATCTGACACACCAGGTTCAATTCTGCTGTAATTTTAATGCAATATTTGTTGCGTCTTCTATCCTGAACTCTGCATCATCGTCCCAGTTTCTCTGTGTTTTAAGAATATCCTCCTCCATCTCACATTACTCAAAGGGACACAAATATCAAGTTAAAATATGAATAAAAAATTACAGTTTAGGTTCCGGCTCCGCCTCCGTCAGTGATGGCAGCATAGAGAGAGGTCTCCTCCGACATAACTTTAAAACGTCCTGTGAACTTGTGAATTAAACCCACCGAATACAAAAATCCGTCGAATAACAGGACAGCAATGGAAACGAGAGAAAAAAGCAAAAAAACTACGGCTGAACTAAACGAAACAGACGAAGACTCACGAGGCACAGAATGCTACGCTAGCGGAAAAGACGGCACCAAGCAGAAAGCTAACGAAAAGGTCAAGGTTAACATGGAGAGAATCTTGCAAGAAATTCAAGAATTCCGAAAAGAAAACAACCGCCAGCTAGAGGATATTAAAGACGAACTTAACAAGACAAACCGGAGAATTGAAGAAGTGGAAAGCCGCATTGACGCCGCGGAAAGTAGACAGCAAACGACTGAAAAGGTACTGAGATACATGCTAAAAATCCAGGCCCAGCATGCAGAAAAGCTAATCGACCAAGAGGGAAGAGCGAGGCGGGATAACATTAGAATCTACAACGTGCCGGAGGATGTGGAAGACAACTCAATGATAACTTTTGTGGATAAACTCCTCAGAGACAAACTGGACATTCAGCCAACAAATGAACTGTATATTGAAAGAGCACACAGAGCGTTAGCCCCGAAACCAACTACGGCGGCTAAACCCAGATCAATCGTGATTAAATTTCACCGCTATAAAACCAAAGAAGAAGTCCTGCGCAAGGCCTGGGAAAAGAAGGAGATACTGCTTAATGGTCAGAGGA
>JAQMCX010000058.1:18288584-18300834 GCA_029814765.1 Acanthurus leucopareius | reverse complement strand
AAGATTAAAACAGAGAAATATGGGCAATCACAGGTAAATCCTTAAGACACCGACTGACTTACATTTATTCAGCGAGCATATCTTTCTTTTTTCTTTTCTTTTGAATGTCTTGAGATGAGAGAAGCCAAATATATACTCCGTATCGGATGCCATGGCTGTTTGTAGTTGGCTGAGAGATGTGAACTCGTTAGTTTGCATCACACTTCCAGCTGCCGTCAGGTTGAGTTTCCATTGCGCGTGATAAACGTCTTTGATCTGACATCAGATGTGACGGGACAATTAATATAGATACAAATGTATATGCTGGTTCGGACTGTTACATTAAATAGTGGTTGCTGTGATTTTTTATTGCATTGAAATGTGCCTGACACTCTGGAAACATGCCTTTGAGGTTTTGGTGACTTGTGCGCACTGCGCGCCTGTCAGCCAAATTACCACTACACCAGGCGCGCGTCGCCTGTGCCGAGAATAGACCAGGTTGGAGCCGGCAGGCTTTCAGCGCATCTTCCGCGCAGTGTTTTGGCACGAAATTGTCACTGCGCCAAGCTGAATCTGTCGCTACCTCCCCCTGGTGCGCCGCCACACCCATCTTGGCGCAGCCCGGTCCACCAAATTGCCAAATTGGCACGGTGGTGCGCTGGACGAAATTACCACTGCGCGGGGTGCGCCACGCTCCGCCACCATGAAATTAGAGCCCTACGTATTTTCAAGCAGTATACATTTTCTCATTTTTACAAGAAATAAGGCAAAAAGGATGAGAAGTAAGTAGTTATTGAGCATTTGTATGTCTGGTCAATATCTTGCCTGTAATGAAGTGCAGCGCAAAACTATTTCCCAGGCCCTCTCATGAGAAGCATTTGGAAATGCATCCACAAACGGAAGGATACAGTACCAAATTGATTCAGAGGTGATAATGACCCTGTTGTAATACTGTTGTATCATTATGATAATCAATGAGCATAATCTTGCATTTATCGAGACAAAATACACTGTGAAAACATTGTGATTTTTTTTTTATTTTGCATTAACAAGAGAAAATATGAAACTGATCGATAATATGTGATTCTTGAGAGGTAAGAACATAGTGCAGACACAAGGCGTGTCCGCTTTAAATAAAAGGCCCTGATTCTTTTTGACCAAATTTTTTATAACATGGAAACAACAGTGATTAGGCCTTTGTAAAAGAAAATCAGCAAAAGATGGTCCATCATTTTGCAGTTATTTACAAAAGTGTAATGAGTACTTATAGTGAAAAAGACATTATTTTTTCATTTTATTTTCTTTTTTTTTCAGAGGAACCAAGAGCAGCAGGGACCGTGAGAGGTTCTTAACCAGGAATAACATCAATAATGAGGTCACACTTTTATGTGAGTGTGTACATGAGAAACTGTGTGTGTGTTTGTGCACTGTCAACTGTGAAAACCAGAGTGTTTAAGCAAGGGGGGGGCTTTAAGAGGTCAGTGTTGTTGTTGTTGTGCTAATACAATTTAGTCCTAATTAGCAAGCTGCCTGTGAGCCTCAAGTGTCCTCTCACAATAAACACCATTTCCTAACAATCAATTTCCATGAAAACAAGAATTAGCCCTGAAACTACAATATGATGACCTAAAATCTTTGTTGTTTTGCCTTTGGTCATGTTTTTTTCCTACTTTGAACATGACATTTCAGCACCGATGAATATCCCAAAAGACAAATAGCCAAAAGTGATGAGTTGTCTTGTATCTTGTCTGCAAGAAATCTTGTCTTGACTTGTTTGGAAACCCCGAGAGTTGACAGACTGACAGGGACTGTTCCACAGAGACCCTGTCAGACACTTCGTGTGTGTATGTTTTAGGGTCCCCCATATGTGTGCCAGTCAGGGTCACACAGTGCCAGTGCAACACATGGCTCAGATGGAGAATGCAGAAACAAACTGAAAAATATTGGACTAAAATATGTCTCGTAATATATAATCTGTAAATATTTATATGACCATGACTTTATGATTTTATATGACTACTTGAGTACATAAAAGAAAGTGAAGTTGTAAGCTCTTTCCAAACACAGTCCAAATTGACTTCGTAAATAAAGACACAAAAGCACATTTGCATCTGGCTTTTAACAAATTCTATCACTCAAGTTTTTCTTTGTAGATAGTTCTGTATTGTAAAAAAAAAAAAAAAAAAAAAAAAATTACAGTTTAAAATCTCTCCAGCAGCAGCAGCAGCATCAGCATGTTAAGATATCCACAGTGAATCCTTCAAAATCTGCTCACTCCATCGTCTCCCCCGTCTCTTCGTGCCTCAGGTTCACCAGCTTTTTATTAGCATAATAAATGCAATCACCAGGACTGTCATGCATTGTATGATATTATGTATTTATTGTAATTCAATCAGGAAATCATGAATAGTCATCTGAATCTTGTGCTTAGTGCATTTGCATAAAATGTCCTAATGTGATGAACAGTTGGGTTCAGCGCAGCAGGTAGCGGAGGGGATAGCAAAAAATTAAAATTATCTCACTCCTGCAACTGTAAGTAGCTACTATCAAATCACCCCGACTGAAGCCGAAACATCTGAAACTTTCTACTGCAAGACAAAGCATTTTTATTTCATTTACAACACGACACACACTACAGCTCTGCACCTGTTCTCCTCTCTCTGTCCTTACCGCTCTCTCCATTGTCACCATCGCCACCATCAGCCTCTCGCAGACCGAAAAGGTCAGTTAATTTGGAGCTCTTTGTCGCATCTGCCAACAAAGCTTTTTCTTGCTATCGCAAGCTTTTTTCTTCACCACCTTTTCTTCTCTCTGTCCATCTCGACTCAAAACTGGTTTAATCCGCCAACTTTGGAGGTCAAGCAATGAAACTTCAGTCAAGCAGAGGTAGCTGTGTTTTTGTGTGTGTATGTGTGCGTGTGTGTGTATGTGTGTGTGTGTGTCTAAGGGAGGCAGTTAAAAAGAAACTGGCCTTGCTCACTTGGACTTGGGGACTGAAAGTTTTGTTGCAGCTCTTCAGAGCGACTGCATGGGAGTACAAAGCGCTGTGACAGCAGGGGGATTATGAGCCAATAAATCTCTTAGCCAGAAGAAAACTCTGACTTTGGATCGCTGTGTTTTCACTGCGTGGCATCCCATAAACTTTTTTTTTTTTTTTCTTGCGAAATATGAATTCCAGTTGGTTGGCCCAAGTGACAGCTGGCTCCGGTAGATGCGAAGTAGTAAAACGGCTCAATACTAATGTTTTCCTGTGCTCCTTACTGAGTCATGTAGCAGGAAAGCAGCCCCTCCTGTAGAGAAGTCAGCTGTTTGTATCATGATTTCATCCTTTAATTCAGTACTTAAATCTTGTACTGAAGTTTGAGGGTTGGAGTGAAAACTGAGCAATAAATTTAGTTTGTTAGTTGTTTTAAGTCAAACAATAAAGTTAAATTCGGAGAATTTGGGTCTTAAATTGGTTCCTTTTCTAATGAAAGAGTAGCTGAGAAATGAAAGAGTAGTTGTACTTTTTATATTGTTGTTTTCATGAGTTGAAACAAAAGGAACAGACTTCTTTGCCAAGACTTCAACCAACATTAAGGATGATCTCAGTCTGAAAGTAATGAAATTCATGAGATCAAACTTAAATAAGACCTCAGATATCTTGAGTAACCCCCCTCCCTGGGTGCTGATCATTCAGCCCCTCATGATGCACGTCAGGTATCCAACCAAGTTCAACTCCAGGTTTTTTGTGCAGAGTATCGATATCTACAGGGGTGGAAGCATCAGTAACCATGATTTCAAGGCCTCTCTAGCAGACATCCGGAAACACAGAGTTCTCAGCGTTCCACTGATTAGCTGGTTCACTCCACATACACCCGGCTAATCACATTCATCATGGATGAGAAGCCTGATCTATTGGAGATTAGATCAGTCAACACTCATCTGTGTTGAATAAGTGATTTCTGCAATGCAGGGGACCTTCCACATGAGAGGATTTGTAATCACTTTGTGGCCAAAAAGGATTTCATTTTCATGCATGGAATGGTTTGATATTAACATTTATCTAACAAAAACCGATCTGAGCATATTGCTCCGAGTTATCACACCCATGCATGAAGCTTGATCAGTTTTTTAGGTCATAAGTGCTTCATTTTGAATAAGACAATTGAATTCTATCGGCATCGAGCTCCGGATCGTAGTCTGTTCTTTCAAATGATTTTTTTTCTTTTTTTCCTCTCTAAACGGCTTTGTGACCTGGCTTTTATTCTTTTCAGTCCGAACGTGGAGTTTGACCTCAGGTCCTTTGTGAGATTTACAGTATTTGTCATTTGTGCCCTCTGGATATCATGTATTTGCTTTTGTTTTCCTCCATCATCAGGAGGGGATATGATGCTTCATCATGGCAGTCGTCCTCTGTGCCACTTTCCTTCCTTTGGGGGACTTTTCTTCTATAGATCTTTTTTTATTGTACCTAATAAGGCTTAGCCAGTTTCTGTTTGTATTGGTGGCTTTCAGTTCCGTCATAACCTCGTCTCGTCTGTATTTTTAACTTCCATGCATGCTTAATATACTAATCCCTCCGGTAGGTAGGCAGACGATACGATATAAACACCCAGGCTTTTGTTATTTGTTGAACCTGTTGGAATCAGTGTTCAAATGCAGCATTTTAGGTAGAAATTGAGTAAATATATTCTTGGATATGAGCTACAAGTGAGCAGCTGTTTCCTTTCAGTTTCCACTCAGATGTTCTTGTTGTTATATGTATTTTCTTTTATTGACTATACATAGAGGCATACATATTTCTCTATGAGTGGAAACAAAAGACAGGAAATTCTCCAATCTGTCAAAATGATTTCCAGCAGCGTTTTAATCATAACAGTATGTTCTTGCCATTGGACATATTGTTTTTCAGCAGCTCAAAGAGCATAATTTATAGTCAGCATCAAAGTTTTAGCGTTCTGGGACAGCTGAATCATTTATTGAGCCGTTTGTACAACGTCGACGTAACTGCGAGTGCATGCAGTTTCATCATTCAGCCTTTTTTTTTTCCTGCCCTGTTGACAAATAAGTAACTTTCTCTTATAATTCCACTTCTTTTGAAACAGACCTTCCCCCTCCAGCCACGAGAGAGCGTCCTCCTGGTTGTAAGACGGTGTTTGTTGGCGGTCTGCCTGAGAACGCCACCGAGCAGCTCATCATGGAGGTCTTCGGACAGTGTGGCGACATCACCGCCATCAGAAAGAGCAAGAAGAACTTCTGTCACATCCGATTTGCTGAAGAGTTCACTGTGGACAAAGCTCTCTTCCTGTCGGGTAAACCTTCATCCCTCTTCATCTTACTAATTTCCTAAGTGTGAACTGGTATAATATTTCAGTATGTTTGTGCCAGAGCCACTTGGATGAATGTCAAGCACATAAAGCTGTGAAGTGGGATTTGGAGGAAAAACTGCCATTGGTTTATTCTCAGAGACGATGACATGTGAGTCACAGTCACAGAAAATGTGTGGCTCCATGTTTAAAAGTCCGAAGATACAAACCTGTGTACATAATAGCTCCCAAAGTGCATTTTGTTGAAAGTATCCAATCATGTAGCTTAGCTGTATTAAATGTGCTGCTAATTGTGATAGCAAGCGAATGATCACTCAGCTTATATCAATTTATTTTTGGATTCTGGGCAAATATCAGATGAGTTTAGAATCAGTGGCGCCATGTTTTTATTCACAGCTGCAGCAACACAACATTTTGACTGCTGCAGCTCTGGTTCATGCCTTCTTCTCCATAGTAACGGATGCTGAGGCACATGGGTATTGTATTATTTAGAGGCGTCCGCAATGCCAATTTTGCAAAAAAATATGATTTCTCAGAAACAAAGTAAATTATTAAAACTTGGGGAGATACCACAGCCTTAAATGATCATTGAATTATGGATGTTACTCCCATTTCTGTGTTAAGAGGATCATTAAAAGAAAGTTTTGAAATGGTTGAATAGGAGAAATCAGAGCAGAACCAGGTGCTTGTTCCTCTTCGCCGCTCCGTTGGGTTTTAAGGTGATACACTCACACTCATTGAGAATAATGAGATAGAAAACAGGAAATGCAAATGAGCTTTAAATCAATAGAAACATCTCTACAAAGTTTATGACACCAGCTTATGGTTTTTTAATCTCATCTGGATTTTTACAGCAGCTTCTTAGAAGCCCGGCATCTTAAATCACTGTATACTCCCACTTTAAAAAAAACAAAACAAAACATCTAAACCAGCAGCCAATTCAGACGTATTATTATGAGTGTGTTCATGCATTTCCAAATGTGTGTGATTGTGTGTGTGTGTTTGTGTGTGTGTGTGTGTGTAAGGATTAGTTTGAAAGAGATGCTGAGATTTCATCCTTTCATGCCTCCGTTCTTCCAGTAAAAGGCAGGAGCTGAGGTCTGTTTATTAGACTGATGACAGCAAAGACACACAGTCCTGCAGCTCCAACACAATGAGTGAGATCTCCACAAACGAAATGTTAAGGAAGTGAGATTAAGAGCCTGAAGCAGAAAGAGCAGAAAGAAGTAAAAACGCCCCCCAGACTCATTGCATTTGTTTTTTCCTGTTTGCTTTTGCATCAACCGGTAACACTCTTCTCCTATGACGAGAGCCTGTTGGGCCTCACAGCGAATCGGACGGGGCATCATTACTCTGCAAGGCTAGAGTTCACACACACACACACACACACACACACACACACACGTGCAAACCAAATACTCTCTGGTCATTTCAACCAATTAAATCACAAAATGGCCATGATTTCACTTCAGCGCCGCAACCAGCCATTAGTGAAAATTGAGTAAGGAGGAGAGTGTGAGGATAAGAGGGAAACAGTGAGGTAATGAGGGATATTGTGATCTTTCAGTGCCACTGGAGAAGTAATTGGCCTCCCCAAGTCTCTCTTGTGTATTAACAGAACAGTGCAGGCCTTCTTTACTCCACAAAAACCTACAGTACATATGCTAAAATGATGGTATCCCACACGTTAAAAAAAAAAAAAGATGAAGAACATGAGAGGGAGATGATTCACAGTGGAACTCACTAGATCTCGCTCGGTGGTCTATCTTTTAAGTGGTCTTAATTAAATTTGTGAAAAGTGATGAAAAGTGACTTACGGCCGGCCCAGAGAAGATCCATGAAACATAGAGTGAAGCTCATGCGTGTGCCTTTTCTATCTCCTGTTCTTTTTTTTTCTTCCTGTCGCGGTTCAGCTGACTCAAATTCACACCTCCAGCCATATTTTTTCATTTGCATTAGAAAGATGTGCAGTGGCTCTAATTCAAAGACACTTTTTTTTTTTTGCATTTTTGGCTCAAAGATGTAAGACCTGTCATATATTTCATGTTCAAAATCACAGAGGAATGAGTATTTGTTTAGTGAGAGTGACCGTCAGATGTGAGTAGGAAGTGTGACGTTGGCTGCTGTCAGAAATTAGAGGCATTTCAGGCTTCATCAGTCTGAAACCAGCGAGGGACCTTTTGTCTCATGTCACCCTCTTCTTTTTTTCCCCATTTTGTTCTTGTTTCTACTTAGATATCTAATAACATAACAAAGAAGCCTGAGACATTCTTACTGTGAGACTGTGCCGCAGTGTCTTTGGCTCAGTGTCACCATCAGTATGCTTACATGCTAACCCTCTAACCCAATGATAATGCTAACAAAGAGGTGCTAAGAAAGTGTTCACCAATTTTATTTAGCGTGTTAACATTCTAGCATTAGCTAGTTTTGCACCACACACAAAGTGCAGCTGAAGCTGATGTGAATGTCATTAGTTTTCAGGTATTTGGTCACAAATTTTTAAACAAATTGAAGTTCTGACCTCATGATGATGATGCATCTAAAAAACTAGGGGATCCCCGTCCTGATGGAGACACATCTGTCTGTCCCAGATTCCCTGGAAACCCAGGGAACAGTTAATCTAGGAAATCCTATAGGAAATCCAGGAAATAGTTAAATAGGAAATAGTCTCCACTTGCCCAGGAAAAGTCAGATGATAACTACAGTGATGAGAATTCTCTTTTCACTTTTCCTCCTTTCCTGCTTCCCTGCTCTCCTCAGGTTATCGTGTCCGTTTGGGCTCCAGCACGGACAAAAAGGACACCGGCCGTCTCCACGTGGACTTTGCTCAGGCCAGAGACGACCTCTACGAGTGGGAGTGTCGCCAGCGCATGTTGGCCAGAGAGGAGAGGCACCGGCGCAAGATGGAGGAGGATCGCCTGCGACCGCCCTCCCCTCCTCCCATCGTCCACTACTCTGAGCACGAGTGCAGCCAGCTGGGAGACAAGATCAAAGGTTGGTGAGCACGGCAAAATATGAAATATGTACTAAAAAATATGCACATATGATTGCAAAAACATAAGAAAACAGCTTGGTAAACAAATGAGAACTTGACACACACACACATACACACACACTTAGGAAAAAAATCCTTTCTTTAATCAACTAAAGGGGATTTTGAATGGAGCACATTCTCGTCTAAATGTCACATTGTTTATGAGCAAACACAAGTAAAAGTGGATGGTTCTTATGCAAAGCACAAGCAGACAAGGTAAGACCTGGATGAAAATGTGTGCCAGCCAAGGCTTTACAGACAATCGTCCTAAACAGCAGCTTGTAAAACTGACAAAGCAGTTTCTCTGATGTTCTAACAAATTCAGGGAATTTGTTTTCAGAGGACTTTACACAGAGGCTGTTAAACACGGTATATCAGTTTACCCCCCCCTCAGCACATGCTCCTCTCTCTTATCTTGTCCTTTCTCCTTTCTCCCTCCTCTCCTCTCTGCACTCGCCGTTCCTCTCTGCTCATCCTCTGCATTTTTTTTCTCCTCTCCAGCCTCCTTTTCCCTGCTTCTCGGCTTTCTGTCGAGTGTCTGCCTGAATAAATGTGTTCCACTAATGAGCAATGACACTTCCAGGTCTCAGTCACAGTTGCACGGAAACAAATTGGCTGTGACTTTTTGCCTTTTTAGCATCTGTGAGTGTCTTTTTCAGCTCTGCCTTAACTGGCCATGGTGTAAAGAACTCTAACACGCTGCTGTTGTAGCCTTGGATTTCTCTCTGATCACTTTGGGCTGCTGTTACGAAAAACATGAATCCCAGCTATTTGCTGCAGCTTCAGGTCCACTCTTTTCCCAAATCTTCCACCCAGATGGAAACGGAGGGTTTAGCACTTTTCAGTTCCACTTATGTTCCTGTACTTAAATCTAATTTGTCCTTTTGATGACGAGAGGCTCAACTTTTCACTCAGACCACCTCTAAATGGGTTTCATCCCCTCTTTTTATTCCTTTCTCCAGCTACCGCAGATTTTATTACGGTCTGTGAAGTTGTTCGCTTGTTAAAGACTAATGCAGTCTGTCAAATATATGCTTTTCTTTTTTTTTTCCTTTTATCCAATAGCACAGAAGTGTTTTTCTTCTCTTCTCCTTCCTTTTAAATCTTTTTTAGTTTTACCTTCCTCACATAAAGACTGACTGTATTTATTTTGTCTTTTCCCTCAACAAAATAAAAATTGCTTGCTACTGCATTTATTGAAAGTTGTCTGTATTTGCCTTTTTTAGTCGTGTAAATATCAGCCATCTACCGGAAAGCAGAGCTGTTTGGTCACAATATACAGCCTTGTCTCATGTGGATTATGATGATAATGTTCCCTTTTGCAAAGTTTGAAAGCTTTTTTGGCTTTCCAGCTGTTGCTTTCACCACCATTGCTGTCCTGGGACTGTGCAGAAGTAATTTATCTTAGCCGTCCTGTATTGAACCTGAGTCTTCTTTCTTTGTGTCAACACCTCTTTGCCAGACGACGGCAAGTTTCCTGAAGCGGTGCGTGTGCTCTTGACCTGGTTGGAACGAGGGGAGGTCAACCGCCGGAACGCCAACAACTTCTACTCCATGATCCAGTCCTCCAACGGCCACATCCGTCGGCTGACGAGTGA
Organism: Acanthurus leucopareius; assembly: GCA_029814765.1. NCBI lineage: Eukaryota > Metazoa > Chordata > Actinopteri > Acanthuriformes > Acanthuridae > Acanthurus > Acanthurus leucopareius. The sequence continues at coordinate 18,290,914 of JAQMCX010000058.1, read as the reverse complement.
GAAGAGTCAGCATGAGAAGGAGATGGAGGAGGCCAAGGACAAGTTCAAGACTGCTCTGGCCGGCATAGTGGCTCAATGTGAGTCTTAGTTTTCACTCACACTCACTACAGACATGAATGTTTGGTACAGTTTATGCTCTACTGATACAATAGTACAGCAGCTTAGAATAATTAAAGGCCAAAGATGAGTTCAGGATCACTCACAGTGGGCGAGAGAGAGTAACTCGTGTAAGCGAATCATTATATTTCTTATTGTGCAGTAAATGTACAGGAGGATAAGAATGAGTCCATACATGCTTTGCCAAGTTTCTGGTTCAGCGTAAGTTTCTCCGTCATAAGACAAACAACATAAACATACTGTAGATTGATGAGGAATTCACAACTGAAGACGAATGCTGCAAATAAGTTGAGTATTATACACAATGCATAGAGCACGTGTGCACAGTATGGAAAAATCACACACCTGCAGATTCCACTGGGCACGACTGCGACTCAGCTAGCAGATCTGATTGAGACCACACGACATTTGTGATTCAAGTGAATGCACAGCAGTGGCTCTCTGCTTATTTCCACTGAGAATACTGGACTAGTCTATTTTTGACACGAGCCACGCCAAACTGCAGAGAGCAGATCGAGTTGGGCAAGAAACACACACCAGGACATGAAGAAAATCCCTTCAATTTTCAAAATAAATCACCCTCTACAGACTCCTGAATGAGTCACATCACTTAACAGATGAAAAAAGAAACAGTTTAACCAGGTGTTGTACTTAGTCATGGTTGAAGAAGAAAAATAAAGAAAAAAATAAGAAAATAAACAAACTCTGAGCAATTTAACAGGCGAAATGCCTCCCGTTGGAATAAAAAGTCACGTGGATGATGAAACAAAACCACATCGGAGCTGTGACATCATAAAACCGTGCCCGGTGGAGTCAAGCAGTCAGGTTGTTTACAGATTGTGGATGTAAAGGTTATTATAAAAGCCATAAGCTTAATGCTCGTGTGTTTTTATCGGAGAGGGGTTTAAAGGTAAGTCTTATCCATATCCTGCTCAATAATTATTCCTCAGGAGATACAAATTTTAAACATTACAAGTAAAGAAGAATACTGGTACAAGTAACTGAAGTAGACTGTTATTCACTTCACCTTCAGATGAAAGTAGTAAGTAGCCCGACACTTTTTACTGCATGAATCCAAACGTGCAGTAAATGCATGCTCAGCCAGCTGACATGAGGCCAGAGAAAACTGCTCCTGCCCACCTTTGACAGCTTTGGCTGTGCAGCTGTTGGTTCACACCGCTGCCTGTCGTCCTTTGTCCTCACATTTTCCCATCACATGCATGTTAAATAGACTTTAAACATCCCTGAACACACAGTGAGGTGCCCAGTTTTTGTTTTGTTTACTGTGTACTTGAGGCAGTGCTGGAAGAGGAAAGAAACAAGTGCCGGTGCTTCACAGTCCAATGCACCACAGTTTAATCATGTAAGCCGTATAGTACATCAGCAGAGGTAAAGTAACAAGCAGTGTTACAGACTACAGAGCCTGATGCTCTGACCACACACTCACACATACACTCACACACACTCACACACACTCACACACAGCTGTGGTCACAAAGGGATGAGCATGGTCAGCAGCAACACTCAGGTAGGCTGTGAGGTTTTATTAATACTCGACAATGAACTGCTGATAAAAATCAGGTTGGTTCCATGCGTTTATTTTGTTCTCGCCAAATTCTGATCCCTCCATCTGAGTGCTGAAGCCAAAATCGAGACTCTTCAGACCCAGTGAGATTTTTTTCTAGCCCCTAATGTCCAATATAAGTGAAACTCCAATGATCATTGCCCCATTTTCATGGTTTTAGCTGACAGAAGGGGCAGCAAATGTGTCTTCTTCTGTAGCTCATCTTCATAGTTTAATGAGATATCAGTTATGACTAGTAACATTTGACTCGCTGTTTCCTTCCAATCAGCTCAGATCAATCTAGCAATGCACTCTGACCTCTGTCATGAACAAAACCAAATGCTACTCACTGTATATTATCTCTTTTGCGGACTGTTTTCTGTAAATGTTAGAGATGGTTCTGAGTCTCAGTAGATAGGCAGTTTCTGAAATATCAAAGTCACCAAACTGTCCACTGGCAGAAATGCACTGAGTTGCTACCACGTGATTGGAGGGTTAGATATTTGTGCTAACAAGCAGTCAAACAGGTGTATCTGATAAACCTGAACAGTGAGCGTGTGTGTGTGTGTGTGTGTGTGTGTGTGTGTGTGTGTGTGTGTGTGTGTGTGTGTGAGTGTGAGAGAGACAGAAAGTGAAAGATAAAAAATAT
>JAQMCX010000058.1:18268264-18288484 GCA_029814765.1 Acanthurus leucopareius | reverse complement strand
GTGTGTGTGTGTGTGTGTGTGTGTGTGTGTGTGTGTGTGTGTGTGTATACATATACTTGCATATCAGATCACAGACCTGAAAGTCTGTCTGTACCCTTTCCTCCCCTCTCTGACTTCACCATCGATCTGCTCCATCAAATTACAGGGTGCTGGGAAGATGCTATTGATCCCTGTACTGTTCTCTCTCTCACCACTCTGCAAACACACACACACACACACACACACACACACCCAAACACACACACACACATAAACACATAGCTGGTGGTCATATTGACATCTCCCCACACCGTCCACCACCCCTGTGTACATTAGGACCTCTAGGATACACAGACCACCCATAGGCTCTCCCATGACCACCCACATGACAGCAGATAGAGAGCTGGAAGGGGAATGACTATATCAATTCTACAATTCTACAATTTCACTTAGCAGACGCTTTTGTCCAAAGCGACGTACAACACAAGCATATCAATACACTGTAGCAGAGAATCCGACACGGACAACACACATCAGGAGCAGCTGGCACACACATCACATGTGGGAACAATGGAAACCGCAGAGTTGAGGGTCTGTCTCATGTAAGACCAGCAGAGGCCTGCTCATCTTAATCCACTTCTGCTCTTACACATTTTCACAGTTTTCACAGCTGTTTTTGTTTCAAGGGAGAAATCTGTAGGGAAAATAAATTTGAGACTCTTTGTGGTTTAACATGAGCAAGATTTCTTAAAATTTAATTTGCCTCCGTTTTAATTCCAGAAGTAAAGGGGTGCTTGCTTTTATTTTCAATGAGGACAGGTATGAATAAAATTAAAGAAATACACATAAATGCTGTTTATTGAAAAAAAAAAACACAGCCACACAGATCAGCTGAAACAGGTAAATACAGAAGTAGAGTGATTTTTAAGAGCTGGCTGCTGTGGTGGAGCTGCAAAGTGGTCAAAAGTGGCACACTTAACATACAGTAGGTTATTTTTGGCAGCTGCCAGTTGCTTAGCAAAAGTTCCTTTGTTAAACAAATGTTCAAGAAGACAAAGTCCACAGCCACGTTAGCATTTCTGTGAGGCTTAGGCATGGAGGATTTGGGTCAACATGCTGATGTTTAGCAGGTGCAGCTGAGCATTTTAGCATGATAATATTTAGAATACAAACTACAGATATTAGCTGAGGGTCACTGTGTCTGCACAAAGTTTGAAGTCTGTGCTGTAGCTGAGGTATTTTAGTCTAAACAAAGGTGGACATCCCTCATCTAAAGTCAAGCTACTGACTGATAAAGTCAATATTAGCAGAGTGACTGTGGTTAAGGGTTTTTTTTCTATATGAACCAGTTTATCATGTGCAATTTTATACATGTTCGAAAAATGCTATAAGTGTTGTTTGGGAACTGACAAACCATCCACGAGATGATGCACTGGCATCAGCCGGTAAGTACGATCACACGCTTGCACATACACATATAAAGACAAGTACATGCACATATAAACACAAACACACAGACACACACACACTCACACACACACATAGTTCTTTTTTCATCCCTAGTTGACTCCACTTTCTCACTCCTCTGCTCCTTCCCACCTGCCCTCTGTCTTTCTTTCTCTCTCTGTGTCTGGATGGTCTCTGGTCCTTCCCCGCATCCCGCCACAGTTGAACAGATTGTGTCTGTATTCCAAGCCGCTTCCAAACAAAAGGCATGGGACCATTTCTCCAAAGCTCAGCGCAAGAACCTGGACATGTGGCGCAAACAAGCAGAGGTTAGTACACTTTGATTTCATTCTGTTGTTTACATGATTTATGGAAAATTAGATTTCATCCCGTTTTTGTTCAACACCCGTCAACCTCTTTAATGGCTGCAGAGTCCTTTATTTTTCTGTTGATAGGTAGAACGCTTACATTAGGGCCACATAGTGATTATTAAACTTGAACAAGGAAATAAAAAATTGAACTCAGAAGTCAAAAGAGCAGACTCCTTGCTACAGTAAGTACTTTGAACAAAGGCAGGTTGCAGAACAGGTGCCTGCTCACTCCAGCCACACAGGTCGGAGCCTCTGCCCCCCTCCCCACCCTCTCCCCTCCCCTCCCCACCCTTCCCCTCCCTTCCCTCCCCTCCATCAATGCCCCCCCCCCTTCCTCAATACAAGCTGCTGGGTGAGTTTTCCGTCTCTAAGGGTGTCCTGGACGCAGGTAAATCTGTTCAAGCCTTCTCCCCTCCCACGCCGGCAAAATTTAAAGATTTTCTTTTGAGGGAATAATTAAGGTGGAACATCTTGAGCCATGAAAGCGGATTCATTTTTAAATCTTACCACTTTTTTTGTCATCCACTATCTGCTCAATGTTTTTTTTTTTTTTTCTCTCTCTCTACCAAGTGGAGCATTAATTAGCATGATGATGGGCTTTATGCAAGGGGAGGGTCTGTGCGATCCCGGGTCTAATGGACCATATATGATCATATCCTATTGGTAAGTTTCTCTGAACCTCCTTATAAACAACGGCTGATTAAAGGTGTAATTAAGAGACTAATTTTAGACATGCACACAAGCAATTACAACAGGGTCTCACAGAGCAGGAGCAGCAGTCGACTAGTACAAAAACATCTCTTTAAAGGTAGGTGTTACAAAGTAAAAATGTTGCTCTAATGTTTCCTTTCGCTGCTTAATCACAAGAAAAGTGAAGTCACCCATCTTTGCAGCAACCTTTGGTCATAATTTATCATGCTTATAGTATTTGTGGAGGTCTTTTAGCACATGCCTGATGAGTAAGTAGGAAGCTGGATGAGGAGCGCTAATACGCAAATTCTGGAGCACATGCTGTGTTGTATGACGTCAATAAAGACCACATTTGTATTGTTTTCTTCCCTTGTTCAGACCTTGAGGGTCTCTCAGGAATCTGCTCATTGTGCAGTCACTCTCTTCCGCATATACGATGTAGCAGGAAGTATTAAAATCTATTATGCGGATAGCAGAATGTTCCCATCAGGCCTTAGGGGTCTGTCCATTCTCTCTCAGACTTCCTTTATAAAGACGCTGTGTATACACCACTCACACCAGGGACTACAATGCTGCCATAGATGCAAGTGAAAGAGCCCACTGTGGGTGGAGGGTCTACTTCAGAAAATGTCCTCATTCAGAAAGCATTATGAATAAATCCTTCCTGGTTCAAACATTCTTTGTAGTTTTTGCTCTTCCAGCTGCTTTACACGGCACAATACCTGTGAGAATAGACTTTATTGTAATTCAGAGTGTGTTGCATGAGTGTGTGTCTCAGAGTGAGAGGAGAAAAGACATTTGGACTGAAAGCTCCCCGTTCAGCATCTGCCTGACTTGAGTCTGTGTCTTTTGGCAGTTATGTGTAAAAGTTAGTTTGTTCACGGTCGCGACTCTTACACTCGACTGGTGAAAATAATTTTATTATGATTCATTTTGATTAAAAAATTGCTGTCAACATCCGGCTACCGTAATCAGCATTTCTGTTTTGAACAATAGATCAAGTGATTGCTTGTATGTGGAGAGGTCGTTCATTGTGACAAACATTCATGAGGCTTTTCCTCTCCCACTTTTGGTCGAGCCACAGTGTGTATTGAAAAAAGCCAAGAGTGATTAGCACCTGATTTTATGGCTTAACACATCATTCACCAGCTCTCTGATCTTGTTTTCAACTTAAGAGCTTTCTTTCACCTGTTCTGCAGTGTTTGTCACAGCACTGTCTAAAAAAAACAACTTAGCAACTAGCTGATGGATGCAAAATCTCTTTTTGCAGGATTAAGCGTGCAGGATAAACATTTAAAACTACAAGGAAGCATCCCATAACCCATAGAAAATACAACCCTGATCCCATCCAGCAGTGGAAGAAGAACATGTCTGAGTCTTTTCTCTGGACACTTAATAAAGAAATCATCCAATATTTTCTCTTCTTTTAGTCTTAGTTTGGTTACCATCATCTACTAACTTAATATTTGTGACTCTCGGTCTGTGAAATGCTTGAACTTCTTCACCAGTGACTTGTTTACTTCAGCCGTCTGTCATTTATCGCTGGCCTGGTGGAGCGCACTCAGCTTGCCTGAGCTGAAAGCTGCCACCTTTGGGTTGTATATGTGGGTGTAATAAGAGCTGTGAGACGCAACCATACATTCTGTGTGAAGGTCACAGAGCCAAAATAATGGGCTTAAAGTGTCAGAAAGCTGCGCAGAGCTGCAGTGGTGGTTGTTCATTCTCTTCAATAACCTTCAGCACAACTGGTCGTTCTTTTACATTACATGGAATGATTTGATTTGAAATCAAAAATGTGACTTAATGCAGGTTTATATTTACATTGATCATAAAGGCTGCCTTAGAGGCTGTCATGCATAGGACTGGCAGCCTCTGGCCAGCGTGAAAAGCATAGGTAAGTAAGTGTATTTGCTCGGGGGTAGTTTATCATCTAATAGGCGGCCAGTTTTACTCTCAGTTATTGTATATTCAGTATGATTCTCTGGCCAGGAGGTGAAATATGGAGGAGCGAGCGGCGGTGTTGAGTAGCTGCAGCTCCCAGGCAGAATCAGACAACAGCTGCCTCCCTCTATCAGTGTTTTTATGTGGCGTGTGTGTGCTTGTGTGCATGCAGCCCATGTGTGCGTACACACACCAGATGGTTGTGTGACTGTGTGTGCTTGTGTGTAGAGTACCTGTTTGACCTCTGCCATGGGCCCAGGCTGATAATGTCAGCTGACAGAAGTTTTTTTACTCTCAAGCAGCATTTTGCTCTTTTCGGCTTTTTAGGAGAATTTTTTTCAGCCTGTTGTTGTTGTGAATTTGTCATTGATCCAATACTCATGTCTCTATCTGCTCATGTTTGTATATTTGTGGTTTAATACATACCGTACTTTTTTAAATTGTTAAAGTAGAGCCATTTATATCGGTTCAGCTTTTTTTCTTTAGCATTTTAAACATGTCAATATTTTTATCTGACTGGGATGACCGGACATCCATTAGCCATTTAAAGCGGTTACACCTTGTCAATAACTTTTTCCAGCTGGTGCTGAGGCATTAATTCAGTTTTATTGATTATTTCTTCACAAAATAGTACAATAACAAATTGTAGTTGAGAGATTTCGTGTCTCTCATGAGATCTTAAATACTGTTGAGCGCAAAAAGTAGTAAACAACATGTCTTTTTGTTGTTTGTTTTCCTGCTCTGCCCTGATGTTTACATGCATCTCTGACCCTGACCTCAGTGTTGATGCCCCTCTTGCAATGCCTGGACATTTTTCTGTGACCTTTAACCCTCTTAAGTGTGAGGGGAGAATCTTTATGTGTCTCTTCACAGCTCAGCGAGCTGTGCTTCCTATTCTATGGCTCCATTAGCATTAGACCTCTTCTTATTTAATGGAGACACTTTTGACCACTGAAGCTCAAACATCTGCTCACATCAGGAAACGAGAGCTGAATGATGTTTAAAGCCACATTCTGTACAAGCAAAGGGATTCATATGCTCCTTACATGGTTTGGATTGAATCCAGTGTGTAATGTATCATGAGGATTTTGCTTGTTTGTTTTGCTTTAATGTTCACACTCACCTGGAAGGTTTTAACTCATTTAAAGCCAGACAGTTAACAGCAGTTTAATGGGTTGACCTGAATCTTTTAACCATTTTGAAACCTGCTTCTAGTCAATGTTTCTCCACATGAATGTAGCCATTAGTGACTCTGTCTGTAAGGGTGAAATGAAACAGATAGAACAAAATTACTTCTGCGGGTTTTTAGATTGATACTCAGAATCAGAAATGGGTGTAAAAAAAACAAACTAATTCATATTTATTGCTTTGTCTTGCAACGTCAGTGTCTTCTGAAGTTTCAGTGCTTTGACATTTTTACGAGCTGCGGTCATTAGCGTCAGACACTTGTTAACAGCTGCCCTTTCGCTGGGTCAAAGGTTGATGTAGCACCAGCTCTGAGTTCATCTTTTGCATCTTCATTCATCTACATCCTCTTGTTCTTCACTGTTATAAGTATTCCTTACAGCTAATGCTTGACATTAACACTGAAATCAAAGGAGGTGCCTCCCTGATGATCCTGCTCCTTTTAGCACCTGCTCAAATGTGCTTTACCCATGAGTCTCTGCAGTTCTGACCCTCCCTTCTTTTGGTTATGTTTTGCAGGAGATTAGAAACATGCACAACGAGCAGCTGATGGGCATCAGGCGAGAGGAAGAGATGGAGATGTCTGATGATGACATGGAGGACGTTCCTGACAGCAAGGACTCGGAGGACTCAGGTATGCATATGAATCCACAGTTCAACACTTCTGTCAACATGACAGGCCACGCACTGATCAAGGTCTCCAGAGGATGAGCACAGAGAGCGTTGGATAACCGAGGAGACAGCTGTGTTTCGCTGAAATGACAGTAATCATCCCTTAAGCATCTGACAACTCTACACGAATCAAAAAAAAAAACCACACACACACATTCAAAGTACATCAGGATGCTGACACAACACACGCTTTAATGAGCTGATGGTGAACACGACTGCTAAATGACTCCTAGCGCAGTCCACCCATGTGAATCTACACAACTCTGCACAAGTTTGTATGTGTCTGTGTGTGTATGTGTGTGTGTGTGCGTGTGTGTGTGTGTGTGTGTGTGTGTGTGTGTGTGAATCTGTCTAAACTTCCCAGCTGCCTTTTAATGTCAGATCAGGGGACCACTGAAGTGCCATAATCTTCTGTTTTACCCCCCAAAAGAGTCTCTTTGTGTTTGCTGAAGCAACAAAAACTAACAGCATTGCTAATCTCTCAACCCCCATTAAAAATAACCCAGAAGTGTGGAGCAGTCACCAGAGCTGCATGCCTGTAACCGTAACCGCCGCATGTGAGCTTGTCCCTCTCAGCGTGCTGTAGTGCTTCACTTCACGTACTCTTACTTTCTGCCTTTTAATCATTTTGATCTCTGCCATTTGCTAATATGACAGCTTCTGTAATCAGCATGCAAATGTATGTAAATGAAGTCGTCAGCTCAGCCCCTTCTCTTTTGCAACCTTGCTATTTAGCTATCAGTAATTAGCATTGCTGTCACAGACCTGTCTTTTCGCTCGATGCTACGGGATTGGCTGAGGCGGCAGGTGTTAATGTGACACTTCTTGGTATTTGTGTTAACAGGCTGACTGTTACACCCCCTTTACTCGCTAACCTTTAAGCAAAGAGGCATATTTACACCTCAACCAGCTCCACTAAAACACCTGTGGTATGACTGCAGTCTCTGAGAAAGTGAATCGATTCCCTGCGTCTGACTCGTGTACAGAACAGAAAACAAAAGACCTGGCTGTGTGCATGATTTAGCTACCTGTAGGTGTGTGTGTCTGTGTGTGTACATGAATGCTCATGGATATCTGCAGGTCGATAGCATTTCTTGTTATGTAACAGAAGGGGGAATAGCTCAGAATCTGGCCGTGTGGTTGACATCTCTTCACACCAAGCTGATGAGGCTCTCAGATCAATACTCCTTTCACCTCAAACCTTCATTTTCTGGGGAGAAAAGTGCACACAAACAGCACACACACGCACACACACACACTCGCCCAGCAAGAGTTCATTAACACTGCCAATGGTCCTCTGATGATAGACTGCAGGCAGCACTCATGAACACCCACACAAAACCTGACCAGACACACATTCATGCGCACACACACACTTGGACACACAAGATGGGGCTTATCTCCCCAGTCCAGTCAGTGTATTGCACTTTCCCAAAGAGCTTCCCCTCAAGGCCCGCAGGAGGAGAGTCGAGCTGATAATACTGGACGTCTGGAGCTGAGCAGATCTCATACAGTAATAACTCCCACTGTCTCCCTTCTTTGCTCAATAGGTCAGGTCAAATGTCTGGTGGTTAGCTATTGGACAAAACACTCTGGGATTATCACAGCTTTTAGTAGTTTATGTTAATGCACTGCATATACTTGATTATCAGACATGGAGTAAATATACAAATAGTAATTTCCAGATTGTTTGACAGCATTTTACCTTGAGGTTTTGGTTGCATTACTCCTCCAGAGTTTTAGCTTCAGCCAGGCTTTTACCTTCATTTTTTCTTTTAAATCAAAAGTTCAGATATTTTGTAACTCAGTTGCTCATCTTTTGCATTTCAACTGACAGAATTTTATCCATTTTATTCAGGCTGTAAAGGTTTCACATTAAAACTCACATTAAATTATAATATTAACTATTAAATGAATTAATTTGAGTTTTAAAATCTGGAATCAGTGGAACCGAAAAATGGCTCCTCACACTTGCAAATTAATCAATCAGTCAAATTAAAACAAGATCAGCACATTCCCTTTGAAGCTACTATATGAGTTTTTGAGTGTTTAACTCTCAATACATTACATATTATATAGAATATGTTTGTGGTTACAGAGAAATATTTGAGAATTGAAACCATGTTTTCAGGTTCTTTATCGTGACACGGCTCAGGCACACAGACACAATCATCCTCTCAAATTCTCCTGCAGGAAGAAGCAGAGATAAAGTTTTCTGCACATATCCATCAAAATGACATTTGCCATTTCATGTTCCGAGATGCTTTAAATTTGCATAAAAAGTAAAATTAAATTCTTTTGGCTTTATGCTCGAAATATTAAGATGCTTGCCAACCTGCAATCCTACTTAAACTTTCTGTTTCTGCTCTCACTCGAATGAACAATGAGTGATCTGATCACAATTGCAAATAAGAGCTTCAATAGGCTTTTTTTATTGAAATATATAGGTTTCCAGTAAAGATCAGGCACAGCTGAATAGTAATTATAATTATAATTGAACCAATGTGACAGCGTTACCATTAAAAATGCCCTCTTCTGCACTCTTCTCTATTCTTTATGTTCAAATCTGTAGGTGTTTCCCAAGCAGAAGCTTTAAAGGAGGAGAATGACTCGCTGCGCTGCCAGCTGGACGCCTACAGGAACGAGGTGGAGCTCCTCAAGCAGGAACAGGGCAAGAACCAACCAATCAGGAGCGAGGAGGACAACACACACTCTCAGCAGCTCAACTTTCTCCAGCAGGCTCTGCAAGGCATGCAGAAGGTATCAGTTACTACACACATGTACACACACACACACACTTTTTACAAATCATCCATCAAGCGAAAAGTCAAATCCCCTCCTCGACGCTGTTCTGCATCAGGTTCTTGAAAGAACAAGGTCGAAGAGGTCAACCCATTGAATTTCTTCATGCAAGATGGAAAACATGACTGTCATTTATTCATCAGCCAGCACTTTAAAAGGCTGCTATGTGGGAATAAGTAGGAAAGTACAGCTGTCTGGAGGAGCAGTTCGTCTTCTCTGAGGAGCTGCTAAAAAAATCATTTGTTAAGGTTTACTCTGGTTAAAAGAAGGCTTATTCACAGCTGAATGAGTTTTACTTGGAAATGGAGGGTTGTGTGCTATGAGTCGAACAGCACACAGATAATTCTTGGAACAAACCCAAGGCTATTAAAACTATTTTAGACCTTTTTTTTTCAAACAAAGATAATGAAAAGTATTGGATTTTTTTTTTTTTTGTCCTTGAAAAAGTGCCATGAATATCTTCAGTACATTGGCTTCTCCACATTGCTGCACAGCACAGTGTGGTTAGCAGTTTGCACCGTAGCCTCACATTTAGAAGATCCTGGGTTTGATTCCAGGTTTTTCAGGTGCAGAGTTGACTTTTAGTTCTCCTCGTGTTAGTGTGACTTTCCTCCACCATCAGAAACATGTTCGCATGTTAATTCTTGTCCATGAACGCAGCGCTGGCTTGGACCTGGAGTTGGTCCCCAGGCTTTACTCACTGCTCCTGATGGATGAGTTAAAAGCGAAGAGCCAATTAAATTATGTAACACTTAGTATAATTGTGCGTGTGGCTATAAGAATTTTCTTCCTCTTCCATTTACACATTAAATCATCTCAGTGGTTGGTACAGCTGTGTTTGGTTGGATTGTAATATTTTCACAAGATGCAACATGTTTGCAACATTTATGATGAAAGAGACGGAAAAGCAGTGTCAAAAATAAAGAAATATTATACAAAATAGAAACTATAACACTAGAAAATTGAATCATATGAACAATTAAAGAATAAAATATCTTCCAGAAAGTAAAAGACAGTAAAGTTAAACTCAAAAGCACTTAAAAATAAATGAAATAATGAACGACAACAGTTGTATAAGATGGTATAGGACACAACGTTGTTATAAAAATAATAACAATAACATCACTTGTAATGAAAGAAAAACCCTTAAATCTATCTCTTCAATACTAAATCATTACTAAATTGACTCGTTCTGACATTTTCGAGTGTCCACACTTATCTGGCTGTCAGTGTTAATAGAAATCCTGATCAATTCATGTTCAGAAGAAGAAAATCCATTAGGGCCTTGCTGTTCATGTGAGCTTGCAGAGACTAATTACCTCTGCAGCTTACGTCTCCTATGATGTGTTTATGAAAAGATTAGGCGAATGGATTAAATGAATTGGAGGACACTGAAATCGGATACATCCACCTTTAATGGGTCCTCATGTTGTATCATGCAGAAATTGCATTGAAATATCATCGGTATGTACCAGCGACCTGTTTCCTTGGTTGTGAATTAAAGTGCACGTAATTTCAAAATATCTAACATTTAGCTTTGTAGATAAAGAATTTGCTGGATATAAGAGCCCCCGCTTAACCAGACAGCCCCCACCCCTGTGACCCAGCAGGATGTGAATTGATAAATCTGTGTTAAGCAGAAAACTTCAGAAGAGAAACTGAAATATTAATAATGTTGCCGATGTATATGTAATTTGCAGTTTTTGTGTGTTATAAGCAAAGGATTTTTTTTAAATGACTCCTCTTGGACTCCTAACAGACTGGAGTGAAACAGAATATGATGCAACAATTGTTTTCTCTCTTAAAAATGTTATTGCAAATGTAATTCATGTCAGTGTCTAATTGCTTTTTTTGAACTTGGCTTTAGTTCTAATTACCAGTGTCAGGATTTCATGCTGAATATTGAAACAAATGGCCGATTGTTATTGTGTTTTCAGAGCAGTCTGAGTACGAGGTTAGCATCGTCACGGTTAGTTAGTTCACAGTAGCTTTAGCGGCTTACTGTTCTCCCTTCTCTTTTTTTTTATTAATTTATTCTCTTTTTTTTTTGCAGCAACTGTTAAAAATGAGGGAAGAATTAAAACAGCGGGAGGCAGAGCTGGAGAAGAGTTTGGAGGACAAACAGCAGCTGAAAAACCAAGTCCAGAGCCTGAAGGAAGGACTGCAGAACCTGCAAAACACACATGCAATGCAGGTCAGTTTGACTGAAATCACTTCTGAGCAGACTGAGTTTACAGAGAATATAGAAAAGGGAGAAAATCCACCATGTTGCCTTGTTGTTTACATAAGAAAAGCTCATTTCTGGGTTACCCTCTGTTTGAAAGTGAAAGGCATCTAATTTGCACTTTAATAAGAAAGAAATGAGTTCAAGATGATTTCCAATGCTTCAAAGTTATTGAAGAAATAAATCATCAATAAACAGTAGGAGAGAGTGTGATGATTGTAATAAGCAGTTTTGGGGTCGAGAAAATGACTCAATTATTAGTGACTAGTTTAAAAATTCTTTCTGAACTCATCAGATGTCCCGATATAGCTGTTTTGGGTGAATCTTTCTAATATCAACACTGCGGGGAAGGGCCAACCGCAGCGAGACGGACCGTTTCTGACTTCAATCAGTGTTCTGGTTTTCCCATTTTCCTCCCAGGGAGCTTATTTCATTTTTTAACAGGCAGTGTAATCGACTCTTTAATTTCTAATTTCCCTCCCAAAAAGTTGATAATACAGCTTTCACATTTTAAGGTTATGATTTCCCCTCATTTTGTTTTTATTAGTGTACCATAATGGATCTGATGGAAAAAAAAAATACTCATCCGGCAAAAAGTCATTTGAAGGAGTGTTTGCCTTCCTTTGTGCACAGTAAACTTTTTTTAACAAAGGTTTAGTATCTTTTAAAGTTTGTTCGGAGACATTTTATACAAACAGAAAATGTATTTTATGGTCACAGATGGCAAATAAAACACTGCATACCTGTAGTGCTGAAATGATTAATCTCTTACTCAGTTGGCAGAAAGCTATTAACTTTTTAGTAATTATTATTAATCATTAATCATCCTCAATAATTACATTTGCAACTTTTAATCATTACTGTGTTTTTTCAAGCAAAACGACCAAATACTTGCTTGTTCAGGCTTCTCTAATGTGATGTTTTGATGCTGTTTTGTCTCATATGAAATTAAAGAGAATGACTCTGGGTTTTGAAGTGTTGATCAGATGAAGCAATTGACCTGATAACTTCACCTTGAGCTCTGGGAATTATTTTTATTTTACTGTTTTGTCACTTTCTTGATTAAACAATGAGTCTTGGAAATAAACAGCAGATCAATCAGTCATGAAAACAGTTAATAGCCGCAGCACTATGAGTTTTTACAGTCATAAATATGAGACGTGATAAATAAGGCCGTTGTCTCAGGTAGAAGGAGATGAGTCATGCAGCTCTTGTTTCAAGTGCAGTGCAATTCAACTCCTTAAGCGATGATGCAGAAAGTTTGGAGTAAGTAACTTTTGTAGTGTGTCTGTTTTGAGTAACTGAAAGTTGAGAGTCAGCACTTTGTGAGACCAACAGGCCTTTATGCAGTCATCTCTTTTTCACGCCTCTTCACCGTGCTTTAAGGAGGGACGCCCTCCCCTGTTGCCGTCACCGTGTCCTCATGGAACTCCCTGGGTGAGCCATGAGACCGAGGCAGCAGATGACTGCATACAGGCCGATGTTTTCCATTTGCAAATAATGCAAAACATGTCGTAAACATACGGTTACAGAAAACTGTGTATATAAAACAAAGCATCATTTTTTACATATAAATAAAACCTCCATTTTTACACACAAACTGAATACATTCCCCTCCTCCTCTATCAGACAGGATGTGTATTTGTCCACTGTATGTTCTCACTGCAGCCACATAAGAAGCCAAGAACACATGCATTCATTTCCTGACTGGAAACATATTGAGCATGGCTGACCGCAGTTAAATTGTTTCCTCACTCGTCTGCAGCTGAAATTTAATGTGTCCACCAGAAACCCAATGATGAACTCTCATTGTGAACATTTTAACCCTTTGGGCTCCATCTGCAATGACCATAAATGAAGCATTCCTTTGTTTTTTTTTATATTAACCAACAGATCACTTTGATACTTCACAACAATCCAGTGATCACCAGGGAGGGAGACATTGCACTAATGTGATCCACTGGTGCAGCCTCAGAGCTGTTACACGAGGCCACATCATCAATAAGAGCCACTCCTGCTACATTATTTATCTGTCTCTATTTCACATTTGTTATTTGATGGAATGTGTTGCTTATTGAGGCTTTTCCCCCAACAAATCTCCATCTCATATTGATCGGAAGCAGCTCTAATGCTACAAGAATACATCGCCAAACACAGTGCAACGTGATCTATGATCTCGTTTTATTAATATCAAGTTTCAATTCCAAGGGTCATTTTTCTCTGTTGCACATGTCGTGTTTACTAATGTTTCAGGTGTTGTCCCATATTCCCAGAATCTAAGTGCTAATGTTTGTGCATGTTCCTCCTGGCTCAGTATAATGAGAGAAAGGGCTGTCATTAAAATGAGCCTCGGGTTCAATCACCTATTAAATTGGATGATAATACAAGCAAGAGGATCTCAATCCATGTGGGGCGCTGCTTCATGTGTCGCCTGTTAGCTCGGAGACGAACGATCTGACTGCAGGTTTCACATGACGCAGAGGTGAAATATTAATTTGCTGAGGCGTCTCTTGCTTCAGATCAGCCCAAGTGACAGAGTTGTCAATAGCACGGTAATGGTGATGGGTTTGATTAGAAATGTGTCCCTGGGAAATATGCTAATTAAATTCCTGCATGTGGGAAAACATGAATCATGAGAGGCAGCCTCATTACAGGTAGAAGGAGAAATCAATTTTTGTGTTTAGGTTCCCTAGAAGATTAGCGGTTGTTATGGGGTGATTTGTCATGTTGAAGAGATCTCTTCATGTCATCAGTTCTCCTTCACCGTTCCTGCTGTCGCCACACATTATCGGACTCACACCGGCACAGGTCATTGAAGCTATTAACCTTATTACCATTATGATCACAACAGCGGCCTTTTCAGTACATATTTTAGTGCTGCCAGTAATGATTATTTTCATTATTGATGATCTGTTGATTATTTTTCTGTTGAGATAACACATTATTTAGTCCCTCGTATGAGTTAAGATTCAAAAAATGCTTGAGCCTGAACTTCCAATCATGAAACAGCATCTTTTCTTCAGACCTTTCCAGCCCTGTAAAGGTCATGGCCTTCAAACTTGACACTCTCTGTTGTTCAAAGCCGATAAAAGCTGAGTAGAACTCCTTTAACAAGCGAGCTGATTTTCATGTGTAAAATCAGCAGAGTGACCCTTTAATTGATCAGTCATCGAGTCTATAAAATAGTGAAAATGTGTGAGCTTATCCGAGGCAGAGTAGGGTATGTCCAGCCAAGAAAAGCAGTGGGTTATATAATAATGTTTTTATGCTTGTTCAAGATAAGCTAATTTCTGGTCATTATCCAAAAAATAAACAGTGCCTTTGTTTGTCTGTTTTGGCGCACTGTGCTTGTTAACACTTAGCTTATTTCTCTTTGGCCTTTGCTAATATGTTTCTAATGTGCCACAGCTGGAGATGTCCAAGCAAGATGACAGAGGCAGCGAGGAGAGCGCTAATCAAACCAATGTAAGAGGAAAAAAAAGTTTGAGCCCTCCCCACTCCTCTCCAGATATTGTTTTGTGTCCTCATTCTCCCTCCTTCTTCTTTCTCTGACTTTCTTTCCCAACTTCTTCCAGTGACATGACAGATTATTACAGGCCAATCCAATTCACAGTGACTGCATTTGTCATTGAATAAATCACCTAGACACAACTAGGCTAGGAAACAAAGGAGTCATAAAGCCAAAATGGCTCGCACTTGTGCATATGCCTGCACGGCCACACAGACACACACACACTTGCATGGTGTTATAGATAAATTAAGAGCATAATAAAAGGCCAGCAGGCATCCCACACATGCACACACACACACACACACACACACACACACAAGTGAAGCTAGTACACACAATGCTATGTAGGACAACAAACAGACAAAAAGTCTTCTGTTGTTCCTCTGCCATTTTTCTGCCACCTGTCAGAGATCTGAAACAACAGCTTGATCACATGCCTTCCAAGTCTCTTCCTCCTTCCCTCGATTTCCTTTTCTTACACCCGTCTGTTTATTGTGTCGGTGTGTGTGACAGGCATTTCATCCCTCTATCAGAAATATAGCTGCTGGCTGAAATTTCTCCCTCGTCTCATTATCCTCATCCTTATTGTCTCTTTGTATTAAGGTGTTGGTGGGGAAACTTTCTGATGTGTTCATTCTTATTCCAGTTTGTTTTTCCATTGTGTTCCATGCATCAGCTTAAGTTTAAGCTTGTTTACTTCTTATCAGCCACAGCCAAAGTTGCTGCTAGCAGATTTATTTAAGGTAACTTTTTCTGTGTATGTGTGTCTGTGTGTGTGTGTGTGTGTGTCTGTGTGTGTGTGTGTGTGTAGGAAGCTACAGTATCAACAGTGGTGTCCTGCAGTCAGGAGAAGGAAGGACCTACAGAGAAGAATCCGCCGAGTCCCGTCCACTCGGAGAGGGAAGCTCTGCTCGTCGGTACGCTGATGCTGATCCTGCACTAATGTAACTGCTAAAACCAGTTACACATAAATTTTGCATTTGCTGTATAGTTTCATAGAAACTTCTCAGCAGTAGGAGTAGGAACTGCATACAACAAAGTACAAATTGATATTGTTTTTATGCGTTTCTAGAGGTACAACTGGATTTGCACATATATTGGGAAACACACACCACAAAAGAGCATCATAAACTTGAAAATGAAATTGAAACTGAACTAATTAGCACATCTAAGCGTTTAGTATGTTTCAAACAAACTATATTGTACAACTGATTATCCACTGACATATTCTAAGTGCAGAAGTGTTTATACTTTTTTTCCAAATGGCTGCACTGCCACCCTGAATCACCTCCAGGCTGCACTCCCACTGCCTCCCTCATCTCTCTCCAAGAATTAAGGTGCTTTCAGACAGTCAGTAGTTGAAACTTTTGTGTTCCCTGCATTTGAACTGACGCTGGCAGAAAACAACAGAAACACCACAGCTCCTGGCTACTTTCAATCCTATGAGTGTGTGAAGACAGCTGCTGTCCACCCAGGATAATCTCATTATGCTGCTATGGGATGTAGCTTTATATAGAGGAAAAGATTTTCAATATGACACGATCATAAAGCAAGTTTTGCTAAGGACTATCATTGTTTAATGTCCCAGACCAAATAATCAGACTCCGAGCCTGATGCAGTACCATTTCTCTTCATTTATGTGTCTGTTCTCTGCTGGTGTATACGTTTTAATATCCGAGAACTCCAAAAAAATCAGTTCTTGTGTAGTTTCCTGTGGTTTCCACTGTCACACAGTGAGTTGCATTGGCAAGCTAAATAAGTTGAGCAACCATAAACTAAACAGAAGAGCTTTGTAAAGTCCCAAGAACTGCAGATGCCCTCTCTGTGTTTGCTGCTGCCTCTGCCAGTGTTCATATTAAAAACAGTCATAGTCATGAGAAAAGTGAAAGAGGAGTGTTAAAGACAATTTTCAATCATTTGCATTTGTATTGAAAACAGTTGGACATTGACCCAAACCTCCTCTTTATAAGTACAGATGCCTCAAGGTGGGTTGTGAATTACTGCCTGAGATCTGTGCAGTGGTGGATAGCTGTGTCAGATTTTATTTATGCAAACTTTTATCTCCTCAGATAATAATGAGCTTACATGTTGCATATTCCTACATACATTTCTACTAAATAAAAGCACCTTTCAGTTACTGACACACACAACAAATGTGGGGTCAGGAGGTATCACAGTTTGGGGTTGTTGGTTGGTGTCTGGAGCTGCAGGCGATGCACTTGATGGGTGTTAGAAGAGGCCAAGACACAACAAAAATTCACAGATCTGTGGGGCCCATAGGTCAGTTTGCGCCCGGGGCTCTTCAGCAGGTTACCACGGCATTGTGGTGTGAAAGCTGCAGAAACTCGGGCAAACACCCTTCAGGTACAGCATGAGGCACAAATGCGCACAGAGACAGCAGAAATACTCAAACAGAGGTGAACAGATACAGATTTGCTCTCGCTGATGCATTTTGAGATGCATCTCATCTGGTAGAAATGTGCTACAAATTTGCATGAAATTGTAAAACATCCTCTTGAGATTTTCATCAGATCCAAAAAAAAAACCTAATCGTCATAGTTTCCTTTTATCTCGAGCTGAATCAAAGGAGGAAATGTCCTGTAAAATAAGAGGAACATTTGGAGTTTCTGTTACCGTTAAAAGTGTTTAATGATCATCTGTGTGAAACATTTACTGATAATGAGTCTGAGTCTCGGTGTGAGCGCCGGCACTCGTATTCTGGCAAACGGCACACACGCGGAGTGGGTGCATGTTGTTAAAGCAAACGTCTGGAGGGCATGTACATTGGCTCTTTAAGGCAAATAAACACAGACAGCAGAACCACTCCAGTGGGCGATTTCATGCAAATGAATCAACGTGAAATTTTACTTGGTGTTGTATCTCAATGCACCATTAGTCTCCCAGTCAGTCTCTTTTTCATTGCCAGCGGAGCAGCTCCAGGCAAGCTCATTGTTTGTGTTCAAGTATCGACTGATGTCCTGCAGGTGGCAAAAATGAAGCCTCGGAGTAGTAATTTCTTCTTAAAAGTCTCAAATGATTGTGGTATTGTTGCTCTAGTGTTCAATCCAGTGGAAAGCTTTGTGACTTGAAAACTGTGTGCTTCAGCCGTCGGTCCCTCGGTGCTCCGCTGGTGGTTAGTTAGCAGGTAAAGCAGGGGATTATTTCTCTCCTGGCCCTGTTTGTTAGCTGATAGCAGATGGTTTGTTTGAGTTTGGGGAAAGTGTGGCTTTGATGGGAAACAACGGCATCAAAGCTGTCATTAAACACTCTTTCTAATCTGGAGACAGAATATACAAGATGTGCTTAACAGTACTGGGACTCTGAGAGAAGCCACTCGAAACTCCTGAAAGACTCAGCCGGAGGAGAGGAGAAGACAGTACATCCTCTCGCAGTTTGTCTGAGTTTGACAGCTGACAGAAACTGGATATTTGTGACATTCTCCTGTGTTAACATCTTTGCATGACTTGTTTTTTTTTCTACCTCAGGGATCATTTCGACGTTCCTGCATGTCCACCCGTTTGGAGCCAGCATCGAGTACATCTGTTCCTACCTGCAGCGTTTGGACACCAAGGTAACAGGCACGCAGGATTCAAAACTTCCACCGTGGAGTTCATTAGCAAAGCTGAGCTTCAGTAACACTTTAGATCACATGCACCCATGCAGACACTGTGTCGGTCCCCCCCCACAGGGCTGACATATGGGCTTGTTGTATGCCAGGGTCCCTGCTGTGTGGTTGAGACACAGTCCCTCAACACAAACAGTGCTCCCCGTGCTTTTACAGCCCTTTCCATAGAAAGTGATGCTTTTGGAGGAGATGTCTTTGGATGAAGTTGAGGTTTTTAAAAGGAATGGTTTGACATTTTGTAAAGAGCTCTTTAAATCTTTATTCAACTCTCTGACAAAATGTCAAAGTATCTCTTTGAGCAATCAGGAACTAGATTTGGATTGAGATTTTTAATTTGGTTGAATTCAGCATTTACAAATCTGTTTTTACACATTTCATCTCAATTGCTCCTCATCAGAAAAGAGCAGCTAAACACTTATCATAAGAATTTTTTTTTTATCTGCCCTCGCTTAAAATGACTGATATCAATGAAAGCAAGTTAGTAGAGAGTTGGCATTAATTCTTAAATGGCTAAAACTGAAGGTTTGTCTGTTTGCAAGTAAACGTGGCCTTTGCAGCTGTTTGATCACCTCTGATCACTTTGCAATAATTTCATAACCCCTATTTTAAAAATTTGATGCCTGCCATATCTTTTTTTTTAATGATCAACTAATGGATCTTTTTGTATTAGAGTCAGCAGCTTGGCAAGTAAATTAGGCTGCAGCTATTAAATCAATAGTTTTAACTGGCTTCAACTTCAACTTGAGTGTTTCAGGCTTCTCTACAAAGGAAAGGTGTTTAAAAAAGATTCTGATATGGTTAGTGGAAATGATAGTGTATTTGAATTCGACAGCTGTTATAAAACAATCCCTAGACCTAAAGGCAGCAGAGGAAACACTCCCAGAGAGAAGATACACAACAAAAAAGTCTGTCACACACAAAAACACACTCACAAACAACATCAGAAACGATGAATCAGAATACTTCAGAAACTGTTTTGGAGAAAGTTTCTCTCACTTTCCTAAACTGGTATTTCACAGCTATATGTCTTCGCCATATCTGGCTAGATGTGTGATTTCCCTTGATGCCGAAACATATTAAAACTAGTACTGACACTCGAAGCCAAACAACACCCTCAATCCTCAGACACCCTTAGTTTCCACCCTGTCTGGTGAAGCACAGCTATTTTATCCCCATCGTTCTGCAGAGGTATTTTAGACGTATTATCGTTCTTCACTGCCTCTTACAAAAGGCTTTCAAAATGCCAACTTTCAATGTCACCTCCAGAAAGGTAACACTGAGATTAATGGCCATGTCTGCTCTCGGCCCCAACAAGAAGACCCTCAGAAAAAATGGCCGTTGTCACCGCTCCCTTTGCAGCCGCGGTCTCTGGCCAAACAGAAGACACGTTTAAAATAAGACTGTCAGATTTCAGGCTGCTCAAAACTTGCTCATTATTTGGAAGAATTAATTCACCATCTCCAAAAACTTTGTCTCTACGACCACAAAGTTGCCCCAAGAAATTGCTGTTCTCTGTAAAAACTCTCTGAATATGTTCATCACCACCCTGACTCATTCTCACACATGCAAAGAATAGAGTGTGACTGTCTCCTCTCGTGCCTTTTGGGTTTTTTTGTCTAGAGTGTCTGTGTGTTCTTGTCAGTGTGTGTGTGCGTGAGCGCATACGCCCACGCTTTGTCTGTCCGTGTGTGTGTGTGTGTGTGTGTGTGTGTGTGTGTGTGTCTGTGTGTGTGTGTGTGTGTGTGTGTGTGTGTGTGCGTGTGTGTGTGTGTGT
>JAQMCX010000058.1:18237132-18268164 GCA_029814765.1 Acanthurus leucopareius | reverse complement strand
CGCTTTGTCTGTCCGTGTGTGTGTGTGTGTGTGTGTGTGTGTGTGTGTGTGTGTGTGTGTGCGTACAAATTCGCCTGAGCCTGTGTGTGTCGTTCTCACACTGACTCTCCGCTACACACATCAAGCAGCCCACAGAGTTTTATCAATATCACTGGCTAGACTTCTCAACAACAAGCCCAATCCTCTCTGCTTATCTAGTGGCTCCACACACAGCTCCATTGTCTGCACTGACACACCAGTCCTATCTCCATGATGGACATTAATGCATCCTGACATCAGCACAGGGCTTGAACAATCTTCTTATTAATGCAAGACACTGCAGGTTGTCTACAGGGGATTTTGGCAGTGTCACCTCAGGATTTTCATTGACTAATGATGGTCGACCCACCCAAACAGTGCTGGATTGCACTTAGTCATAAATTTACTGACACTATAATTCTTTTATTGCATTGGAGGTGTGAGGGTAGTGAGTGAATCTTTTGTAAGTGTGAGTAGAGAGGAGGTTTGGAGTGTGTAAAAGAACAAACTTTGGAAGGATGAGCAATGTCTAAAGTTAACTCATTGTTTTTGGAAAGAGCTGGTAAAGAGAGTCCTATTTAAACCACAAAATATTGACTCAGCATTTCTCATAAGAGATGCTCTATTCTCTGGAAAGAATGAGCTCATAAACAATTAAGGAGTGTAGGTACACACCTTGGAAATTCACTGGGAAAATGTCACAGCAATGAATACAACATGTTTTTCAGTAATTGGAATAAAATGCACTTGAGATTTCTTGAGAAACGAGTTGTGCTGTCTGTAAACAAATCCCTATATCTCCCAATGATATGTTACTTGTTATGTGATTGTTTCTTACATTTAATGTTATGAGATATTTAGACTTAAAATGAGACAAATACATTTTATAACTTTAGATTTTCTGCGTTGACAGTGACAGATTAAGACTTCTTTAATTACAAACTTTCATTCATTAATTTAAAAAATCCATGCACTAAAAGAACGCAAAGCAAGTCACATTCCTCAAGTTGTGTGACTACGGAAGCTGTTGTCACAGTTACAGGGAGTGTGTAATAGGTGGAGTTAAAGCCGAGGCATTCAGTTGTCCTCAGTCTTCTTACACAACAGGAGATGGTCCTGACAGGTTCATCTCAAGGCAGTTTGTATTGTATTAATATTTAAATGCTCTTTACAGAGTGAAATCACATAAATGTAACAAATGGCTCAAGAACTAATGGAAATACAATAGTAAGTCAATAAAATTGTAATTAAAAAATGTGACCAATGATGTTGAAGAGTCCAGGAGCTAAAACTGAGTTTAAGTGAGGATTTACAGCAAGAAAGGATCAAAGCTCAAAGCTCTAACGTGATATTGCAATATACTACTTAACTTGCTGTCCTTTCTGATTGCGATCTGTATTAAAGAAATACTTAAAAACTAAAAAGAAAAAAGACAAAAGGAAAAGATGCTCGATATAAAAACAACAGAACAATGTGAGATTTCAGGAGAGGAGTTTTCGAGTTAATGGGCCCAGACAGCAAGTAAAGAGGCTGTCACAATTAAAGAGAGCAGAGCAGATGAACCCAATCACAGATGACAGGCAGGTATAAAATAAAGATTCTTTATTGAAAATAACAACAGCAGGCTGACACAAACAAAGCAGATGACTCAACACAGACAGAAATAAAAACTTGACGAAAATACAAACTAAACCG
Source organism: Acanthurus leucopareius (assembly GCA_029814765.1). Taxonomy (NCBI): domain Eukaryota; kingdom Metazoa; phylum Chordata; class Actinopteri; order Acanthuriformes; family Acanthuridae; genus Acanthurus; species Acanthurus leucopareius. Next base: position 18,266,451 of record JAQMCX010000058.1, on the reverse strand, counting down.
ATGACAGGAGAGAGGCAGGTGAAGAAGTTTAGGTGAGGGGAATGAGACTATTTACAAAGAAAGGAGATGATTGGCTGGTGAAAACACTGGAAACGAGGGGCTAATGAGACTGATGCAGGGCAGGTGTGAAGGGAAGGTGTTAAAGAAAATAACAGGCTCGGGAGGATCACAGGAGGGAAATGCAGAGCAAACACAAAAACCTAGAAAGCAAAAAAAAAGACAGGAACATGATGAAGGTAAGATTTTCAGACCGATAGAAAGGTTCCCCTGAGGATGCCAAACCACTTTTAGATTTATACAAAGCTAAGAATAATCATAGATATAAGCAGAAGCCTGACCATAAATCAACCTGAAAATGTGGTTTACTTTGGAGAAGCAGGACATAATGCAGGAGGTATCTATAAAATCAGGTTTTACTTGGACATTGAGCTGTCATCCTCATAACATCACAATGGTAATTGTTTGTCACTTTGACAAGAATTATAAGGGACCTAAGATACATCCCTGTGGAGCCCCACCAGATAGTGGAGCGCAAGAAGAGTCTTCACCCACCACCACAAAAGGTGGTTACTAGAGCAAACCATCACTCTGTGAAGAAAAAACAAGTTTAAAGCTGATTAAATTTGAATGACACACGATGCCAATAGCCTGCAGCAAATCAAAGATTGGATTGATTTTTTTCTCTAAACACTCAAACTAAATGGCAACTTAGAAATTAAAATTTTAACAACATTGAGTGTATGACTATGTCAAGTCTCTGGTTCCTTGTCTAACCCTGGTCTGATATGTGTGTGTCTTCAGATTAACCCCAGTGAAGTAGAGGCTCTTCTCTCTCGGTTGCCCTGCACCTTCAGACAGGAGCTGACCGGAGTCGGAGCGAGTCTGGAGAAACGCTGGAACTTCTGTGGCTTCCAGGGAATCAAGAGCACGTAAAACTCTGCTGGCAACACCTCTGGGACATGGAAGAGACGAAAAGCAGACAAGGCAACGCAGGGACACTGTAGAGATATAAAAGACACAGTTAAAAGCCCACAAATATCAAAGACAGTGGACTGTACCCGACTGTACAAGGACACAGAAGACTGAGCACAGATCTCAGATCAGGAAGGAATGTTACATGAGCATTTCAGGGACTCTGTGTAGGCGGCAGAGACATAAAAACGCAGCATTTCCTCGGTCACAGAAATGTTGAAACCAAAACAAGGTGACAAAGTCTTCATGAGCTTGAAGTCTCAGTTGTCTAAGTGTCTGCAAAATATTTTTAGACATAACGACTATCTGGGAGTTACAGAAGAGCACTGGTCCCAACAGTCACTGGATTATTATGTAGTTATCACCCACATGGGCAGGGCATTGTACTTTCGGAGCCTACAATTCGCTCTGTATGGTGTTAAGTGTGGGCCAGGACTACAGGGCTATCCAAGGAGGCTTATCAGGGTCTAACTGAACACTTCAAACCTCCAAACCCTTTTGGCCTCCCTCTCTTCTGTTTTTGCTGTTCCTGGTTTGTAACATAGATCAAAAAAATGGATATATTTCTTCATTTTCTGTAAAGGCTGTTAACAGTTGCATAGAATCATTTGTTGTAATACACTGTAAATGCTTGGATGATATTTTTGACTATAAAAAGACGTTTTGAGTATATAAACATGAGTTTGAGTTCATTTTTATATACATTTGATGTTTGGAAAGGCTGTAAAATAACTGTGTGTGATTCTAGTGCAGTTGTACAAATATTTTTTAGGCCAACCTTTACAATCAGTCTTGGGAGACACACACACACAGAAGTCCTCTGCTTCTAAGTTTATGTCCATTCTGGCTCGAAGTGCTTTATTTGTCTTCTGATGTCTACTGTTTTGCTTTATCTTACAATAGCTGTGTTCAGTGATGGTTTTAGAAGCTTACATAAGAACATTTGTGTCTTTCAAAGTCAATTAAACCCGGCTGTTAGCCTGGCCAAAGATGTTGCACAGCAGCATCACACTTAACTTGGAAACACACCTAAGGGAACATGTTAATGATGTTTAATTGGTGAGGCAGTTGGTGTAGGTTGTTGCTGCTGTGGCGTGCACAAAAAATATTTGTGTGTGTGTCTGTGTGTTTGTGTACTACTTGCCTGGATCCATATATTAAGTGGTTATACAACACTCTACAGAGGGAAGTTTTTTTTCTCCATCTTCGCCAGATAGAGAGCTCTTGCCGCCAGGACTGAAGGTTCCTCCCAAAAGCCCAGTCAAGCATTCTTAATGCTCCTCCACTGGGCTATTTGGCGGCGTGCTCTCTTCTCCCGTCGCTCTGAGAAACAAAGCTTTATTATTACACATGATTTGCTCTCATCGGCCTCCTCCGTCTCCTACGGGCAGTGCATTTGAAAAATTAGCGTTCATGCACATGTCAGAATACTAGTCCTTGTACCTGAATTAATAATGGGGAATGAGTATGTTTTGCCCACAAGCTCCTACAAGGCTTTTCTTCCTCGTGCATGTATCCATTATTAACAGCACTGGTTTGAAAGAGAGGAGGGTTTCATGGGTGAAAAGTAAACTATCCGTCGTAGGAGTGGAGTTGTTTGCATGTTAAATACAGTATGTAACCTCCAACCCACTTAGTTTGTAGGCGTCTGTCAAGCATGATTAGGAGTAGAGTGAATGCTGTTGCTGTAATGCAATGCATGATTTTTTTTTCTTTTTTTTTAAATGTAGTCATAGCAATGTCCAAGTGCAAACGATCAAGCCTGCCTCTCTCTTCTTGTAAGACATTTTCTAGATATTTGTTGTGATGATGATGTTCCTGATAGATTAGGGAACTGCAAATTCATTTCAGCTTCTGCCTGCCTGATGGTGCACTTGGGATCGTGAGAGATGTCGGCTGTGCAGAGATGTGCATCACTACACCTCCTCTTTAACTGTGAGACTTGATCTCAGCAGAACATCCCTGATGACAAACTGTACCACACCTCACTCCAGCCTCTCCTCTCTCACTCATTAAGTTTCTCCCTTGCTCTCCCCGATATAAACAAAACACTAATATGGTGCATTCTTCTCGTTCAGAAGCTGCGTTCTGTCTAGCGTTTCCTCCCAACTGAGTTGCCATTCCTACGCACTGATTGACTGGAGGCACTGGCAATTCATCTCTTTTACGGCTGTTTGTGTGAGCGAGCGAGCGCGCACGCACAAACATGCCTGTGATTGTGCATCAGGTTCTCGGGCATCACACAAGGAGGTAAACACAGACTAATTAAATCCAGCAGCAGTCCCCGGTGAATGCCGCTCTCCATTCACTGTTGTCTTCTCATCGCTGTGACACAGTGAGGAGTCTCCTCATTAATTCAATTCAAGGTGTATGCACGCAAAAGCTATTCAAGGGTGTGATTTACCTCACCAACAGTGATGATGCTGCAGGAGGCCTCCCTCCCTGTGAAGTCTCTGAGAGAAACCTTGGAAATTACTTTGGGCTGATGTTAAGCTTTAGCAAATACTGAGCCTGATTTTTACATTTAAGGGCGTTAGTGTCATTCTGGAGGGATTTCTTAAAATTAGTTCCCAAATCCATTTATATATACTCGCGTCACGTTTAAGATAGTTATAATTAGACGTGAGGAGATAAGCAGGTTCTTTTGGGTAATATCATGATGCTCGAGATACCCTTAATTATCTTTTCCTCTCATGTAGCTTTCTGAAGGCATACTCATCTACTTGATTATGATTATGGCCTCCCTTGAGCGAGCAGGTGAGAGGATGCTGGCTTTGTATGCGGCGCATGTGGTCCAAAATAAGATAACAAATCACCTCAGATGGTGGATCAGAGTAACGCAGAGGGGCATCACTTCTAAGCTCTTCCTCATTGGTCATGGACCAACAAGTTTGCTAGTCGGAGAGTTTGGACACTCTGACAGACTGGCATCTCACAGAGCAGCGTACTGCTGTGTTGATTGTCACCAGATACATCACCACACATCCTCATCTAACTAGCTCACAAAGCTCATTGACATGAGGTAGTGAGTCAACAGCTCCTCCTATTGAGCACAACAGCAGCTACACCTCACACTCCGTCTTTTCAGCCAGTGGGCCAACGCTGGGGGTGTTTTACATTGACAGCTGTGTACGGCCACAGCGGTGAAGGACATGTTTATTTGGGTTTCTTTCTCAATAAAAGCTCCACGGTCCTCATTTATTTATGTATGCATAATAGCTTCGAAAATTTACTCTATATCCCGGGTGCCAGTGCTGCAGAACAGAGATGCAGTACAGCTCCAGAAACATGCGCCTGCAGGCACTTGGAATGACATCTTAGAAACCAGAAACTATGGAATATTAAAACTAGAACTAAAGAGATTTCTAATTCTTGGAGGATTATTAGTTTGGCAGGTAGCAAATCGTGTTTTGTACAATGTTTTTTTTGTTTGTTTTTTTTTTCTTTTTTGCATTTCAGTATGCACAGAGAATTGCATACACTTTTAGCCTGAATGAATGGCAAGTGTCGGAATAATTGCTTTACACTGCTCTCTGGGGTTTCTGGGCACAGGATATTGAGATGCTGATTTGAGTGAGGTATGACACACTCTGCATCTCACTGTTTCTACCCAATCTCTCGCTCCCTTTTCTTTCTTCTCTCTCTCACACACATAGTTCAGACACAAAGTCAGAAAGCACAGCAGTGAATGCCCAAAAGATATTTGTACCTACTAGGCAGACGCTGCCACGTCAAACACTCAGACCCTTTAGGTGACGGAAGGGAAATCATTAGAGGGGAAGTCTCTCTCTCTCTCCGTACCTCAGGAAATGTATTCATGGGATTCTTCTAAAAGTCTTTGCCGCTCAATACTGATCACTTAGAAGAAAATGTCTGGCCGGAGATCCTCCTCCTGTTGGGTCCAGAATTGGTATTTCTAGTCTATTAGGTGGTAAAACCAGTATGCCTGATCAGCGTGTTTGAGCCTAAATGCCAGCGCACTGAGGCTCATGCCAGGTTAGATGAGATAGTGAAACTCTTTGCTAATGAGGGATGGCCACTCTTCATGCTGTTATGAATCGAGTGACCTTTACCAAAGAAGAATTGCTTTGCACAGACAGCAATTATCTGCACAGTGGAAACTTATTTGAGAAAAGTATTTTTAGACCATGAGAGGTGGTTTGTTTGGCACCAGTTCTTTAAATGTTCTTTAAAAGTTCTGTTCTTATACACTGAGTGTGAGTACAAATATTTGCTATGTTTGGCAGCAGAGTTGGCAGAGAAACCTCATGTGGGGTTTTCAGTTCAGTGGTTGTAATATTTTCATCTGGTTCTTGTAGAAATGCAAACACCAAAAGGCCTGCAAGGAAGCCTGGCACCATAGGAGGTTAGGAGGAAGTATTGTGTGCATTAACCCAAAGGGACAGCACAATCAAACCCACAAAACCAAGTTTAAATCCATGGTGTAAGATAAGAAGCAGTATGGTTGGACAAAAAAAAGGAGGAGGTAGTAGAGGTCTGAATTATTATGCACATGAAGCCAAACAAGACATAGAAGATCCAGCGATGTCTCTATGTCCAATGAAAATAAACCCTTTTCCTGGAGTTACATCTTAAACTCAGGATAGATGGATGAGATGTGGAGCAGAATATAAGATCGGCCTACTGCTCCTCAACCCCCAAGTCAGACAAAGAGACTGGATCACAGGAACACTGAAGGCAGAATAGAGATGTGACTGGCATTAAGGCACCACTGGCATGACAGCTGAAAGCAGTGCAGATATGAACAATGTTACATTTAGACAACAACATCAAGAACACTGGTTGACAGTCATCAGTGTGGATTCAGACTGGTCCCATTCAATCCTGATTCTGAGAAAGTTAGGAAGCTGTGCAAAAAATTGTGTAAACCAGGGAGCAATCATTTGCATTGAACAGTGTTTACGTAGCCCATGTAGTAATAAAGTTTACACAATCATGTGTTTCACAAAGTGGTGAATCTTGCCCTAACCTCACTTGTGAATGACATTATTAGATTTATGAGGATTACCCCCCCCCCAGCTATAATACTATCACCTGTTGGCAACGGACCCGCTTATCTGTGGTATGTTTCTAGTTATAACACAGCCTAGGAAAAAAAAAGATTCCAGCTCAATGAATCACAACAATAAAATCCTGCTTTCTACTATAATGCATGAGTAACAGGTTAATAATGATATGATGTTAACATGAAGGCCTATATAATCTATAGTATGACGGTTATATGGACTTATTTCCTGCTTTGAGTCCATTGACTTCAATAAGTAACCTATTTTTACTGTTATACCTAACTTATACTTTTACTTAAGAGACCTTTTCAATTCAGACTTTTGGTTGTTAACGTATTTGCATAGTTTCTTGTCCTTCATTTTTTTTATGTATGTAAAAATCAACTTATTTTTAAGGGTGTTTGACATTAGCATCCATTTCAACAGACTGATCCTTGATTTCCCTAAAGATAAATAATAAAAACGGAAACGTAATGACAAGATTACCTGACCCGACTCTGCCCGTCACGTTAACCGTGGTGTCGGTTACCATGGTGATAAACTTCATTTTAAAAGGTGCCGTCTCGGTGATGTCATCATATTAGCCGAGTTAGCTAACCGTCAAGTTAGCATCCCAGCCCGCAAACATGGCTCCTTTTTAAAGTGCTGCTGGACGTGTAAGTAGAAAATCGTTTGCTGTCATGTTTACTGTAACAGACTGATAAGTTGAAAATATGGTGCCTTCAAGTGAGGTCATGTTTACCGTGTTTACAGCCACTTAAGGAATCACAACCAAAGGCGTTTAATAGTATCCACTGCTTTGTTAGCATAACATAGTTAAAGAAAATGGTCAAGTTACATTTCTGGTTCAAATCGACAAAGTTAGGCTATATGATGATTGCTACATTATAGGATGAAAAAATATACAGATATGTATGTTTCCCTAAGGATGAACCGGGATTACTTTGGTGTACTGGCTTTTGATTTAGTGCCACCATTTAATCGAAGTATAAATTTTTCCAGAATTTTTGTCATTAATAACATGTTAGCATCTTAACTCTAGCATTAAGCTCAAATCACAAGCTAACTTCTGTTGTCTAGTCCTCAATGGTTTTAAAAGTGGGACCGCCAGGGGGCACCAGGGCCACACTTTGAAAACCAAGATGAGAGAAATTATTTAAAGGTTAAAAAAGGTTTGATTGTTGTCCTTCTTCATCTTCTTTTTCTATGCCGCTCTTCTTCTTTTTTAAATTATTATTATTGCTATTATATGAATATATATGTTTTACTAATAGTATAAAACAAAGTTTTAATTACAAGCCTATATTTCTAATTACCCACCAGTCAAAACATCATTCCTCTAAGCTGCTCTTCTCCTGAGGTGAAGCAGAGCAATAAGTGCTAAATCACAAAAATGGATGGGACTTTTGAAAAGAAAAAGACATGATAAGCAAAGTTTACAAAGAATTCCGAGCCAGGTAAAAAAATGATGATGGTATCAAGATTTATTCTAGTGTCTGTTTAATTTATTCAGACAACTACTAGAATGTATTAATTGATATATCTTTTACATGTGTGACTACCATTGAAATAACTGCAGACTGTGGGAAAATAGTGAAATCAACATTCTGATTTAAATTGTCTTTTGATGCAGTCTGAATTATACTGTGGCCTTGTGGGCATTTCTGTAACACCGTCCCTAAATTTCTCTCCTCATTAAACAGTCATTACTGCCATTATCACTATCTATAATAATTGCTAAAAATCATTATTTAATAAGATATATATATATATATAGTAACCCAAAAAAAGGGAAGCTTTCTAACTGCATTTATCCCGGATGAACCGTAGAGTTTAATGAGTCTGTGTCATTAAAACTGCATCAGTCTTCAGCTAATGTCTTTTGATTCCTTGCTGCACAGCTTGATCAACATCCCAGGGATACACTCTAACAAAATCTGCAGTGACAGCCCCTGAGCTCTAACTCAATGCATGACTGACCCCTTATTAAACCTGATTGATTGTCAATGTCTGAGCCCTGTTCCACAAGTCACTGTCAGGGATTTTGTAGTTTTATATTTAAAAAAACCAGCAGTTTCTCAAGCAGGAGGTATACAGACAACAAAACCACTGAAACAAGCTGTTTACATTGGTCATATTTTTTTTATAAGTGGTATGAAGCTAGTAGGGAGTAATATCATCTCTCGTTTTTCAGATTAGGCTTGACTGTGACAAAAATAACATAAGTAAGTTCATAATTAGTCTTTTGAAGAAGTGCTACTAATTAATTAGCAAATTAGCAGCAGAATCACCAAACAACTTTAATAACTGGTCAGTAGTTAAAAATTCACAAACTTGGCGAGCTTCTCAAATGAGATTGTTTTTTATGAATTTTCAGCCATGTTTATGCAGAAAGAACACAGAGTGCAGACAACAGGCTGGCGAGGAAAACAATGATTTATTGGAGTTAAAAGGTGAGGTGACAGTGTAGGTGGGAGAGGATCCACAAGGACTACCACAAATATCATTCCTCAGAGTAGCGACAACATTGATAATTTCCTCGAGGTTGCATTTATGTGGGTTGTTTGTGACAGGTTTAACATGGAAAAACCATGAAATTGATTCAACAACTATATATGTATGCAGAAGAGACAAAGACAGAAGAAAATATCTTGAAATTAAATAGTCACACACACTGCATCGCTGAACGCAGTAAAATTGGAAAAAGAGAAATTCAAAAAGAAATTGAGTCATGAAAAAACAGATTATCTATTTGGATGGAACATACTTATACAGTCCTACCCTGTTTTAAACTTTGAATGAGTTTCCTCAGTCAGTCTTTTTTATGTCCTCGCTATTGATTACAGTTGTGGAGTCACACATTCAGATTCATGTGTGACCTTTTGCATGATTAATGGAACTGTCTTCATGTGAGAAACCTGCTTCATGCCAATTTCCTTGCACACCCAAGCCTGTAACATGTGTACTACTTTCTTCAGTTGCATTATGTAAATAACAAGAAACCTGCATTCTAATAAATGCCAAGTAATTAGAATGTGCAATGCTACTGACTGGTTTATGAATATTAATGGAATTTGACACCTTTCCACAAGGAAACAAACAAGCTGTGCTCTGAATTTATCGGCTGGAACATTTAAGGTGTCATTAAGATAGACTGAATTGGCATAGAGTTTCATCTGAAATACCACTAATAAAAATCCATTGGCTATGTACCTCACAAGTAGTTTTTTTTACCCATGTGGACAGCTTACCAGGTCAAATGTAGGCAATGTAATGTCAGAGTGACATATTTCCAGGGCAGCTTCAATAGAGTTTAATGGAAAAAATGTTCCCAGCAACATCAGATGTTTTTGTGTCTTGTAGAGTCTTTCTCAAGGTTCACTATGCTGGACCCAGATTCAACTATCTCACTCATAAAGGAGGCAGTGAAACTAAATAATGTGGTACAGTAGCCCAAATAGGCCATAAATAGTGAAAATGTCTACCCTACAGCGGAGTTCACAGCATGGTGAGGGAGCATATGAAGAAATTGTATCAGGACTGTGCAGAAATTCCAAATGCAGCAGTGAATTGACCATGAAAAATGCTCAGGTCTACACTGTGTAAATTTCAAGTTTTTGGCTTCAAAGTGAGGACTCATTCCAAACTTCATCCCTGAAAAATGTCAAGACCTTTCTCAGGGCAAGTCTTTAATTTCATTTCAGTATTTAGTTTTTGACTTCAGTGTCCTCATCCAACACAGACTTTGACCCAGCAGTATGAGCTACAATCTGAAACAGCATATGACACATTCAGATAAAAAAGACGAGGGACATCATAAATGGTCTATAAACCTATTCTTTTAACAATCTTCTGTTCATTTGCATAAAGCTAATAATGAAGATGATACTCTTTTAGCTATAATCTTTTAGCTATAATCATATTCATTGCATTGCAGTCAACTGTACCATCATTATTGACAAAATAAGATGGACAAGTAATGGAAAAGGAATTATTTGTTATCACACAAGCTAGGGTTTTCCACATGTTGCCTAAATTTATTTTTTAATTTTCCTTCAGCTTTTTAGTATAATTTTAATTTCAAGCTTGCTTTTTTATGTCATTTTATTTGTATGTCTTTGTTGTAACTGGAATTAGTTGTAAATTACATGTAATCTCACTTTTTTTTCCTTACAGGCTTTTGTAATCACTTTGATATCTAATGCCTCTTGCTGTTGTTTTGTTTCCTATCACAAGTCATTACAGGACTCATTGTCATTTAGTGATGCAAATAATCTGAAATTGTATTAGAGGCAGTATTCTATAATCCACCACTAAAAAAGTCATTTCTAAACTTATTTATCACCTCATCTATTTTAACCATACAACTTTAGGGCCTTCTCTTTTCTCTTTTTGACAATCATACTCTTCAGACACTAGTAAATAGTTACTAATAACATGTATAAGTGGTCCATTTTGAACAGCACACTTCACTGCATCTGAAAATCATGTAATACTGGCAGAAAAGAAAAAGTTGTGTTTTTTAATACTGTGCTCCAGAATCGACTGGCTTGACAGTTATCATAAATGTCCCAGTAGGTTGATAGCAAAGTCCAGATTTAGAGCATCGATTGCAGGAGTTCAGCAAATTTCCCAGCTCAGTAAAGTGAGACCCTGTCGATCATTTTCTTCACTATATAATGTGTTGCTTTTTTTTTTGTCTGTCAGCGGTGCAGAGATGGCTGCCAGCAAGATCACATCACTGTAATAAGCCAAACGAAATAGAGATACTGCGAGAAAAGTAGAGACAGTGACTGTTGAAAACTGTTGAAAATCTTTTTTATTTTTGCTGACAGCACAGGAACTAGCAGCACATATAATTTAATTAGACTTGTGTCTTTCTTATCAAAGTCATGCAAATTTAGGATTGAGTAAACCTCTTTGAAAAAAAAGTTTGTACCAAGCAGCATGAATTATCATATTGATAAGCATTTTCATTATCTGTACATCTCTGAAATTGTATTTTCTTTTTAATTATTAAGCCTGAAGTGAAGACACAGCCTCAGCAGGTTTGTGCATGGCAAACAGGTTTTCAACATGTAGGGTTTTGTTCGCTAAAATGCCCAAGGAGATTTAATAAAATAAAATCGGAAGTGCTCCTGAATTGCAAACAAGCTCACACTGACATGACACTCAATTATGTTGGTCGCTGTTGGTATCACACATCCTGAGGAAGTATCGTTTTCTCCAACACTGATGTTAACAGCTGGAAATCAAATGTAAAACACAGGCTGTTCATTTCTAATCATGGTTTCAGCTTTTAATTTTGTGTATATATGTGGGAAAAAGTAATCAACACCCAGCACAGGTGGGATGGTAATTATTACCTGTATATACAGTCATCTGAACTGTTGTTGTGCTGAGACACACAGTTGTTGTTCTGAATGATAATAGATATAATATATGTCTATTTCCATCTCCTGATTAGATTGTATTGAATCAGTGTGTGTTTGTGTGTGCGTGCCTTTACTGCTTCTTAGTTTATTATCTTCTTTGTTCTGGAGCTCAGGAAATTTTACTCAACTCCCTTATTCTACTTTTAGTCCAGGAAATCAACACCAATTTGTGAACAAAAAAGCGTTAAAGCCTTTCCTAACTTTTCAACAAAGTGGAATCAGTCATCCCAGATGGGAAACATAATTTGTCTCATACAAGTAAAATTAATTGGCATTAAAGGAAAAGGAAGAAGGAAGTGAGTCTGCCTTTCCACATTGTTTCGCTCAATTATGAATTCACACTCTTTAGTAGATAAATAAGTTGTTCCTTTAGCTTTTTGGCACACTTGCAGTAAAACCCTCCAGTGCCACCATCAGGCCAATGTTTATTGAAGACTCTTTTAATTTGTTTGGTCAGTCTTATGTAAATTAAATTGTGTTTTTCATGTCATGATTACTCATATTTAGCCTTCTAACTTTGACACATATCTTTTCTCTACCAATTTGTCTTCTTTAATGTTTTGTTTAAAACCCAATCTAGTGGATACTAATTCTTCAAAACCATAACTTGACAAAAGAGACTCTAGTTATGTATTATCATTTAGTCAAAGTGTGAAAGATGTTTGCAGATGTGAACATGTACTGCACCGCTTTTCACTCCTCATAGTTTAGGGATTATTTGCTGTAAAACAGCTGCATGGTCAGAATTTACATATTTTGTTCCATTTTATCCTTTTTTTCATCAAGCTGATTTAATCAATCAGGAGCCACACATTGCTCTTGATGTAGATCTCAGGACTGATTACAGAACCAAATTAGATTTCCAATGGAAAAATATTCTGCAAAGGCAGGACATGCATTATTAATATGTGGTACAACAGTTCTTCATATGAACTTTGAAGGCAAATAGCAAATCAAAGTTTAAAAAAACAACAACTTGCTAATCAATTACAATATAAGTATCTTAAAAAAAAGATTATAAGCACCTTATACCAGTAGGTGAAAAGCTAAAACATCCTGCAATTTACAAGCCCATGTCCCCAATAATCTTTCTTTGCTAATGAAAAAATGGCTAAGTGTGTGCATACCAGTCACACTTTACCTGTGTTTGGTGCACTAAGCTGGATGCATTGTGTTTCCTGCTAAGTTTCAGCTGTATTGTTGTTTTGGATTAATGCTGTGTTTGGTGCTGTTGTATTGGGCATTGCCAAGGCTTACAAATTGCTATTGCTTGACTGCTTTGACCCATTAGAAGGTCCCAGTGTAGCTGTTATTTGTATAGCCAGCTGGGCTTAAGGTCTTTATCAATTACATGAGGACATCTTCAAGTCACTTTAGAGAGAGCTCACAATTTTTCTGCCAGATATTTCTCTGTGCTCCTGTCTACAGAGGAAACAAAGCATAGTCAGCATGTTGAAATCCCACAGTCAGTGATAACATTTTTATTTGCACCAGCAGCACAGCTGTATAATTTTAGATTATCTCAACATCTGAAGCCTCTCTCTATACCTCAAGGTTGCTGTTTTGTTTAGCTCACTATAAATTATTATTTCAAAATGGATGTAATCATGAGTGCAGATGGTGTTAAGTAGCAGAGTGAGGGACTATGTCATAGTAAATTGAACATCTTGGGGTTTTGGACTTCTGAAGGGCAGGATATTAAAACACTTTACCTTGGGCTCTGGGGAATAGTGGTGGCCATCTTTCATTGTTTTCTAACTGTTCATGGAAAAATTAATAAATAAATAGTAAAGAGAGTAATCTGTAGTTCAGTCCATAATAAAAATGTATGCATATAAAAATATATATGAAAAAATATGTATATGAAAAGGCTTCACACACCTCTGAAAAAAGATTTTGATATATATCAATATTGTTACGTTGTATAATGAAAATTGGACTCAACAGCAAGATTCAGATGCAGAGTTGGATTATTAAAAGTACATTTATTTACGACAAGCAAGAAGGTTGTAAAAGGCTAATTCAAGGTTTTCTGATGGAGTAAGGCAGGCTGAGCAGGGCTGGTATCTGGAGGCGAACACAAGTGGATGACAGGTTGAACACTGAGTGGTTGATCCGAGAAACAAGAAAAATGAGGTGAAGCTGGTTTAGCATAGAGTCACGTAAGACCACTAAACGATCTGGCAAAGACTAGACTGCATAGCTGGTGTATTTGCACTGGGGCTCTGCTGGGGCTTGATAAGTGAATGGCATTCAGGTGTGTGGTCAGATTGACAGCAGGACTGGCCATGCTCAAACACACAGAGAGGGACCAACAGGGAACTAGCAAGAAACACAGCTGACACGAGAGGAATAAGGAAAAGGCACAGACAAAGACAGATATTGTTTTGGGGTGAGTAAGTCAGCCTTGGTTTACTTTGAGGCCTCTCAGACAAATATACAGTTTTTCTTTAAAAATCAGAGTTCAAGATTCACTACCCATAAATAATTCTAATTTAGCCCTCATGCCCAAAATCCTAATTATACTTAAAATAGTTCATTACAAAACACGAAGGATTACGGCAAAAAAAAAGGAGCTTAAATCAAAAAACAACTTTCTGCTGTTGCTATTGTGATTGTGATGTATTTACCAGAGGGACTTTCTTAAAAAAGTGAAAAGAAAAAAATAATTACAATTTTTTTCAGCCCCCCCAAAAAATTAATCTCACAGTTGAGGGCCAATGTTTTGATTTAAGCTTTGGTTTTATGGTTTTAAATGTAACTTTTAAAAGTTAAAAGCTCCTGAATCAAAAGTGCATTTCCTCATCCACGTGCAGCTCATGGACTTGTCCAGGCAGCTCGAGCGATTTGACCCCTCCCCATGGACCCGCCCCTGTCTCGAGCGTGTACTTCCCAAATATGCACTTCCTCATTATTGCCTCCCCGTTACTACGGTGACCGCTCAGCACCGTCTCCGATTGGCGCAGCCGCTATGACATCAGAGTGATATCGGGAATTCCTCTCCCAGGATGGTTCCGTGTGACGGGGGAACCGGAGCCGCGAACGCTACTTGGTAAGGACAGCACGTACTGTACACACGTGAGCCGGCGAGTTAGCCGTGTTTTCAGCCGAACGCCGGTTCAGGAGAGGAAGATGTGCCTGTATGGTTGTTGGGAAGAAGTTTAATGACAAAATTTAGGAAAGAGACAGCATGGTCAACTACATCTACATCAACATTTCCTGCTGATAAACACAAGAAGTGTGGTCTGTGCTGCTGTTAAAGTGACCCGAGCAAGGCCGACTTGAATGTAAGTTCATTGTGATTGAAAACTTATATCTGTTACTACAGTTCAACAAAATAGTTAGTGATAGTAGTAAATGTGGACGTGCAGAGTCACTGCACATGTTGTTGAGTCAGATCATAAGTTACGTTGATGTAGTAACCTGGATGTTAGGTAATATTTCCAGGAAACACTGAATAAAGACAGTGAAAAAAAATATCTTCAATGTTTTATGTTTAAAGAAGTTTCCAAATCTGATCTGTTCTCAGATGCCATTATAATGATATTTTGTCTACAAACACTGAAGGTCAGCTTGAAATATAGTGGAAATGAAACATCTGTATCTGTGACATTTACTGTGCTGATATGGGTCTTTGTGTAAACTAACTACTAATTAACTTTCTCTGCCCTGATTTCTAGTTACGCTTTTTTTTATTGTCTTTGTTTTGTATCAGATGGAATTTAAGGTCCGCCCAGGTTGAATGTAACCTGCTTTTTGTTTTATGAAAGCTTGTAAGACCAGTCCACAGCAGATTGACTGACAACCAGAAACACCTGTTTCTTAGCATTGGGATGCAGAAATATAATGTTTTGTGCTGTAAAGAAAGCTTTGAAAAGTTCACAGCCATGTGACAAACTTCACATGATTTAGACACCAAGAGCTGCAGAGGGAAACAAAACTTCTTTTCATGCTTTTTCTCAGCCCTGGCGCTTGGTTCCCATCATGCTTTACAGTGACTGTGCTGTCGTGTGTTTCTCAGCAGAACTTATTGTATCAGTTTCTGTTATGTGACTCTGTGCCCCCACTGTGTCACTGTATTGAATCTCATTATTGACCACATTTTCTGCACCGCACACAGAGTCTGGCTGACCTTGTCACGTAGCTTTGCCATAGAAGGGATCAGTGACAGTGTACAGACGCACTGGCAGCTCGGATGTCTGCTCCCGAGCTCCCGGGGCTTGCTGTCAGGCCGTCTTTAAATAGATAAGCACTTTAGTTGTATGCCAGTGAGGGGCCGTGACCTCTGAACAAGGTGATTTCTCAAGTCTATCTGCGTCTCAGAGGGTGATTCAGCAAAACACAGCTCTTCTTATAATCGTTCTCTGGGTTAGAAGACAATGGAGCTGCTTCAGTTTATTCTTTGTTTCCACTGAGAATTTGGCTTAAATGTCAGCTGGAAAATGTTGGTTTTAAAAAAAATCAAACTTCAAAACATTAAACTGTACTCTTCTGTATTCAACACCACTATCAGTCCAGTGTAAGACATGAATGGAAACTTGGCTATCGATAGAAACGTCCATCAGCTGGGTAGAGACAAACAAATGATCTGTCTGAGCATGAAGTTCCGCTGTCAGGAAAACCATTGAAAAGGACTTGGTTGTGTGCACTTTTCTGCTACTGGGCAGATTTTTCCATTTATTTCTTAAGTTATTTTTTTTTTTTTTGTTAATGCTCATATAAGACCATATTTCTAGCTTTCCAAAGCATCACAAACACAAACAGCACTGCTGTGTGGCATTAATGAGCAGAAAAAGACAATCAAATCAGTAATTATAATTATTTCCATGACAATTACTTGTCAGCTAAAATTTCATGGTTGTGACAACCATTTTTTCATTTAAAACAATCAAAAATCCATCTAAATTATGATGGTGCTAGTCTTTTATTAACTATTAGATTGAACACCTTTGTGATTAGAGTGTTTATTTGACAACACAAGCAATTTTAGAACATTACTTTGTGCTCCTTTGGATCTGAAATGTATTTGCCATAGTTTATTTGTGATTGATGTAGCTTTTCTTCTCTCTCCCCAGAGGGTCTGCAATGTTTCCTGATGCCCTAGAAGCAGCAGGGCGGGCGGAGGGCCTGTCGCTGTCCTCCCCGCAACCTCTACCAGAGCTCGACGAAGAGGAAGCCGAGGCCGAAGCGTCAGTGGAGAGGGGGCCAAAGAGACGAGGTCGCTACCGGCAGAGCCTGCAACTTTTGAAGCCCTTCAGAATAACTCACAAGTAAACAAAGTTGTTTTTAAGTTCAAGTCGTAGCTATCTGACAGTGGGATCGGCCAGATAAAGGTGGACATAAAGACACAGAGTTGTGGGCTGGCACATTGACAGGCAGATACCTATTTAAAGACACACATAGACGCAAAAATTCATATTTGTCATGTTTACTGCCTGATGTGTGAACCGTTAAGCAGTAGCAGGACACCATGATAAGGGGTGGGAACTTATCCCTCAGTGGCAGACAGCAGTGTGTTTGAACATATGCCGACTGATAAAGTGCCCCGGAACTTTTTTTTCTCTCTCTCTCTCTCTCTCTCTCTCTCTCTTTTTGCTGCTCTCTCAGATTTCTGTGAAGAGCGTGCAAATTACTGTTTAAACACTGCGGGCATGAATCCCCTTTCATCGACTCGGGCATGCAAAGGCACCGTTTCTGCGAAGGCCCTGCTCTCCTGACATAGCACCTCTGTGTATGCCTGAATTTTTAGACATCTCACCCATTTTCACGTCTTCCTCTCTGTTCCAGACACCAGCACCCAGTCGATAATGCTGGCCTCTTCTCATTTATGACTTTGCACTGGCTTTCCCCACTGGCACTGAAGGCCTACAAGGCGTCCAGCTTGTCAATAGATGACGTGTGGGGACTGTCTTGCCATGAAGCCTCTGAAATCAACTGCCAAAGGTGAGCTAACTGTGGCGCCGCTGAGGTTTGTCTGATGAAAGTGACCTGCGGTGCTCAGAAAACTCTATTAGAAGCTGAAACACCGTTTTCCCAGAAAAGTGCAGTTGGGGTGAGATAGTCTGTGAAAAAGACTCATCTGAAGGTGAGATTATACAACATTAGTGGCGTTCTGTCACCTCAATCTTAAATTCTACGTGAACCTTCTTTCCCATCATATCTAAAAATGCAGCACAGGACAAACAGGGGGTTGTCGGGGGTTGGATCATGTGGTTATGTAGTGTGTGACACAGAAGGTAAGGAGACACTGACCAGATTTGACTGACCAGTGAAACAGGAACAGAAATGCAGTTATGGTTTGCCAGTCACAAGCCTTGTATGTTTGTTTGCGTGTATGTGTCTGTCTGTCTGTCTGTTTGTCTGTTGGGGAGTGTCAATACGTAGCCAGAGGTCTGCTGTTTATTATGGGGTCATCAAGGGAAAGAATGGAGTCCAGAGGTGCATCTACAATGGTCATAAACAGAAAAAAGTCAAGTCTTTAAAGAAAATTGAAACTTCGAGAGTTGGGAGGTAGCAAAAAATAGTGTAAACTCTAGATAACAATAAGTCTCAATGAGCATATATTTGAAAATTAGTGCAGTTTCACAGACACTCATTGGAGGATGGGGGCTGGGGCAGATTGCAGTCTGCTACCTTACCATTAGATACCACTTAATCCACAACACCGGTCCTTTAATTTGCAAATAACTAATTACCATCTAAAGACCCGAGGGCTTTTTGCCTGGTTGGTAATTCATTCTTGGTGGGAATAAATTGTTGTGCCAATAGAAGATTTAGTGCACCTGCTAGTTTTCCAGTAAATGTTAAATTAAAGTAAGAATGGTGCTATAATACGTGAAATTTAAGAGTCGTGTTTCATAATTAAGACACACATTATGAAACAAAGAATGATCCATCAAGGTGAAAGAGTCATGTTTTGTGTTTGGAGCACTCAGTGGAGCTTGTTTTATCAGGGCGTTTTCAGGTGAACTGATCTTTATCACACTGTGACTGTTTTTTCTTTTTGAACAAATATTGAGAAACCTTCTTTGCTTTCCCTGCCCCACATGTGAAAAGATGCATGGGGTGATAAACCTTGTTAAACAAGCTGTAGACAGTAAGAAGAACACAGGTGCAAGTCTAAAGTTGCATTCTCAGTGTTCTCCTTCACTGTGTGACTCCAAATCCATGTTGTTCTGCAGCCATGGCAGCCTCAGTCATGTGTTGCTTTCTGTAACATTTCCACCTTGCTGTCCAAGCAAAGAAAACCTCTTGTCTTTCTTTTCACCATTGCTGCTGTCCTCTGTAGTCTCTTCTGCAAACAAGCAGTCATCCTTCTGCTTCCTGTTTACAGAGGCGCTTGAATGCCCGCAAAGTATGTAAAAGGTCATGTGATATGTGTTTACCATTCTTGTTGGTATGAAGAGAGATTATCTCTGAAATGGTGCTTAAACGCTTTCCTGGGCAGAGATCGTTTTAATTTTAAAACTCTGTTTAAAGAAAAGGAAACAAATTAGTGTGAATGCAGCCTTAAACATGTGGTTCGCTGCCATGTAAACAACCCAATAGGATTTTAAATGTTTGTCCAGTTTGACGTAAGACTGTGCGGTGAGATTTCATTGATGAACATCCAGTCTTTCTTTAACAGCACAGAACATGCAGGGATGGGAGGCCGCTAAGAATAGCAGGGATTAGAGATTACAGTGAGAGTAAGTGCCCGACTTGGCTGGTTATGTCATTAACTCCTCTACCTGTCATGGAGTGTGTCTACCTGTGACATTCACTAGTTGTCATTGACTGGAGTCAGCCTGGACACCAATGGCAGCCAAACAACAGCTTGAGAAAAGCCTTTTACTGATGCACTAATTCTTTGAATGAACAGTAAAGATTAACGTTAAGATTAGGAAGCATTTAGTTTTTGCCACTCCACTCCATGTGGCACAAACCCAGCCTTTAACCATTGGAAAAACCAGTGGTTTTTCAACAAGCCATGGGACCATGACTTGGCAATAATGGAGGAGGGGGACTATTTAAGGAAGTTCACTCTTGTAATCTGCTGACAGTGTGTGAGTTGTAAATGCCATACTACCTTTTAAAGGCTCTGTCTTAGGGCCTGTGGGTTCAGTGCTGCTAGTTTGGGTGTGTTGAGAAGCAGCAAAGGAGCACAAAGCTATCACATTCAGCAATGGTGTGCGTGAACACTTGAGTCCTGGAGACAGGAGGTCTTTATTTTGTGTTTACATAGCAAGAACGGTTATGCAACCCAGATGCAAAGCAGAGATGATGGCTGGAGGGGGAATGAGAAAAGCACCCTGGGAGAGTTGACACTTGTTGGTGCTCAGTGAGGTGCGAACCTTGAATGCGATGTCCTGGCCAACACACTCCCAAAACATCAGCTTCGCTTGCCATCTGGCAAACTGAGACAACGGCTGTTAGGAACATTTCAGCCATGTCTAAAAGCAAATCATTCCTCCTTTGGATCCAACACTGTTGCCCCAGTGCTTTCATTTCTGTGTATGTATACGAAAAAACACAGAACTAGAGAGCTGCTATTGTACCGTGGATTAAGGGGATTAAAGTTAAAAACACACATTACTTTGGATGTGTAGTGTTTTTGTATATACCATTATGTAGGTAAAGTAAAGATGAAAATCTCTCTTTTTTTTTGCTATTTGGTCAGTGCTCCCTGCTTGATCCTTTAATGAGATTTAGTAACATCAAATGTCTTGCTTACATACAGGTCTCATTTTCCAGTGACTCAAGCTGTGCTCTGTGCAGTTATTGAACTGCAATTAATTGTAATTTCTTAGATTCACAACACCATTTGACTTCAAGTAGTAATTATCAGTCTGTGTGAGAGTCTGGTTGGTTTAATGTTCTGTCTATCTCTGATACGTTTTTAATAAAGTCATTAGGGCGTAAATTACTTTCTGCAGCTGCTCCGCTGCTGCTTTATAGAGTCATTAGCAATGATGCATTTAGTCGACGAGATATTTTACCCTCTTCAAGGGGCATTATACAGCAATAAAAGTACATTAGTACATATTTAACATGTTTAGTAGTACCTTTCTCAGTCGAATTATGCGATGCATCATTCATATTGTATATTGTAGGTCACCTTTACATATCGTCAGACCAGCTGCCTTTATTTTTCTTTTGTGGTTTCTAAACTGCCATGATTGGCTAATTGGCTGTTAGCTGCCAGACTGTTTATGTCCCAAAAAGTGTTTTGTGGAAGTCAGATAAATTTGAAGTTCAACTTTTTTGTTTTTATTCAACTTGGGGCAAAATAAGAAAACACAAAGTCTTATTTTCATTTATGATAATTTGCCCTTCAGAAATGTCAACTTTTACATACAGTTAATTGCTACTACTGCATAGCATTCATGTGAGGAAGTTTTCAGTTTTTAATTGTTGAGACTCATGATTCGGTAAATTAAGTTCATTAACCATGAATATTGAGATGTGAGTTCCAATAGCTTGTCATAATTTTATGCTGCTTGTTTCTGCTTCCAGGCTTGAAACTTTGTGGCACGATGAATTGAAAAGACGAGGGAGGGAGGGGGCATCCCTGACGAGAGTTTTCTGGAGGTTCTGCCAAACCCGGATGCTGGTGGCCATCTTTTCCCTTCTACTTACAATGGTGGCAGGCTTCGTTGGGCCTGTGAGTATCGTCCAAATCCTCTTTTGCCTTTATATTCTGCTGATTTGGCTAATATGCCTTTCAGCATGGTCACTGGCTCGCAGTCCCAAGTCCATGTGCGTTTTCTGAGAATCGCTTTATCCCGTTTCACGCTGGTCTGAAAATTGAAATGAAACCATACTGGGAGATTACAAAGCCTTGGATAGTGAAACCCATATTAATACCGCAGATTAGCTGGTTTGTACCCAGTCACGCTGTGGTCCAATCAGATGTTTTTTTTTTCGTCTTTCACAATTTTGGCTTTCAGATTCCTCCCAAAAAACATTCCCTATCTAAAATTTTAAATAATCACCTTAAACTAAAAGGTGATTATATTTAAAATTCACAGTTTAGGATATTACAGAGTCGATCCCATTGTTCCTTGTGCTCTAAGCTGTTTATTTTGATGTGATGTTATGTGTACACTCTGTGCTTGCTACTACCCACAACTAATAGCATTAACTGGATTTAGTTCTTACGCAAGGACGCGTCTCACATTCCTGACTGATTTATTCAGTCCCTTTTAAACAAAGCCGTGTTGTGAATATTCTATCTGGTTTAACGTTTCCAGTCTTGTCTTACATTTTGACCCCTCACACAGTGTGGTTTTTTTAACGTCGTGATGCTCACACATCGGGCCTCTGTGCTGACGTCCTGTCTGTGTAACCAATCTTTCCAGTTGTTAATACTTTACTCAAATGATCTCCTATCTGTTTGTTAGAGTTAAAAGTCTCTTTTATCTTGCCGCTCTTATCTAATTTTTTTCTCTTTCATGTGGTCCCTGCTTTTCTAATAACTATCAATGGCCTTTCCAAAATCTTACCCTCTCCTTGTTAACTCATTGTTCTCTTTTCCTCCTTCTTCTTCTGTCCTTTCTTTGTCTCCTCCATGTTTCTGCTTTTTGTCTACTATTTATGCTCTTTTCTTCTAATATTTCTTTGCTGTTCCTTTCACCGTCTTACCCACTCTTTTCACTTTCACATTGTTTCTTCCCAGGCTCTCCTGGTTCGAGCTCTTCTGGAATACTCACAGAGCCCAGAGAGCTATGTCCTGCACGGCCTGTCTCTGGTGGCCGGGATCTTCCTCATGGAGTTGATGCGCTCCTGGTCACTGGGGCTCATGTGGGCCGTCAACTACCGCACTGCAGCACGCCTCCGTGGGGCAGCTCTCACTTTTGCCTTCAACAAGATCCTCCACCTACGCAGCACTAAAGACATCGGCCCAGGCGAGGTAGGTGATAAAACCCTGGTGGGGACTCATCTCCAAATTAACGAAATCATCCCTCTCTGCGGGGCACTGCATGCAGATGATTGAGATAGATTTTTATTTCTCCTCTTACACCATTCCTGCTCAGATCTCAACAAATCCCATAGCCTGAGGGAGGGGAGGCAGTGTGAGATTAGTCATTACACAGCTTAAAAGGAATCGTAGTCCAACAGGGAAACATTGAAATAAGGACAACTGTGTTTGTTAAATTGCTCTCATAATCTTAATGGGGAGATTTTTAGTATGCCTTGTATGTCAAGAATTATTCTACCATCATTTTTTCAAAGTAAATTTTTAATGTAAATCACTGTCTTTCTACACAGCTGATCAACATCTGCTCCAGTGACGGCCAGCGGCTGTATGAAGCAGTGTCAGTGGGCTGCCTGCTGGCTGGGGGGCCCCTTGTTGGAATGCTGGGTCTGTCATACACGGCATACTTCTTGGGCCCCACTGCTCTGCTAGGGTCAGCAGTTTTCATCCTCTTCTACCCCACCATGGTACGACTTCTGCTCGAACATCTGTAACAGTGAGACGGGAGGATAAAAAGCTTATTCAGTTGAAGTTTTGCCGCTTTGTGCAAAGCTGTTGTTACAAAGACAAAACACAGGATACTATAATTACAGGAGCAAAAATCAGAATAAATTAGCAACAACACATAAAAAGACAGACAACTGTCAGCATTTTTAATGTAGTGTAATTTGCTGTCAGACACAGAATTTAATATCATTAAAAACTGTAAAATGTTACCAAGTAATGATCCCTCTCATTAGGGCGCTGAAAAGCAATTTCATTAGAACATTGCCTTAAAGTGTCACTAGAAGTTAATGACCAGAGTCCCGTTTAATTGTTGACTCATTATTTTCTGTTCGAAGACTTCTTTAAATTTGGTTAGTAGATGACTTGAGTGCTCAACACTTTAGAATCTTTATGTTACAACCAGCACTTTTTAAAAGCATCAAAACTCCTTGGCTATCAATCTCCTGTCAACTTTGCAGCTTTTATTTTCAAATTACACTCAGTCTAAGCTGGAGCCTGACAGCCAGAGACGCTGGTATTGATGTGAAAGGCATTTATCACTCTGGTCTCCCGGACAGCCCTGCAGCACAGCTAATGTGATTGTGTCTGCTTTCATTTCCTCCCCTGCCACTTATTTCTCTTGTCATCACTTCCTTTGTTCCTTTCTGGGCAGATGCTTGCATCAAGACTGACGGCGTATTTCCGGAAGAAGTGTGTGGTGGTGACTGACCGGCGCGTGAGGCTGATGAATGAGATCTTGGGCTGCATAAAGTTCATCAAGATGTATTGTTGGGAGGATGCCTTTGCACAAAATATTCACAGTAAGTGGCTTCCGTGCTCCTAAATGACTCAGCAATGTCATACCACAAAGCTCATTATATTTTACTGGTCAGGAGCAGGTAGATTTAAAAAAAAATCCAAACTTCATGCTATTAAGTGCTTTTTTAAAAGGCTTTTCATTCCCAAGTCATTTAGAAAAAGGGTCCCCTCATTTGAATACCTGTCACTGTTGCAAATTAGTCACTAATTGAACAGTTTATCACCTGAAATTAGACTTATCCTCTTAGTGAACTGGCTAGATAACCTTGACCCTAAATCTATTTTCATTAGCTTTCCCTGTTTCAGTCATTCTCTGTGCTATAATCTATAATCAAGGCCAGCTTGAATCCCCTTGGCTTCAAGGTTAATTGCAAGGTGTTTGAAGTCTTATAATACCTCGAATGACTGTCAAGGCTGCTCTAGTTATCCATGAATTAGAGATGGCCTTTTCTCATGAGGCCTTTACTGTAGGATGTGGATAAGGATCATTTTCCCCTTTTAATCATTCTCCAAATTAGCCAGGTGGGGCTCGTTTTCACTGATGTCCTTTGATTACCTCTTATAATCATAATTAATTTGCATTCAACTTAATGGCCAACGAGTCTGAAGAGTTGTGGTGTAATTCCCTTCATTTGCTTTTGTAGTTAAACTGATCACAGTATTTTTAAGCCTGAAGCATGTGACTTTTGCTGTGGTACTCCATGCAGAAACACATATAACATCCAGAGCGAATCCCATGGAGAATAACATGTACCACCAGAAGGAGGGTGTTCTTTTATTTCACACACAGTGCTGCCGGGGTCTGAATTAAAGACGCACAAGCTTTTTGTTCCAGTCTTTGCACCCAATGAAGTGGATGAACAAAGCAGCAAAGCAGCTAGCGGGTGCATTTGGGAGATACAAACATGAAGGAGGAGGGTGCAGGATTTGGGCTTCACACTTGGACAGTTATCAAGGTTCAGCAGGTTTTGAAGCCTCTCTCATACCATGTATAGATGTGGGGCCCTTGTTCTCCCTTGCGTATCTATTTCTGTCCACTCAGTGTGTGTTGGTCAGGGGCCCTTATGGTGTTGTTGATTGAATGTTCACTGGAGGACCCTTTGGGAGTCACTCGACCCGTACTTTATTTTCTCTCTCTTTCTGCTTATCTTTGCCTTTCTATCATCTCTCTCTCTCTTCTTATTCCACAACAGAGGTGCGGTCAGAGGAGAGGAGCATACTGGAGAGAGCTGGGGTTGTCCAGAGCCTCACAGTTGGTGTGGCTCCTATCGTCGTTGTGATAGCGAGCGTGTGCACTTTCACCCTGCATATGGCTTTGGGCTATGATCTGACTGCAGCTGAGGTACTTGAATAGGGGAACATGTAGTCCCAATGCTCACTACATATTTCTATTTTGAAAGAATCTGTACTGGAAACATGCTTGGTATAAGTTTTGTGTACCATTAAATTCCACTAAAATTCTATTTCCAGGTGCTTAATGCTTTTTGCCCTGCTGTCTAATTAAAGGATTTTAAAAAAAATCTTCTCTCACCTCTATGTTTCCCATCTCAGGCTTTCACTGTGGTTGCAGTTTTCAACTCCATGACTTTTGCCCTTAAAGTCACACCGTTAGCGGTGAGATCATTGTCCGAGGGTGCTGTCGCAGTCAAAAGATTTCAGGTGAGAAATGAGGACGAGTCTCTCCATCTTTCTCTCTCTCTAATGTTTATGAAGGTCAACAGACTAAAATAGAACCATGGGATAGCAGGTTTTAGCCAGTCAAATCCAGTATGAGCCGTTCAAAAGTTGCTCCTCTGGAACAAACGCGCCCACACCAAATACTGTCATTTTTGACAAACTGTATTCCGAACAGATGGCAAAAGTCACATGTTAGTGAGAGATTGCTGCACTGAGCCCAGCTAGGGTTAAGTAAGCAACCGTTTCTGCCAAGGATTCACCAACAGCCTTCAGACATTCTGTGTTTTCACACTACAGCAGAGAATAATAAAGTAATTATGTATTTAGGTCCAAAGCTGAGTAATATATTGGCCCTGCTGCTGCTAGCTCATGATGTAGCACAACCTCAAGTGTATTAAACTGTCTTTATACAATCTGCTTTAAGATAAGTAAACTTTGAGCTTGATTTTATGCATTTCCTTTAGTTCCAAGCGAAATAAATTTATGTCATGTCGGTTGTCACAATGTTTGGTCAGAACTGCATAATGCATAGAGTAACTCTTTGTGTCCATCTCCTCAGAGGCTCTTCATGATGGATGACAGAGAAGTTATTTTGATCAAAATGGACGATCCCAGCAATGCAGTTGAATTTCAGGACGCAACACTGGCTTGGGAAAAGGCGCGCCCTCCAGCTGCCAAACCGAACCCGCCTAACAGGAAGCGAGGAGGGATGAAACGTGTCCTACGCAGGGAGAGGCTCAGCCTGTACATCTCCACCGAGGACAGCAAAGGAAACAAGGAGGCTCCCAACGCACAAAGTCTCCTCACAAATATGGAGCAAGAGAGTCCACAAAGCACCATATCCTCCACTCAAAGCATTCGACCTCCACTGCACAAGACTCTGCACCGCATTGACCTGCGCATCAAGAGGGTAACAATACAAATACATTCAGCACATTAAGTGAATGAAGGGCATTTGTGTTTAAAGAGCTAACAAACCTTTGCCTGCTCCGTCATTAAATCCCACAATGCCACTGTTTGTTTTTTAATCTTTCAAGGGTTCACTGGTTGGAATCTGCGGAGGCGTCGGTAGCGGGAAAACCTCTCTCCTGTCTGCTGTGCTTGGACAGGTGAGATTCATCTAAATGCGCATTTAGTTTGCTCAGTTTAAGTTTCCCCTTCATAAAGAACAAACATGAATACAGTGAGAAGGGAAACTTTAGTCTTTCTGAACATTTTATTCACACACAATGCCACACAACAACCTACAATTTTAAAAAAGGATGTTTTAAGTGTTTCCTGTGCCTCAAACCTTCTGTTTGTGTGCTGCAGATGACTCTGTTAGAAGGTAATGTTGCTGCCAGTGGTGGCTTCGCTTATGTGTCACAACAAGCCTGGATCCTCAATGACTCACTAAGGGACAACATCCTGTTTGGAAAAGACTATGACCAAGACAAGTAAGATCGACCACTGTGTAATGATGTTATGAAGAAAATCAATGAAATGTAGTATTCACCCCTAATTTCACATCTTTCCTAATCAGATATAATGCTGTTCTGGATGCCTGCTGTCTTCTCCCAGATCTTGCAGAGCTCCCATATGGAGACATGACTGAGGTATCTGTGCAAATCTGCTTCTCAGTAATAAGATTTTTTTTTAATTAAATGTTGTTGTTTTTTTTAATCTTAATTAATTGGTGCGTGCTGCAACTTTTTTATGTTACTGTTTGTGATTCAGTGGAACCGCGACAAGAGGAAAGTTTTATTGAGCTGTTTTTTACTTTTTAATTTGCAAGATTGGAGAGAGAGGTGCCAACCTGAGTGGAGGGCAGCGACAGAGGGTGAGCCTGGCTCGTGCCCTCTACAGCGAGCAGCCCATACTTCTCCTGGATGACCCCCTCAGCGCCGTTGATGCTTGTGTTGGTTCCCATGTCTTCCATAAAGCCATCAGGGGTGTCGCCAAAGGCAAGACGGTCCTCTTTGTAACCCACCAGCTGCAGGTACGGGACCGTCTGTGAATTCCTAATGACGACAACTTTCCCCTCAGAATCTTTCATGTTTTTAGTACTTTCTGGATTGTGTAAAAGAAGCAGCACCAAAATCAATTTGCTCATAAAAGTTTAAAGCTGCAAGCATCTGAAAAGTGTCTGCAACTTTGAATCTTTTAAAATTAAATTTCCAATAATCTTTTTTTGCCTGTCTTTTTATCTTTCTGTCTATTTTAGTACCTGCCTGAGTGTGACCATGTTATTCTGATGAAGGATGGGCAGATTGCCGAGTACGGCACACATGCTCAGCTAATGGATAAAGAGCGTGACTATGCTACCGTATTCAGCAGCATGCAACAGGAGGTAAGGCCCGGGGCAAATGAGGCACCACGCCAGGTCCCTTGACTAAGGCATCTTTGCCCCTCCTACACAATAACACAGAACATTACAAGCTGAATAATTCACACTATAAGCCCAGAAAGGCTGACCCAATAGCGGGGAAATGTTAATTCATACATGGCCTTTCATTATTTATGTGTGTATTGATTTACTGGGGAGCTGCTAAAGACCCAGTCGCCAACATTTCTGTATAAATGACTTGCAGGGTGTTTTTGTTACCGCTGCTGTGATTTGTGGCGATGGCATGCTTTACAGCTCACTTTCTCTCCCTACCTTTGTGACTCCCAGAATCTGGTGAAAGAGAATTTAAAAAACAAACAGCGGAGGGCCGGTGCAGGAAAGGCAGACAGTGCTGTCGATGTCGCCAAGGTCGGACCAAAGGGGGAGCGTAAGAAAGGAGGTGAGAGACCCTGACAGTTTTTTATGCTCCACATGGAGAATGAATGCTAAGTGCTTATTTTTCCTTGAGAATGGTTCACAGGTAACTGTATACTTGCCCTCTTTGTTTATGTAGAAAAACTGATGACAACTGAAGAGAAGGGCTCCGGCGCAGTCAACTGGTCTATGTATGCTGCCTACATCAAAGCAGCAGGAGGTCCAATAGTCTTCATCATCAACATCTTGCTCTTCCTCTTCACCACAGGCAGCGTAGCCTTCAGTAACTGGTGGCTGAGCTACTGGATTAGACAGGGAAGTGGGGTGAGTGTGGAGACAATCCTGCGTCACTATAACTGACGCCACTTTTTTAGTGTGTTTTTCAGCTCCCAAAAGAAAAATAAGTACTATTGTTCAGTGAGATACGGGAGCCGACTGAGAATTAATCTGAACGTGCCTGATTAAAAAAAGTAACGGTACTACAATGAACTTAATTAAAAACAAGCGTGAGCAGTGAAGAAACAGATTCACATTGAGAAATGTACTTGGAATAGTAAACATCTCTGAACTGAATGATTTTCATGTACTGTTTATGTGCTTTTCTCAATTTCATTAGTGGCAAAATTCCTACATGCTGAAAAATTGGATTTTTTTTTTTTCCCCTCAGTTTTTGTAATTTGTTGCTCCATCTGCCCTCAGAACACATCATTAATCTTGGCGAATGAAACGAAGGCGAGCAACAGCATGAGACTCAACCCTCACATTCAGTATTATTCAACAGTTTACGTGTTATCTATGGGAGCTTCTTTACTGCTGAAGACGATGAGAGGGCTGGTGTTTGTGAAGGTGAGCTCCCCCCACAGCTTTTTCCTCACAGGCTCCCATCTTTGTGTCACATGCTTTGTCCTGTCAATCACTGATGAACTTTAAAAAAGGATAGCGGTGCAGAAATGAGTAAGAAAAGTTGATATATCAGCGGTGTGTAGGTAAGTGGAGTGCCTGCCTGATTGTCTTTATTGCCATTTTTTCATGCTCCCATAGTTCCAGTGCTATTATTGAAAACGCCTGTGGGCAAAATCCATTTATCTGTCCACTGCCATGTCTCACAGCTTTACAACGTCTGAGTGTGTCTGAGTGTGTGTGTGTGTGTGTGTGTGTGTGTGTGTGTGTGTGTGTGTGTGTGTGTGTGTGTGTGTGTGTGTGTGT
>JAQMCX010000058.1:18181388-18237032 GCA_029814765.1 Acanthurus leucopareius | reverse complement strand
AAGATAGCGATCAATGACTTTTCTGGTAGGCTACTGTATTTTTTATTTTTTTAACCAGCCATGTTACAGGCACTGTTTGGAAAAACACATTTATTTAATTAAAAGTTAAAAAAAAAATCTTTCTGTGTTATATTTTTCTGTGTAAATATCCCATGTCTTTTTTCTTTTTAAATTTAGTGGGTGCGGCTTATATTCAGGTGCACTCAATAGTCCGGAAATTATGGTAGTTCTTTAAGCTTGGGAAGTAGCTATGGCAAATCAAAATGGAGGGTAAGAGGATGTTACATTCAAGGACGCATTTTACATTGTTTTGGCATATGTACATGTTCAGCACTATTTATTTCAGCTGGAGAAATGCAGGGAGTGAGGCTGAGACTGTTTCTGCCTTGCGGCTAAAACAGAGCAAGACATACAGCAAGAAGAAACCAAGTGTGCAACTGCTGACTGCTGGTTGAACCAACCCAAAAGTCTTCATCTACTCCTTCCATCTGAGGATGTCAAAACCCAACGGTTTACTTCATCTTAAATGTGACAAATGTCCCCACAATGACTGGAATGCTGTTTGCACTTTAGTCCAGGATGCTCTCTTAACAATATAACATGGAAATTCCTGGACTAGTGTGACAAAGTGATTGATTTTCTGTGAAAAATTTATGATCTTATTTTTACAAGTTGCAGAGTCACATTTATTACACTGAGGGCATTTTCCCCGTATGTATTAGATAATGGTCTGTTAATGATTTGTAAAAATCTAAGTTACTTAAATGTGGTTTATATTACTTTATGAGTAACTAAATAACAAGGACTCAGCCTTGTTCTGTAATCAGTACACAGCTGTGGCTCTAACATGAAAATTTGATAAGCTGCAAAAGAAAAAAAAATGTTAATATAATGTATCTGACACACTAAACAAATAGCTGTAATTAATTGACTAGGGATGGAGAAAAAAATATTCTTAGATGCATCATGAAGTGAATTTGGATTCTTCATAACGAGTTTACACAAAAGTCAAACAATCAATTTTCCATATGTTAGTCAATAACAGTATGTAACCAAAAGGTTGTACGGCCAGTGCAGCATCAGGACAATTTACAGCACACATGTGCTTCAAGTTATCTTGAAATTCTCAGACATTTTTAAAAATGTAGAAACGTAGCATTAATCCCAGTTCTTATCTAGGGCTCTAGGTAATCCCACTAACTGTAGTGTTTACCAGCATTTTTGATTATATGTCTATCATTTCAAGACATAGCAAGAATGTGAAGTATGGTATAAACACTTATTACACAGTCACTTACTGATCAACTTAACATAGTGGAGAAGAAACAGCAATGACAAGTTGGGCTGAACAATACCCCACTGCATCAGAAAATTCACTGATGGTTTAGAAATGTGTATTCTAACATCATCTTTTTAACATCAGCAGGGGTGCCATTTATCAAAATATTGTACAGAATGAGGATCAGAATTAAGAGCTCTATAAGGTCAGAACAAAGCTGGTAGCATGCTGGGACAGTATGCCCTTGGGGATGAGTGCATTATTTATTTAAAGGAATGTACCAAACTGTTAATTTGGCCACTCCTAAAGTTTCTACTGCCTTTGTTTTGTTTTTTTTTGGGGGGGGTGGGTGGGTGGTGGGGGTTGGTCTATAGCCTCATAATTGCCTTTTTCATTTACACTGGCATGCTCTCAGATGCATGCTGAGAGTTCCAAGGAACAGCAACCAAATGCAAATTTAGCATTTGGAATAAACTACAGACCTTTTGTCTGTTTAATTTGTCAAGGAAGTAAATGGTCATGACTGTCCTCAAAACAGCTTGTTATTCAATTTTATCTTTTACCTTGCCTTTGAACCTCTGAAAAAGGTGGGATCACACATAAAGAATTGCTGTTATTTATAAATGGTGCAATATTTTTGTTGATCCCCCTAAATTAAAGCTGGAAGTCTATATTTTGACCACATCTTGATTGCTTTGCTTCATTGTAAAAATAGAGAGACAAAAATCTCTGAAGAATCTCTTTGTCCAAATATTTAGGCACCTGACTAAAGGTATATGAGTGGATCTCTCACCTAAAGCTACACTTTGTTGATCAAAGATCTGTACTGTCAAACTATTTAAAAAAGGGGATCATTTTCAAATGAATTCACAAATTCATATCAGCAGTGTGTCAACATTTATACTGACCAGTGTTTATCCTGAGGGACACATGACTTGCACCCACCCTTGGTGAAACCAATACTCCTGTGAACTTCAAACACAAATTCCTCAGTCTAATTTGAGAAGTGACACACTTTCTCCCACTCAGCCTGTACCCACAGGAACTTATTTTCCTCACCTCCTCTCTGTCTTTTTTCTGTCTATGCATTCCTCTTGCCCTACTCCTTTTTGAGGGATCATCTTCAGAAGTTATCACATTCAAATACTGTTGGTAAATTAGTGCACAAGAATTGTTCATTATTTCAGGGCATACCCTTATTTGCTTTATTTTCTAAGAGTGACATTGGAGAATCAATGTCTCTTTGTCCAAATTTACTCCCTTTTTACTATAAACATTAACTGCCCGGCTTTCAATTTAAGTCTTTGAATGAAAGAATAATGCATTCACTATATAGTGCTTTTGAAAATTCTGCAATGCAGCCAAAAAAAGTAACAAATTTCATGAAGATGGACATCACAATGTATGACTACTCCCCTTAGCCTACTGCTTTTGTGACCTGACACAGAGTGAGTGCAAGACAATCGATATATGACTGGATGGGCTGGAGTGCAGAGATGATGAAAAATTATGATGATGAGTACTGTGGTACTACAAGATTCATTGTAAAAATATTGAAAACAAATAGCTGTTTCCATTTCTTCTGCTGTTTGGTGCTGATCAGGCAGTGCAGTTATTTATTACAGCTTTTTCCACTGGAAAAGCTGCATATTGCTGCTAGATTTGAGGTTGATAGTGGAGATTGCAGGCTGTAAACCACAATAAATATACTTATAGAGGCAATCAAGTAGATGTAAGAGGAACTACAGAACTGAAGATAATTCTATGTTGGTTTATCACAACAAGCAACATAGTTCACTTTGACCATAGTCATTTAATCGATTATTAATTTAACAATATATATATATTATTTTAAAATATTTCTTAGAGTAAAGTACTATTAAACATAATTTAGAACTTTTCTGTATTTAGTATTATACTCTTACTATTTGTGCTCAAGGTAGAGTTGTTGTCCAATCAGAAGGCCTATAGTACAACCCCTAACTCCTGTAGGCCACATCTTGAAGTGTCCTAAGGTAAGAAAATGATCGAAATTGTATAAAATTGAAAACAAAAGACATTACTTGTAAATATGACAGAGAGTGACATCATGTGAATTATGTCAATTGTAACACATTGCACTGTAGTGCTAGTAGACCAATGCTAAAGGGTCAGCACACGCAAGGTACTAGTGAAGTTTTTTTTTTTTTTTTTGAAGAGTACTGAGCCTCACCTGGCAGCTATTTGGAAAAATCAAAATTCTTCTTTTAAATCTGTCTAAGTGAGAAAAAGCACAAAGGGGCTCACTTAAAATTGTTTTAAGAATACTGCAAATTCATAGCGTGAACAAACCTTTTCAGACTGGGTTTTGCATGCCGTTTCTCTACTCTCTGGCATGTCAATCTCCCTCTTCTCTAATAGCCCTCTTCTGTTGTTCCAGCCATGCAGCTGTCACAGCTATTAATAACTGGCATCTGTTTCCGACCATAAAAACATCTTTCCTTCTTCCATTCCTGCATTCTCTCCATCTTCCCTCTGTTTCACACACTCCTTGAATTTTAGGTCCTCTCCATTGCGATGGTTTTAGTAAGTAAACTGTATACTGTAGAGATACATACATCCATTGTCTGTGATGCCACCTCTTAGACACTTCACAGAATTTGTGGTAGGACTTAGGTCTTCTACACACTACACTATTATAAGCCCACTTCTGGGCTAAATTTGCATCCTCAAACCATAGGGAAGGCACAATTGTTTGTCCAAATAATTCTCAAGTATGTGGTGTCATTAAGATTATTATACTGCTCCCAAACGAGTCAGAGCCTATATCAAACATCTCACATATGAAAATGTCAAATATATATCAAACATGTGAAACGTGTTTGAGATTAAAGATTCCAGGTTGGGCTGCCTCTGATGGAACACCCACAATAGCCAGTGAGAGCAAGCACACTGAGAAACATCACCAACCAGATGATACATGCTTTTATAGTTACAGGCTCAGCGAAGAGAAACAAAATTGTGCCCAGAGGTAAATGGGACATTAATTAAGAAAACCAGCTCATCAATTAATGTCAAAAATACGAGTGCCTGTATAATAGTTCATGCAAAAACTTTTGATCATGCAAGTGTTTCTGAGATCTCGTGTCTGTCAGGCATTGTGTTGTCTTGTGATCTGGACAAATCGTCTTGTGTGTGTTTGGAGGATTACAATGTTAAAAAACTGATTAAAACTGTCCTTTTGTCTGTGATCTCCCACCTTTTTTAAAATTGATTAACATTTAATAACCATTCAGCATGTAGAGGGCCTTACCTACATGTGGTAATTTTTTGGTGCCTGACATTATAAAATAGATTAATAAATGTGGGGTATTGGTAGGGATGGGTATCGTTAGGATTTTTATGAATCTGATTCCGATTCCGATTCTGCTTATCGATTCCGGTTCCTAACAATTCCTTATTTTGATTCCAAAATAGTAAAAAAAAAAGATGGTCAATTGTTTATTTAACAAAAGTAACTTTATTCCTTTACCTTTTAAGAAAATGGCTGTCTTTCAGCTAATTAGCTTATGACATATGTTGCCTTTTTCATCTCTTTGTCTTTCAAAATGAAGGCACACTTTAGAGCGTTTTCTACGCTCTTAAATAACATTATCTCGAGAAAAGGGCTTGTAAAAAAAAAAAAAAAATTAAACCATGTCCGCATAGGGCTTCTGTAGTTTTCCATGGTCCATCATGCATAGTTAGCCCATTGACTGTCTAAAACAGAGTTAGCCCAGTTAGCCACAGCTTTTTCCTCTTGTTTCTCCGGTGTTTTTTTTTTTTCACCTCCGGCGTGCTGAAGTCAGCGTGAATGCGTGACCTAGTCACGTAACAGACAGATCCTGGCAGACACACAACCATTGTAAAAAAGGTCACAAGTGCGTCCAAGAACCCATAAGCAGAACCGAAAGTAGATATTTTTTATGGGTACCCGGTACCCGCCGTTTTCCGGTACCCAACCCTGGGCTTGATACCTGAGAAACTTGCATTTGTTTTGGGATCACATGGAAGCTTCCTGTTAAGACATTTAAGAAAACAAATAACAACCAAAGTCATTATATACAGCTGATAAATTAGATGCTTTTTGAAAGCCAGAACTTGGTAGTTGACTCCTTAAATGTTGTCAGAAGTTTGGTCTACAGTTGTTCACCGGGCAAGGGCACTTATTCCAAAAACGTCTCATATCTCTGAATGGATAGTACTAGCTACACTCAAAAGAATGTCATAATTCAGTTTTAAACCTTTGTATGCGTGACATATAAACCTTTGATAGATAATTATGATCTGTTTATCTCTACTTTAGTTTCCACGACAGGGAATGCAGCAGACTCAACAGCAGCAGCAGACTGCAGCTCTGGTCAGACAGCTGCAACAGCAACTTTCCAGTAAGTCCAAAACTTTGAAACAGCTTTTTTTTCCCTCATTTTAAGTGTATGCTGACCTACATTTAACAGTGTTTTTGTCTCCATGTAATGATGAACTGATTAATGTTTATATCAAAACTTTCCCACTCTTTTCAGGTACACAACCAGGACAGGGGAATTCTTTCTACTGATCGTGCTTGTTCATAGTAGCGTGCAGAGAAAAGCCACTTATTATGCAGGAAGGCCTAGCTCTGCAGATGAGTGTCCAGTCCTGTGTAGGCTGTTGAGAGGGGAGACTGCTCAAGGCACAAAGGACCACCCAACAGATGAGATCTCGACCACTGAAGAAACAATCAGAGAAGATATCTTGACTTCGGTCATGTAATTACAGATTGTCAAAGGAGGGATCATGCTGAAGTAAACAGATAATGGTTAATAATGGAAAAGTCTATGTAAAAAAGTACCAGAAATTATAAGAATAATGCAATTTTTTTATTTTATTTCAATTTGTACAATTTTTCAGTTTTCGTGTATTTCTCATTAAAAAATCATGTCAGTTTTTATGTCTTGTACTTGTGTTGACTGCCTGTATATTAGATTTAAAAACTCACAAAGTGGGAACAAAAGAATTTGCTTAGTCCAGAAAGCCTTAATTCTTATGTTTTATGTCAGACCTTGACTATACTAAGTTGTTTTTTTGCAAAGTTTGTCACTGCAGAGCTGTACATGCCACAATAGAAAAAGCACAGGTGCAAATAATAATAGCTGCATTTCAGTTAAATGTGTCAGTTTTAGAGTCGGGATACTTTGCATGCTGTCTCACTAGCTTTCTTACTGAATTACTTGATTTACACAGAACCGTCATTAACTGTACCAAATATTCCTGATATTACGAGTCAAATCTTGCATAATACTTTACACAACTGACTTACAATTAGAGTGAGATGCCTGAAGATAGAAGATTACAGCAAAACTAACAGAAAGAAAGATGAGATGGTCAGAAAAGCACATTCACTTTGAGTCCTGAGAAAAACCAAGCAAAAATAGCCACAGGCATTTTATTTCTTTAATAATTAAATGGGTGCACAGGGAACATGAAGCAAGTCCTTATTTCAATTTTGCTGCCTTTTACTTTCTTTTCCTCTTAGGGTTTTCTTTATCTCCATTCTGACTCTCCAGTCGACTAAAAAGCACCCCAGAGTCAGATCCTAGTGCTCTCCTTTCAAAGGGACAGTTCATTCCTTGATAACTGGGCAGGAAGTTCACATCTGACCAGCTCCTCTCACCTGGTTGCACCCCAAGTCTGGAGAGCAGCTTGTTAGAAATCTCTGGCACTACTGGCTGGAGGAGTGTGCCGTAAATTC
This sequence comes from Acanthurus leucopareius, assembly GCA_029814765.1. Classification (NCBI taxonomy): domain Eukaryota; kingdom Metazoa; phylum Chordata; class Actinopteri; order Acanthuriformes; family Acanthuridae; genus Acanthurus; species Acanthurus leucopareius. The sequence goes on along the minus strand of JAQMCX010000058.1, from coordinate 18,230,004 downwards.
TCAGGCATTCCATGGAGACATGAATGATGGTGTCTAGCCAGCGCTGGTCCTCACTGTCTGTCCTATTCAGCTTCCAGGGTGCATGGCGTTGAACAAACCCGTTGGTCTGCCTCACACAAGCACTGATGGCCTCCAGAGCTTTGTATACATGCATGTTCTCATAGTGCTGCTCCACCACAGCCGGGAGATTTTTCACAGCATCCAGCATGTGGTAGTCTTCAACCACGGCCCTGCCTCCCTGTTCACGAGGGAAGGACAGGGGACAGAAAGAGGGGTAGACCTGAGCTGGGTTAAGAGCCGGAGCTGTGCAGCGGTTAAGCAGACCACCGAGAGAGTCAGCGAGCTCAGCATTTAGGAGCTTGATAACCTTCTCGTCTGTGTAATCACAATCTGAGTCTGGGATGCCCTGACGCAGAAGAAAGTACCTTACACCATCCGTTGTGAACATCTGTGAGCGTGCGAGAGGATCCACCACATTACCCAAACTTTTAGACATCTTCTTTCCTCCTACTGTCCAATGAGAGTGCACGTGTATTGTCTGTGGCAGCGGCAGCCCTGCCCCTAAAAGAAAAGATGGCCAGTAGATGGCATGAAATTTTAAGATGTCCTTTCCAACAATGTGGTGGGCCACGTTCCACCATCTGTCATGTTTATTTGGATAGCCGGCTACTGTTAGGTAGTTCACCAGAGCATCCAGCCACACATAGATGGTTTGTTCGGCATCACCTGGGACTGGGATGCCCCACTGAAGGCGGCTTCTCTGGCGGGAGACTGAGAGGTCAGGCAGGTCCTCCTGCAGCCACTGGAGAACAGCCTGGTAGAAACGCTCAGGCTGGACGGCGCGGGGGTTTCCTCTGAGCCAATCGAGCAACTGAGATTGAAACTCAGACAGACGGAACATGTAGTTCTCCTCTTTCATCCACTCAACCTGCAAAGATGTGGAGAGAACAGTGAAGTGTTGTCTAAGTAGAAAAACTGCACAATCTGTAATTGTTTATTTCTACATAAAAGGAATAGTTCCAGATTTATGAAAATACACTTGATCAGTCTTGCTGACCCTGTTAAGTAAATTCAGTGGAGCGCTTCTTTTAAGTTTAAGTTTAAGCTCACTTATCTCCGCTAAAATCAAATTTCTGCTTATGATCAAAACTTTGCTCGGATTACCTTGTGACCGCTCTCCAACGACACCTTGATCTCCTTCCCTGATGAGTCCAAAGCATCGCCCACCTGTGACGGCATGAGGAAGCTTTCATCTTGGGTGGAGTACCAGCCTTCATAACTCCCCTTGTAGATGAGCCCTTTGTTCCAGAGCACCGACCAGAAATGTTCCACAGCCTGACTGTGTCTCTGCTCGGTGGTTCTTATGTAATCTGTATACGATATGTTACAGCTGCTAAAGAGATGTCTGAATCTCTCTGACACATCAGTGCAGAAGGTCTGAGGATCTTTTCCCGCAGCTTCAGCAGCTTGTTGGATCTTCAGGCCATGTTCATCTGTGCCTGAAACAAAATAATGGGGTATTTTATATTATTATTGCTTAATAAATTGGTTCATTAGTTTGACAATGAGATGTTAAAAGGTGTTTTTATTTTTAAGGTGCAGGTTCAAATTTTCCAGGGTCTATTATGAGGTATTCAGACTTACCTGTTGCAAACTTTGAGTTGAAGCCCTGCAGTATCTTATACCTGTGAAAGCAGTCAGCTAAAACAGCTGAATACAGGTGTCCCAAATGAGGAGAAGCATTGACATAAAAAATGGGAGTGGTTATGTAGTAACTCCTGTCCTCTTTGGACTTGTACGTGCTTGTGTATCTCGACCCAACGATCCTTTGATGTTTTGAGCAAGCTGAGATTAGTGAGAAATGTGGGTTTTGTTGCAGTCTGCAAATAGCCTTACAGGTTCTGGAGATAACCGGAAAAGCAGTCTTCATGACTGAGTAGCAGATGATAGCCACATGGAGTCCACCAAACGCTATTTCAAGTTAGTCCAATGTCCAATGTTTGGTTAAGTTCCAGCTAGCCAGTAATTCAGCAAACTAAAAGACCGAAAAAACATCACCGGAAAAACGCAACCACTTTCCGAAAAAACTACTGTAAGATTTTGCAACGTTTCCAGTAAATGTTTTAGATTAAACTGTCATGAAATGAAATCTAAAGCTGTTATTACTAAACTCAGTCTAACGCGTGTGCTTCGCTCGCTTGTCAAGGTTAGCAATACTTCCGGGTTCTGTAAGCAACAATAGCTCGTCCAATCAAAACGCTGCAAAGACTCCAACGAACACCAACCACCAATCAGAATGCCCAAACTCCTAACAACAGTCTCCCGAGGTAATCTTTTTTATTTCTAACCAGTCGAGCAGCAAAATATTAATGGGAGAAGACCACACTTATAAACAGGGGAATATCATATTACTAATCAATGAGATGTGTCAATCATATGAAAAATATAAATTACATAAACACATTATAAAAATGACGGTCATCGTAGATTGGATTCATTGGAAACTATAGTTCCCATTTATGAGGATCCAGCGTTTGTCTCGTATTTCAGGATGACAAGGAAAACATTTTATGTGAAGATTAATATAATCTTCGCCTTCAAGATTGTGCTGTATAAGAAAATGAATTTATTTTCTAGCTTAGTTTGAGCGTGCTGTCATTATTATAGATTGTTATTGTTCTCACATAATCTCACTATAAGCATTACATATTTTTGGAACAGAGTGGAATAGAAAAGTTTATTACTTTCCCTCTTCAGTCGCTTAAGTCACTTAGGTGTAAGTAAATCTATGCAAACAGTAACCTATGATATAAGTCAGAATTAAATATTAATTTGCTTATTATGTTAAAACACTTTACTATGAGATACAAACATGTCTTAATATAATAATGACTCAATAAGAGTTAGAATTAAATAATAATTCGCTCATGTTTTTAAATCCCTTTAAAATAAAATACTCAAAACAAAAATGTCTTTTCATGTCCTAAAGTGTTGAAGACAACAAGCCACAGCGGCCGCATTTGCAAAGCACCTCTCCACGATTCATTGTATGCGCTTCATTTTTTAACACAGCGCGGTTTACATACACGTCTCTTCTGATTGGTTAACATAATTGGCACGCCCACCAAACAAGGAAAAAAAGAAACGTATCTGAAAGTTCGTTACGTTCCGTTTAGAGGAAACATGTCGTTCAATCCGAACCAAACCGGAGCAGAACGGTGCACAGATTGAACGCGCCCAAGTTCTCCGTAATACATGCATGCCTCGTTACGGTTTCCCTGGCAATTACCAGGAAGTACCGTGGTGACGGCCAGCCAATCAGCTGCTCCTCTCTGAAGTCAGTTTACGACGACGAATGGGTTTGACGTGACAGCGGAGGTAAAACATTTGACAAAATGTAACGTTAAGTGGGGTTTAAAGAATGCATTAGACATAATAAGTCAAGTACAAGGTAGAGAAGTCTTTAGTCTTCATGTGTTTGTGTGTTTAACTGTATTATAAGCTAGTTTCAGGCTCGTCGCAGTAGAGAGTCAGCCCATCATGTGACTGTAGACGTTGGTTTCCCTTTACTCGACTCTTGAAAAGTTTACGAAAGCTTTCTTCCTCATTAAAGTGTAGTGTTTTTTCGAGCATTTACAGCACCAGACTTTTGTTAAATCCTTTATTTCAGATGGAAGTGAACCGGACGGACTTTTACATCGGTCTGTCTTTGGCTGTGAGCTCTAGTGCATTTATTGGTGCAAGTTTCATCCTGAAGAAGAAGGGCCTGCTGCGATTGGCTAGCAAGGGATCAATGCGAGCAGGTATTGTAAGCTTTATCAAAATTAAACTCAGTTTTAGTCATCTTCAAAGGTCAATGGTGAATGCAGTATTTACGACCATTAGTTGAATCTTTAATTTAGTAACAGATCTTGGTAGTTATCGATACAAAAACGTAAAATACTCTGTTTAATGTGCATGTCCTGTCAGCAGAGTTTGAGATATGAATGTGTTAGAGTGAAATAAATGAGTAGGATAATTAAAACCACTCAATATGCAGCAGAATGGCACCCAATCAGTGTAAAATTATGATATAGGGACACAGAAGAAATTATTTTACCTGATGATTGTTGATTTGACTGTCACATTACACCAAGACAAGTGTCAGTTCATTGGATTAAGCAGCTGGAACTAGTTAATGTTTGTCTTTTTTTGCTTGAAAAATGAGTCATACTATGAGCATATCTTTCTACTAGTTGCTATTTAATTTTCCATTAATTGACAAATCAGTGTGTTGATTATTGTAATAATAATAGTGCAATAAATTATGGATTATTGCTGATGCATTGGTGCACATGCAACACCCACTGTTGTAGCTGATTGTGCTAACTTCAACCACTTTACTTTTTTGTTGCATAGTTTATCTGTTGAAATGTATCAATGCATCTTATTAACTAAAAGGTCTTACATTCTGTATGTTCAGTGTTTATCTATATCTAATGTTTCTATCAAGGTTACTTAAACGCTACTTGTACTACATACTATACACTATACTATACTATACTATACTATACTATACTATACTATACTATAAAACTACTGAGATGAACATAGTCTCGGTGAAAGAGGCTAAATGGACCTGCAATTCAAAATTGGTAAGGAAATAATTAAAGTGAGAAACCAGTGACAGGAACTACAACATCTTCTGCTTCATCCTCCACTCCTGTATCTCCCAGGTCAAGGTGGGTATGCATACCTGAAGGAATGGCTGTGGTGGGCTGGATTAATTTCAAGTAAGTAAATGAGTGAGTAAGTCACAGACCCTATCGCCAAATATGGTTGACCTGGCAGGCTTCTTTTTTTTTTAACTTTCACTTAGTTACGCTGCTTACAAGTCATGCCCTAGAAACATTGTGGTCTTTGTTTTTCAAGGGCAAACAGAGGCTCTTGTGGGTTTGGCATTTTTGCTGTTGACGTTGAAGTAGATGCAGCACCCACACCATGTCTTTGAAGTTCACATTCCTTCAAAGAGCACATTTGCACATATGAGTTGGAAGAGAATAATATTAACCAGCTGCAATTCATCTTTGTTTTCTAGTGGGAGCTGGAGAGGCAGCTAACTTTGCTGCCTATGCTTTCGCGCCAGCCACGCTGGTGACTCCTCTTGGAGCACTGAGTGTGCTTGTGAGGTAATTGTTTTGAATTTTATATTGCCATGTTTTATATGACTGCTGTCACAGCTTATCAGACATGTTCTTAGTGTGATAGATACTCCTTGCCCTTTCATTGATAGAGGATAGCTCTGGTGATAATGTGTACTTTTTGATTGCCAATAAGTCTAAAGAATAGACTCTTAGGGAAGATCAATGTATGTGCAGATGCAGTAAAGATGGCTCTATTTGAACCATATTGCTTCAATCACCTCCAAAAAAATACAGGAAATCAAAACTGAAGAGACTGCATGATGAGAATTATATTTAAGAGATCCAGATAGACAAGTGCAGTCAAAATGTTTGTTACTGCAGGAATCAAGACTTTTTCAAGCAGTTCAGAAATCTTGTGTGTGGATTTATTTGCTGGTTTAATGACTCTAAAAATAAGACCTTACTGAATATGTCAAATAGAAGATTCAGCACTACACTTTTAAAGCTTATGATACCCTTAAAACAGATTATTACCAAACTTATACTTTCAATATGTAGTTTTATTATGTATAAAATCTAAAATATGCTTTAACCCTGTGTCTAAATCTTTTTTTTTTATTTTTTACTTTCAGTGCGGTGCTCTCCTCTTATTTTCTGAATGAGAGGCTAAATGTGCATGGAAAGACTGGTTGTTTGCTGTGTATCTTGGGATCCACGGTAATGGTGATCCATGCCCCACAGGAAGAGGAGGTTGCTTCCCTCAGTGCCATGGCTGAGAAGCTCAAAGACCCAGGTAGGACCAGCCCTCATCTGTGTGCTGTGATTAACCAAGCTGTGGATACTCAATCCCAGATGAAGGTTGCATGGATTCTTTTCAGATTACTAACTCATTCTCAAATGCTCCTGCTAGGTTTCATTGTGTTTGCTGTGTGCGTTGTGGGAAGCAGCCTGGTTCTTATCTTTGCTGTGGCGCCGAGGTTTGGACAGAAGAATGTGCTGGTCTACATCCTGATCTGCTCTGTGATTGGCTCCCTCTCTGTGTCTTGTGTCAAGGGCCTGGGCATTGGCATTAAGCAGCTGTTTGCTGGGTCAGCCGTGCTGAAGGAACCCCTGTTCTGGTCATTAGTCATCTGCCTGGTAATCTGCGTCAGCATCCAAATCAGCTACCTGAACAAAGCCCTCGACATCTTTAACACCTCCATAGTCACCCCCATCTATTACGTCTTCTTCACCACCTCTGTCATGGCCTGCTCAGCCATCCTCTTTAAAGAATGGTTAAGGATGACCACTGATGGAGTCGTGGGAACGATCAGCGGGTTTCTCACTATCATTTTGGGGATCTTCCTCCTCCATGCCTTTAAGGACATTACATTTAGCAGGGATTCCCTCCCACTCTATCTAAGGAAGGATCCTCAGGGCTTTCCATGGGGGCACCAGCCATACGTGGCTCTTCCCAGCCACGACACGCAAGCAGAGGATGAGATGAAGCTGCCCAGAGAAGGAGGCTCAAATGGGGGTTGGGGTATGCACCAGAGAGCTCCTTAAAGACTTACAGTCTTGTCAGTACTTTACAAAATTGCTTATTACAATTCTAACTTTTTTAATACGTACCACAGCTTTAAATGACAAGTCAGTTCACTAAATCTGAATTCAAATCTGCCTTACACAACGTGGTCTGCACTGGATGAACAATGTTGCCTCAAGTAAGTATAACGGTCTTTTCAAAACACTGGATATCTTAAAGTTATAACCTTGGTTGTATATGATGTTACACCCACATCTTTTAACTTTGGTTAAAGGAAAAGACAGACTTTTGGTCTGTTTCATAATTTATGTCAATGTAAATGTCAGTTGCACTGCTGAGTACATTTTTTAGTTTATTAAGTTTAGAGGGAAAAAAATTTGCCTGCTTAGTAAAATTGTGTCTTTTTGTGTTGTTAATAACAATAACTTTATTTATTCCTTTTCACTTTTAACCTTACTGTATATCAAAAAAATTCATGATGTTACGACTAGTGTAAAGGCAGATAACCTGATCTGAATACATCCAAAGCATCTGTTGTTAAAGTTAAAATAATAACCTCTGTATTACCTCAGTATTATACACAAGCGGTACCAAAGAATATCTTTACCCGTATCAATAATTTCCAAACATGTGCCAACTTTTAACATTTCTCTGCTGTTACTTTTTTGTGAGTCTGAAGATGTTGATTAAATAATTACTACATCAATACTTGACTACAGTTTTCCAAAAGATAACAGAATTATTTGGCATTGTATTTATTGCATATGTACAGTCTAGAACCTCAGACCTCAGAGTCAAGACATCGTTAGTATTCTTAATTTACACCAGAGTGTGTGTTGAAGTCCTTGTGGCTGTTGAACAGCTAGCAAGATGAATATCCAAGATGCACGTAACTCTCTGCAGTTCGCACCAGTTAAACCAACAGTCACAACAGTGGTTAATAAAACATTAGAGCTCAGTTTCACAGTCTGACAAGTTGTTGAACTGACTTGAATTCCAACAAACACAAGATTACTGCTAACACTGGGCCACGACTTATGTGGTTTGCAACACTCATCAAGCCCGAACCCTAGATTTTTGCATGAGTCCATACATAGTGTTGATCTCAGGCACTTGTATCAAAGGTAACACTTAATGTTGTTCCTTTTTTCAGTTGAAGGGGAAGTTCAGCAACACAAAGCAAGTCATCAGAGCCAAACAGCCGCCTCAAAGAGAAGGAACCAATGGTGTCCATGTGTCTTGACAGTCCTTTCACTGAGTGTTTAGTCTGACATGGTCTCAGAGAAAGAGCCCCTGCTCCTCTGAGTCTGTTCCAGTCTGTTCAGGATAAACTGGCTGGTGTCGATAAAGCGCTCCACACAGTTTACAAAGCACATTTCTGTCCTTGAGTCCAGCTTTGGCCCAGGTTTATCCATACATTTCTCCTGGAGACAGACAAAAACAGAATAATTTAATAAAGTAGTACAATACATTTGGTGCAAGAGCTCGTCTTAAAAACTTTATACAGATTATAATATGGCCTTTCACAGCTCTGACCTGATCACCCTCATTACTTTGTACCATTAGTCTCACGTGCAAACATTAAAGGGGGACGAATTATTAATTTAGCGGCAGCTGCACCCTTACCCGTATTTTGGTGATTTAAAAAATGTCTATATTCAGCCCAGTGTGATAAAATGTCACTATAAACGGAACCATTTTGATCCTTACATTTCCACGGACCGACGCTCCGCTAGGCGCTTACGTTTTTGACGTAACTTGACCTATAGCAAACCGACGTGTAAAAGGCAACATTACATTAAACTTTAAGTCGTTCGAGGCAGACAGTGGATATCTCTAGTATCACAAAAATACAATCAGCAACCTAATTACATGTGAATACGTGTAATTTGACGTTACATCGTTGCCTGATGTGTTTACTTCGGGAATGCTAACATTAACTAACCAAACCACAATGTGACTGAGGAAACACATGGGGCCAAGTCTGACCTCATGTGTACATGGACATCATTATTTGACCACAACGAATAAAAAAAATTTAAGCTGTCTTTCATTTTGGTGTCATTTCAAGGTAAGCTATCCATCAGTTATGTATAAGTAGCGAATAGCAGAGCTGCGCTGCTAGCTTAAAGTTGTATCTTACCCAGCAAACCTCAGTCATCTGATGCACCAGCTGCTGAAATCTTTGCTTTTGAGACTCGATTTCGATGAAGTGCTGAAGCTGAGGGTCAGCTGTCGCTCCCTGGCCGTCCATGTTTTGCTAAAACTAATTATTGATTACAATATTTTTCTGATTCTGTAAATCTTATGCCACTATTGCTGACCTTCACGTGTATGAATGGACGACAGGAAACAGGAAGTGGTGCAACCAATCACAGAGCGCGTTCGCTCTGACGGAACGTGTCATCATACTATTTCTTTTTTTATGTGAACAGAAACCATGTCCTTTATTTTAAAAAATATATTGTTTTATGTGGCAAGTTTTATTTATAAATATAAATGATCTGAAAGGCAAGTATTCCCCAGTTTAATCAAAAAAATAAACTGTACTTTGAAACTCTAAAAAGGACTGAATTATGAGAAAGCCTTCAGGACTTAAAGTTAGAACTAAGCCTATATTTTTGTTAAATTTAAACTAGTCATATTTGATCAGAATGTGACAGCAGCAGTTTTATTTTTGTTTTACATGATGTTTCAATCACTTCAGAGCCTGGTATACTTGGCTTTTATTGTGCGATAGATATATCCTCACAAAGCTCATTTCCACATGCAAAGGTGTCTACATTTCACATGGCACAATACACAGAATACAATACAAAGAGATACAATATTCCTTAGCCCAATAGGTATCAATAAAATATACACATTCAAATGCTCGTCTGTGGGACTGTACTTTCCATAATGTGATGAGAAGGCTATTCTAATCCATGAGTTATAGTGACATTCAAGTTACACATATTCACATTACAGAGGGCCTCAGTGTGGCTCTGCTCTTCGAGCCGTTAACTGTTCTGATGATTGTGTTAACTTTCCAGGCACACACGGAGATGCTGCTCTGTGGGGATCAGAGTGAACTGTTTCTGTGTGTATTTGCTGGCGTGGACTATCCTCAGATCTACTGGAGTTCATACAGCAAATCCTGAACAGTCAGTGTCAGATCCTGAAAGTTGGGTCTATCATCTGCTTTCTAAAAAAAACAAAACAAAACAAACAAACAAAGATAAGATGAGAGATTGCCATGCATAAAATATTTATTTATATACTATCCTCATGTTACTGTACAAGCTCACTGTTGTAATTGCTGCTGAGAACAAAACACAATCCAAAATTCACTCACATCAAACCAACAGCTAGTCATAATGCTGTAGATCTTTTCATTGGCCAGCTGGGGGCGGTAGAGGCGCAGGCCACGGGACACCTGATCCACTATTTCTGTGTTGTTAAGGCGTTCATACGGAAGCCGTCCCAAAGTGTACACCTCCCACATAAGAACGCCTAAGTAACAAGAGAAGTCATTTCAGGGCAATAAAGACATGAATTCATAGTTTTTAAAGACATTTACACTTATAAAAAAAACATAACTTTAGGAAGTTATTGAAAGTAAACATCAATAAACATGCTGTCCTTCCTCTTTCCTCACCATAAGCCCATATGTCTGACTTGCTGCTGAATTTGCAGTAGAGTAGGACCTCAGGAGGTGACCAGCGAACAGGGAACTTGGAACCCGCTGAACTTGTGTACTCATCATCTAAAACATACCTAAAACAGAGGTGGAAGAAAAAATAATAATTTAAGTGCAAAAACGATACTCTGTACACATGAAGACAGTAAATAGTTTTTAAAGTAAAAGTAGGCTTATTGTGAGGAAGAAATGTCCCGGTTATTGTAATATTTTTACACATCATCTTACTGGAAAATTATTACTTATGCATTTATCTGTAAATAGCGTTTTACTTTTGTAGCTCATGAAGTTAAAGCTATTTGACTACTTTATGTATTGCTATATAGTTTAGTTGACACGAAATTTAAATTTACATGCAAATCTTAATAAACAAAGTCACTGTTAACCAAAACTGAGATATTAATGTAGTGGAGTAAACATATTATATTTCCCTTTTAAAGTGGTTGAGTCAACGCGTAAGCTACCACAAAATGGAAGTACTAATGTAAAGTCCCTTAAAAGTACCTACGAGTTATAATTTCCAACCATAGCCTGAAGACAGAGTATTAGGCATCAATCTGCCTCTTTGTGTCTGTTAATCCATGTGAAGTATTTTACCTTGACAATCCAAAGTCTGTCACTTTGACGGTGCCATTGCCATCAACTAAACAGTTCCTGGCAGCCTGAGAACAAAATGAACACTCTTGATTTAAGTGTAATCATTAAGCATTAAGCTCCCTGTTGTCCACAAATAGCTAATCCCAGTATATCTCAACATGACATCGTACAGTGACCTAGAAATGTACTGGGAATGGCACTGCACATTTTGTAAATCTATGTCTCTCACCAGGTCTCTGTGGATGTACTGTTTCGACTCGAGATAGGCCATGCCTTCAGAGACGTCTTTGCACATCTCCAGGAGCTGGACAGTTGTCGGGTGCTGCTTCAGGCCCTCCCTGAGGTACGTCAGCAGGCAGCCATTGGAAAGGAACTCAGTCACTATGTAAATGGGTCTTTGTTTGGTGCACACGCCATACAGCTGGACCAGGTTCTCATGGCGAAGCTTCCTGGTTTGAGCAAAAAGGGAAGGAAGTTATGGGTTGGTTTTCCTCAGAGAAAAAAAAAATATATAGAAACTTCACCTCCCAAATTGACCCAGCAGTCTTGCACGAAATCATCACTATCATTTTAGTAGCAGTCAGTTCAAGTGTAGCAGCTGTTTGCTCACATCATGATTTTGGCTTCTTCTATGAAATCGTCTTCAGACATGGAGCCTTCTTTTATCATCTTAATTGCAACGTCATGCTGGCCCTGCCACTTTCCGTACTTCACCACTCCAAACTGACCCGTGCCCAGCTCCTTGATGAAGGTCAGGTTGTGAGGGTCGATCTCCCACACACCTGGAGCAAACGAGAGAGGATGGAGAAGCACTTTTATACCTGCAGGTCATCCATATTAAAGTAATAGTTTGACATTTTGGGAAAAGTGCTTTTTAGCTTCCTTGGTGAGAGATAGATGAGAAGATATCACAGGGTGACTGTGACTATGTCTTTTTGTAAGTGTGTGTAAATGTCCTGGATGAGCAGGCTAGCACATTTCCTGACATTATTTGGGTAAATACTGACTTGTAAAGTGCTTTGAATGGTTTAAAGACTAGTGCTTAACATTTAAATGCTGCCTATTCAGTACTATTGCTCCAGCAGCAGCTTAGCTTAGCCTAGCTTAGCATAAGGACTGAAAATGGAAAAACAGCTAGCTTAACTGTGTCCAAGGTCAACAAAATCTTACCACCAAGGCCTCTAAAGCTCAGTTACTGACATGTTTCCTGTTGCTAACTTTAAACTAAGCTGACAGCCTGCTTCATGTTTACTGTTCAGACATTAGAATTTTCTCAATTTTTTCATCTAATTCTTTGCCTGAAATATATTTCCCAAAATGTGTTGGTGCTCCAAACCAGTAACCAATAATCTTGCAGCACCAATATATTCTTCAGAGAATTGGTGGTTTATATTACACACAGAGAAATTTCAACAGATGTGTATCACTATGATAAACAAGAGAATATATATTGAGAAGCCAAGAAAGCAGGTGTGTTTAAGCTCTGTTTCCTGTGGTTCAATCACACTGATGGAGTCGTATTCTCACCATAGCCAAGCCCTGCCGTTGATGGAGGCCGGGTTCGGTTGGATACAATGTACTTCAGCCTGCTAACCATACCTGATGAGGAACATAAAACAAAACCACATTATTGTCTGTAAGGTCAGTTATAATGTAAAGACTTTGACTATTTCCATATTTTACATCCCGTTTGTGTGGCTATAATTTCTTGCCTTCCCCACATTTGAGTCATTTCCTTTTTCCTGCTGCCAAAACTAAATTTAGTTTGAATGTATAATCTTGTGTTAATCTTGTATCTTTCATTATTTCATATGAACCTGCTGCGTTGTGCTGGTGGTAGTTGATGAGCTCTGGGATTGTGCCGAAATTATGCTTCTCAGCCAGGTAAAACTGGCCCTGTGAGGTGGTGCAGATGTTATAATGTCTGCAGCTTCCACCCGTTTCCCTGTGAAGAGAGTAATAAGAGTCACTTAGAGTAGATTTAGTCAACAGGTTTGGCACAGGAACTTGTCATGTATGCATGAGTAGGTTATATCTTCTCATTTAACCATAATACAGTACAGTCTTAGAGCCCTGCAATGAAAAAGTTTTGCAGGCAGATAAGTCCAGGTTTTGCATGAATAATTTACATCTCTCTCCCTCTGTGGCCCTCTGTTTCCGCTTTCATTACAAACAGTTCTTCTTTTGATGCGTTCGCTCATGACTGGAGCCAGTGGACACAGTATACAAATGGTTCACCGTGCAGCAGTGTTTAACACCACATAGCCACATACTCACCCGCCACCCTTACTGAACAAAGACACCGTGTATTTCCCGGCCTTGCTTGAGTCACGCACCAAGAAACCTCCATCTTTGTTCTGGGAAATAACATAAGAGAGCATATTGAGTCAGTTTCGAGTAAAATGTAGTCCAGTCAAATTAAACAAATTCATAAGAGCAATGATCCTGTAACGTTGTGCATGTCATTGTGAGGTCACTGAGTTTACCTCAGTCTTTAACAGCTTCTCTGCTTGGCTGCGGTTCATGTTCTTGCAATACCAGCTGTGAAAATAGATGTGAAAATGTTGTTTCTTGAATGTTTTTTCGGCAGAATTTATTGTTCAGAAATCACAAATACATCCATGTACAGACAATATCTGCTAACTTAAAGATAGCAGTTACAGTAGCCACCATACTTACTCAAATCTCTCGAGCCCGTTTTCCGCTTCCACAACATAATTACTGGGTATGTATCCCTCCTTTCTGTCAAGCAAAACAAAACACAATGTATTTATTAATAGTCTCTACATGGACTCACATACACCCAGTAGCATCTTACAAACAAATTCTTGCTCCGAGAACTGTCCATGCAAATTTAATTCATTTAAATTACAAATGATAAATACTGAAAACATTTTTATTGTTTTATGGCACAAAGAATGAAGAAGAACAGACAATTCATCAAATCTAATACAATAGAAACATTCTTGGTGCTGTCTCTCTGCACTTTTTCAATGTGTTTTGATTCATTTCATTTAGGAGTATGCAATGATTTTACTTTAAACGGCACTTGTATGACTTTTTTTATATGCATGCATGTCTGTGTATGTGCTTTATTTATGTAGGATGTTTTGTACAGTTTAATTACAACAGAGAGGCTTTAGATTAAGTGTTGATATTTTTAAACTCATATCTAATATAACCATATTTTTTGTGGCACAATCATTGAGGCCACATACCTTCAATGTTTTGTTTTTTTTGTTGTTTTTGTTCTTTTTTTTAATCTCACCCATATTTGTCTTTGGCTCTCCACCAGTTGGGGTCAGACATCTCCAGGATGGTGTACTCCTCATCCTTCCTCAGCTCCAGGTCCTGGGGTGTCATGGGTGTGTAGCTGTACTCTGCTATGACAGTCATGCCAACAGAGGGGCCGGGAGGCTGTGGAGGCTGTGGAGGTAAAGGCCGACCGGGTTTGTCCTGAAACAACATATAAATTGGTGGGTGTATTATTAAAAAACAAGTGTCTTCAATCAGTGAATATTACTCTAAAGGGACTGTGTGCGTACCTCTGTTGGGGTGGGAGGAAGAGGCTTTCTGGATCCTCTTCGTCGAGATGGTTGAGACGTAAAGCCTACAAATGATATCGTTTAATACACAATGAAAATATTTAGGCATGTGCTAAAGTCTAGTTGTTGATTTTTATTGATTTCAAACCAATGACTTGAATCTCACACTCACCATTCTTACTGTCCAGCACCTTGCAGCCCATGGCTTGTTTAACTTCCTGCTGGCAGCACAGCCACACCCCATCCATCCAGGAACAAGGATGGTACTTCTGCATGAGATCCTTGTTGAAGCGCACCACTACGCACAGATATGGAGTATGGACACATAGGTATGAAGGCAAGCAGAGGACATTTACATCAATTCAACATTTGCATTTGCATATGCACGGCTCCTCTGTTTGGCTGGCACAGGGTGATGCTATGATATGATCTGCTGTATGAGATGCTGTGACCGACAAGACACACAAACCTCAGACGCACTAAATTTGTAAGCACATACTAACTTTCTTTCAGCTTCTTTATCCACTGAGCTCGGACGTCCTCGGTCTTTGCGAAGATGTACAGCGGCCCCTCATCATAAATGATCTGTGGTGAAAATGAAAGGGAAAGAAGTTGGGAAGAGGAGATTTTTGAATTTTGATTTCTTAAGTTACCAACAAAGTTTTTACATGTGATAGAATATATCGCAAGACACAAACTCCTCTTCGGTGTTGATGTTATCTTTCATCTCAAGTGCCAGACAGAGTACTTTTTGAATGCTACCTTGTCGTGGGATTTAACATGTGTGAAAAAGCAACACCTGCACAGTTGCTGAAAGTCCCTAGTTCATTTGAGTGTGAGAGACGGTTTCACTTCTTAACAGTAACTTTCACATTATCAACTTTAGGATTGGACAGTTTTTGTCCAATGTCTCATATATATATAAAAAATACATTCAATGCCTCATTATTATCCTATGGTGACTGATATTGAGATGAAGGACATTTCTCTCCTCCTCCAAAACAAACATCAGGGTAGAGGGAGGAAGTCATGTTTTTTTAAATCCTAAATTTAATATGTAAAAAAAATGTAAAGGGGCTTGAACCTTTGCCACTTTGTCCATGACCTTCATGGTGGCAGTCTCTGAAGAGTCGCTGTCTGTTAGGCATGTCAGTTTACATACATGTTTACCTGGAATGCATACATGCGCTCTTGCGGGGCATTGGGCTCCGGCTGGACTGTTTCAACGCACTTGATCTTCTCAAGGTCAACCGATCCCCTCAAACCTTTCCGTTTCTGCTCAACAAAAGGAGGGGGTGGGGGTGTTTAGGTATTTTTAGATGGAGTAGCCACAAACTCGATGTGATGTTGCTTCAATAAAAGATTTCCGCAGTTGCATCTACATACCCCTTTGTCAGGATCAAAATCGTAGTAGGCTATTTTTTCCTGAGTAAGAATAAACAATCTCTCCTTGTAATTCAAAGGGGAGGTCTTCTTCTTCTGCTGAGACCGTTTAATGAAGATTTCTTCCAGTATGTTGTCTGACATGATTCTGCCAGGATTAATCTACTTAGGAACAGAGAACAATAAATACTTTAGTCAAACATGATGGCAGCATAACAGCCACAGTTCTCTTACGGCAGAATAACACTCGGCAGCAGCGAGTTCGCACTTCGATTCAGGGAGTAATCGCTTTGCTGAGAGATGTGACTGACTCACCCTTCATCAGTGCGCTGAGCTTAAACAGAGGGTTATATTACACTTAACACTGAAATATTCAGTGTTCTTACTTCCTTTGAAAAGTGTGTTTTTCACAGAATTTAATGTGCTCTTAAGCGTAAACTCTGAGCAACGCCACAATAACAGCTGAGAGTAAAGATCTGGAAACACATAAAGGGATACAACATGAATACAAGCACGTATCACAGTGTGATTAGCTGTAGTTTGCATAAGCTTTGCTTTTACTGCCAGCAACATCCTCTGTTTCCAAATCTCCACCCCCACCCCCTCACGCCTCCTCCTCCTCCTCCTCTCCGCTCCGTGGCACATCTGTTTCCCTCAGCTATCGTATCCTAATCATCATCATCATCATCACAACCAGTCCGGTGACCCAAATGCTTTCCTACAGGGAAACTGTGTGAGGAGATCGTAGATAAGTGTTTCTACCCAATTTCTTGTCTGCTGCGTCTTCCTGATGAGGTGTTTTAAATTTACCCCTCTACTTCTCATCTGCTTCTCGGACTGTTTGATATGAGAAGTTACATCGAGATAAAGCGCAGTACACATAATTTAGATGTGATTAGCTAGCTCAAGAGGCAAACTTTGCTGTGCAGACACAAACATACACAAATGCACACAACAGCAGAAACCAAGTTATTAGTACAGGAACTTAGTTCATGTTACACGTTAAAATCTTTTTTTTTTTCAAAAGTCTTTTACAAATACAGCATCTACATTGTTTATTTTTTAGCAAAATCCTCAAGATGTGAATTTCTCATTGGAGATCAATAAAGAATCTATCTATCTATCTATCTATCTATCTATCAATCTATCTAGATAAAATATCAAGGCTACGTTTCTCTCTCACAATAATTCGCTCACACGAACATGCACATAATAATTTTACCTGCATTATAGCATCAGTAGGCAAATGAAAAACAGCGTCTCTTTCGATTTACGTCAGTTCATTAAGTCTTGTTTTCAACATTTGTTAAGCCTAAGTGTCAAACTGAAACTTGCACCTCCAAAACAAGACAGGACCTATATTGATGGCATAATCAGATAACAGTGAAATAGGGCAAAGAAAGTTCAACATCTGTATAAAAGTTGAGGATAATTAAGGCTAAAACATGAATTCATTCCTGAAAACGATGAACGAACGAGATAAATTCTCTAAACGTATAAGACACTATACACAGAAGATTTATGTTTATTTTTAGAATTAGCTGCAGTACAAGAAGAAAATCACCGCAAAGGCTGAAGAAAAGTAAAAAATGTCCCTTGAGTTATTGTAAATGTATCCCAGTTTATCAGCCAATGCTGTGATTGGTATTTACTATGAAACAGGCGAGCGAGGTCAGCTTTAGTTTAAACCGACTAATGCAGAACTAAAACTAAAATCTCACCAAACCAGCACTTAAAGCAAAAAGCCCTGTGTGATGCATGTCTGGCCTGTAAAAACTCTGCTCAAAAGTCAATAAAACCCACATTATTTTAAAACGAAGCCAAAGAGAAGTACATGATGCACTAAGGTATGA
Source organism: Acanthurus leucopareius (assembly GCA_029814765.1). Classification (NCBI taxonomy): domain Eukaryota; kingdom Metazoa; phylum Chordata; class Actinopteri; order Acanthuriformes; family Acanthuridae; genus Acanthurus; species Acanthurus leucopareius. The sequence continues at coordinate 18,212,296 of JAQMCX010000058.1, read as the reverse complement.
GGTCATAGTGTCGTATTTCCAGGTGAAACATGAACTATCAGATGCTCAAACTCACCCTCGTCACACAGCTGAAAGCTCATTGTCTGTCCGTCTCTGTCAGATGTGTTTGCACTTGAGCTCAGCCTATTTTCAGCTTGTGTGCACTTCCTTCTATCATCTGAACTGTAACGCGCCCAGTAGCTTCTCTCACTCCCTGCGAACCAGGAGTGAGACATTTCTTCACACTAGACTGACTATACCTATTGGTTTTCTTTGTGTCACGTCACAAACAGACAGTTTTGTTCCCTATTCTGCGAAACATTGTTTATTCATTCCTCATTCATCACCGCCTCATGTTCTCTCACATCACTAACTCGACTAGACGTCAACAAAACTGTGTGGAGAATCGAGGGACTGATTTAAAGTCCCTTCTCTCTTTCACTTTGATCAGTTTGAGTCAGTCGGTTTAAACTGTGCATCTGTGTTTTATTGTATAATGGCTGCCAAGAGGAGGGTTTTTTTGTCTTTTGTGAAGGGAGTTGACTCACGGTGGCTGACACAGACAAACTCATAGGGAAGTTGCATCAGTGTTGTACTGCAACATGAAGAGAGAAGAAACCCAGTGGCACTTCAACCTGAAGTCTCTCTCTAATCTAGTTATCTGTCTTTAGCAACTTTAATATGAATATTACAAATGTCCGGTGTGTGCCGTTACTCATCACTTAATGACTCACACATTGATAGCGATGTACAGTACTCACTTTGTTAGATTTTGCAGAATTCACCTCAGTTTCTGCAGAGCACAACAACACTTAAACATCTTGCTTTTTTTCTCACTCTCCAGGGCTCATACTCTGAGTTTCTTGCTTGTCCTGTGGTTTTGAAATTCTTTAACACTTTATTTGTACACTTGACTCTGTCAGTTATATGACTGAGCTCAAAAACTCTTGTAGAAAATGCACTTTTTATTGTGCATGAGGCAACTTTTAACAACTTAAAAGCCAAGAGTGGCTGAAATAACCGCTTAAAATAACCACTTTAATCTTACTGACTTGTCAAATCACAAGATAAGATACTTCTGAACGCTTTCTCACCATTTCTGACTGTGGTTGCTGTCAGAGTGACGGGAAACTTATCTTTGTAACCCTTAAATATCACAAGTTGTCTCACCACTCAAGTGCGTGCATGGTAGTGCAGCATGTTTTAAAATAAAAAGGCCTAAATTAAACAAGTTAACACTGATAAATGTGTATATTAGGATTATAATGCATTAAGAATGTATTTATTTGTTGTGTGATGTTTGCTATGTCTGACACAGCAAACATAACTCTATCCTGAGAGACTTAATGGCTTAACAGGAACCTGTCAAGATGCTCTCTTTCCTTAAGTGTTTCCTGACAGATAAATGTAAATGCAAGACTGTGTGCGTTTGCTTTTTCTTGTATGAGAAAGAGACAGCAAGAGGAAAAGAAAGTGACAAAGAAGACTGTGTACACGCCAGATGGGTTAAATCTACTCACAAAAGCCTGCTCTCCCACGTGCATTAAGATACCACATCAATTAAATCTGGAGAGGGACATTTTCAGAATACACAAGTAGGAATCAACATGTTCTGTGATGCATATAAACTAAGGTATTTTTAGTTAGACGTGTTTCTTGTATGCATGAAAGTTCTCACTGATTTGTCGAAAAAAAAATGCTGTGTGTTAGTTCTTAAGGTAACCACAAGACACCATCTGACTATAAACCCACCACACATCTGAAACTCTTAAGTCTTCAGTCAAGAGTTAAATGCAGGCAACAGGTTAGCTTTATACACCAGAGTTTATCATAACCAAACCTTCAGAAACAAAGTAATATCTTTGCATTTTGGATTACGATATAATCACTATGGTTTGACTTACATATTAGTAGTTTTTGTGGTGAATACACCCTTCATTTAGGATTTGCATAAAAACTGAATGATAGTTTCAGTTCATTTTTGCACAAGTCTAATAATTAGTGCTACTTTAAGCAGGTCTTTCAAACAAAATGTATTCAAAGATTAATCCTAAAAACATAGGTGAACAAATGACAAAAATTACACCTTGACCTTACAGCCTACATTCAAAGAGCTCTGTCACTTACCCAGACACCCACACTGTAGATGCTGAGGCTTCAAGTGGTGGCATGTACCTTTGCCTCAGTGGCTCGCTTTCCATAAAATGTGTGTTAGTTTGTGATGCAAGAAACTAAAACCCACCCACAGAGAGGAATCGACTCCGCTTACTTCCCCTTTTTCTTCCTGCTAATTTTCATATCAGCCCTCTGGACAGTTTTGGTGATAAGTGGAAGCAGGCTAAACATTAACACAGGGCCATGTTTGTGTACTGCAGACAGTTAAACTCTTACATTTTTATTTCAAAGTATATTTTTTTTTTTTAGTCCACAGTCATTTGAGCAGGAGATGATCTCTGAACTCACCTTTTATGAACAGTCTTCATCTAATCATTTTTGCAGGCAGTAAAAGTCTGCTCACTGTGTTTCGCAACGATTATATGCGTAACATCCTGCATTTACCCACAATTTAAATTTTGCGCATGTTGTTGTTTTTATTTTGTAGTTTTTGACCTCCTACAGGGTCTGACCGCTAGGGGGCAGACCTCACGGACGGTTTGGTGCTGAGCGCTACATGAGGGAGTCCTTCCGGTCTGAACCTTCCTCTTTTCCTCTGCATCGGGCCGCAATCATGGTACGAAACTGTTACACTGATACAAATTAGAGAATCTAACTTAATCTTGCAGATCTAAGTGTCATCGTCGCATATAATTTAGTCTTATATATTTGCAATTCTTCGATATACACGGTGATGGTAATATTAGTCGTCTTTTGTACATTTTACGTCGTTAAATCGCCCTTAAGCAATGCTTGATGTGTCTGTGGTGATAAACTGCCACTAGGCGCACCTGAAATCTAACCGGCCTTTTTAAAAAGGACTTCTCAAGTATAATTTCAGTCAAGAAAGCTACTGCTGCAAATCAATACTATCAGTTTTATATTAAATGATGCATTCTCACACGTTTATATAGCCGCTTGAGTTAATTCTCGTTAAGAAAAAATGCATTGCTAATATTAGCTTGCTAGCTGACTAGCTAACGTCAGCAGCCTTTACACTGATAGGAATGTGTCCAGGTTTGATAAACACGAACTAAGTTTTAAAATTTGGCAAATGTGACACGACGTTGATTGAACTTTAACTTATACATATGATATATGCCACGTATAGCTAGCTATTATATCAAATTGGCATTTACAGAAAGCTTCAGTAGTTAGCATAAGAATCCTTTGACATCAAAATTCCGTTCACTGGCTCCGTTCAGCGATATGGTTTATTTTCCAAAGTGTCGATTGGGACGATTGAGCATGAAATGTGCGTTTTTAGCAAATGTATGAAAAGTGTAACTACGTTTTTGTTTAGGTGAACGTCCCGAAGACCCGTAGGACGTACTGCAAGAAGTGCAAGAGGCACCAACCCCACAAGGTTACCCAGTACAAGAAGGGAAAGGATTCCCTCTATGCCCAGGGTAAATAATCTCAATATATGAGAGGTCTTCTGTGTCTGCTGAGTGAGCTGTGAGTGCTGTATCTGACTGTTCGTATGTTCTGTAGGTAAGAGGAGATACGACAGAAAGCAGAGTGGTTATGGTGGCCAGACGAAGCCCATTTTCCGTAAGAAGGTAATGCTCAGCTTAGTAGTGCTATATTATGTTATTTCAGTTATTGAACCAGTCGTTTCAACTTTTGTTATTGTGTATGTTCGTTCGTAAGAAAGACCAGACAGTAATGATTTACTCTTTTTAGGCTAAGACCACAAAGAAGATCGTGCTGAGGCTTGAGTGTGTGGAGGCCAACTGCAGATCCAAGAGAATGCTGGCCATCAAGAGATGCAAGCACTTCGAGTTGGGTGGTGACAAGAAGAGAAAGGTAAGTCATTGATGTTTATTTCATCTTCTTTTTTTTTTTCTTTATTTTAGTAAAGGCTGCATTTGCAATCCTACAGTTCAGTGTGTTTCACTAATACTTTCAAAGGGTGCGTGAATGCCTTGGTATAGATTTTGATGCTTCAGGCCAAAGTCACTCCTTTGATTGTCAGCACCTTACCATGTGCTATTATGGTGAATGCAAGGTTCCCCAACTTTGTCATTATTTCACAAGGAAGTTATCAGGAAACATGTAGTTGATAAGCAACACGTGATCTGTTAGAGAGAAGGCAATGTAACTGGAACACCTCAGGAGAAAGTTTGATTTAAAATCAACTTTCTTTTACAGCACAGAAGTAAGTTAGTGCTTTTTGCTGTCAATAGAAGAGGGTTCAGGTGTTGGTGTTGAAATGCATAGAGTTTGATTGGAATCATGTCACTATAGGTGAAAATGTATGGAAAACAGGGGTTAGAAGGGTTGCATTTGAATGCACAATAAGTAGTAAATGTAATACACAATTGATAAGATGTGAGGAGAAAAAATACAGGAAAACCAAGACATTTTTGAATAAGAGAATTCCTGTTTGTTTTCCTTTGCCTTTTTAGTATGTGGTTGTGTAATGTTGCCTCAGTACTGAGGAGGAATCATAGTAGTAATATTGGTCCAGTTGCCCAACCTACATGTGGATCATAATATGGCATTTTCACAGCGAGTCAATAGCACAGTCAGTAAAAATGCTGTGAATATTAAGAAATGCCGCTGATTGGCTGCCTCTTTCTGACCTGATCCTGTCTTTGTCTGTTTAACCCTGTGTAAACCTTTTATTAATAACTTAGTTCAATTGGTTTTATAGCGTTTACTCTTTGAAACATAACTGCTTGTCAAGTGATGTTTGGGGTCAGTAAAAATATAATTTAATGGCTAATTGAATCTTAGTTTGTTTGCCTATGCACCTTAATTCTAAAATGCAAAACCAAGAACCATAAAGTCATTAACTTATGAACTCAGAGTCCTAAAGAAGAAAATTAGTCTCAAGTTTACTAAACTTTTGAGTTTAACTTTAGAGCTTTTGGATCTGTTTTTTTGACAATTAAGGCAGTTTTTGTAATACAGTGAGTGGACAGCTTGTATGTAATGTAATACATGTTTGTGTAGTGGTTATGTATTTATTTTTTACATATGCCACAAGACAACATCCATCCATAAAGTTCAAATCAGAGTCATGTATTATACATGATGGGACGCTGTTTGTCTTTAGTTTGTGATGTAAAGACAATTTTTTTAATCAAACTGTTGAAAAATCATATTTATTTGAATACAGTACAAAAGTGCATAATCATCATGATAGATCATAAATTCTACATATTGTCCTTCTGCATCTAGAGTGAGTCAGGCTATGACATGACATTGTTTATCTCCGTTCAAGCGTCATTTTGACTAATCCTTTCTGTCTGTTCTCTTACAGGGCCAGGTCATCCAGTTCTAAACTGTGCCCCAGTTTTCTGGAGGAAGTTGTCACTGTTTTCAATAAATGTCTCAAAATATATTTGTTGTTTGTCTATTTGTTTCTGTCTGATAACACCTTTCAAGTGTGTGAAATTTAAGCTTTGTCTCCAGACAGTTTAACCCATTAGCAGACCGGTCAGGACAGATTGATGCAAAATAGTTTTCCAGTGATTTTATTTATCATTTCAAGTAAGAAGTGTAAACCCATCATTTATATCCAAACTGATCAAAGATAACATTTTTCCCTTATGCAATGTATATACTCCATTTTAAAAAAAACACCACATAAAATAAAAAGTCAACATTTTTCTACCCAAGGCAACGAAAATAATCTACAAAACAGTTAAATGCTTGTGTTTGAGGGACGTGCCCTCCCAGTGCGGCCTGTAAGGCCCCTCAAAGTCACTGCCGAAGGGAGTGAGGGTCAGTAAAGCTGTGCCTGAAGGGTTGACTGATAACATAATTTTGCTCTCTGGAGTCTGAACACCCATCTCCTTGTACTGAGGCAGGATCTGTGTGACGTTACACTGTGGTTTACACAACCTCCAGCCAGGAACTGCTCTGATGGAATATCCTCTGGGACCACCGATCTCCTGTCCGTTCAGCACAGCGATGGCCAGTCGGTTTTTTGACAGAGGCCTCTCCCACACCTGGAAACTGTCAAACTGCAAAACAGATGGTTTTATTCTGTGATTAGTGTTCTATACTTTGAATTACTATTACTACTTGGTCAGCAACACTTATTGTTTCAGTAAGAATCGTTACTAAAAGTCTTGGTGTCTATGAAACTTTGGTAAAAGCGTTAAACATTATAGAAACTAAATGTACTCCACATGCAGGCAGCTGTCATTCCAGCATGCGATCACGCTCTGTTTCACCTCTTCACCCACCGTAATAGTGTGATATCCTTGCTTGCCCAGTGGGTCCTGGTTGATGGCTATTATGTGTCTGTTCTGCAGCAGCTCCTTGGAGCGAGGACAAATGTTCCTCAGATCATTAGACATGAGCAGAGGCGCTGCCATGATAGCCCATAATGCCATCTGAGACTCCTGCTGGTCGTGACTCAGGCCAAAGTTCCCAATCACGAGCTGGAGAAATGGACCAATATCTGAATAACTGTAATTTCAACTCATGGAGAGAAGTGTGTGAACAACATGCTGTTGAGGAAAGAGGGTTGTTTTCTTTTAACACAATGCTTGTATATATTTTTTTCTAGTTCAGTGTTTTTAACTAAATGAATATAGTTGAAAGCTTTTGTGGGAGTGAATAATTTTACTGTTTCAGAACTGGTTTTTGAATCTAAAGGCTGTATAGATGGATAAGTATGGTTTTGACAAGGAAAATGTGTGTCTGCTGTCTTGCCAAGAGTTAAAGACAATATGGTCTTATCTGTATGGTCAATGTGAATCAGCAGCTCGTTAGCTTTGCATGAGGAAAATGGTAAGAAAATACACCTTCCAGCACTTAAAAAATTTCATAATTAACTCATATTTCTTTTGTTAAAACATGCAGAAACCACTAGGTTGTTTCCTGTCTTTGAGCCAAGTTAAGTGAGCAAGTTGTTGACTGTTACTTCTTATTAACTGGACAGACTAAGAGTGATATAGCAGTAATAAGGTCAGTAAAAAATACCCATAAATTGAACTACTTCTCCAATTGCGATGTATATCAAAATCTAGCAAGTGGCAGTGATGTTTTTGAGATGTTAATTAAATAGCGTGGTACTTGAAAGCCTTTGGTTTTATGTTCAGATTGAGGTCAGAGAGACGAGCGTACCATATCGGGGTCGTTCCAGCCCCCGGGTCCAGCTGAGGGGACAATGACGTCCTGATGAGAAACTGCCCAGGCCAGGATGGACTTGACAGAGCTCCACGAGTCCTCCACGTCAGCGGAGTTGCGCCAGTGGTTACACGTCTCACGAATGGCTGTGTAGTTGGGCTGCAGGCAATGAAAAGCTCTTTTATGTCTTATAATAGAAATAATGTGCTGAAAAGTGTCATCATGCAGCTGATTATCATGAAGAAGTGTTCCTTCTATTTGTTTTTATTGTGGTGATTGATAATTAGGTTAAGAATTAAAATAAGGCTGTAACTAGTGTTAGTTTTGGTTTTAATGATAAATCTGAAAATGATTAGTGTTTTATTTGAATAAACTTTGGGCAAAGGCATCTACCAAATTAATGTTAAGTAATATGACGCTGGAACCACGTTGATTTCTTAGCATTTTTGCTTGACTAAAATGACTAAATTGATCTATTACTTGTTGTAGTTGTTATTTGAATGAAAGATCAATAACGTCTCTCTCACCTTTTGGAAAGGCCACTCATACAGAGGCCACTCGCAGGAGTACAGGATGCTTCTTCCAGTGTTGTTCAGAGCTCTTGACATGTTCACGTAGCCTAAACCAGAAAAAAATCATAAACAGTTTGATTGAATGCATCGATATAGAACCTTGATTATTCAATCTGTGACTCTGTATGAGAGGAGAACCACAGAATGAATCTAGAACACTGACAAAGACGCAATTCAAAGGTGTCTCCAAGTTTATCTACATGATACTCTCAATCAATGGGCCTTCTTCAGTAACATCAATCAAGGTCAAAGTGGACAGTTTATGTGGTTGATAATTGTAAATTATACTTCAGAATTTAGAGCTCACCTTCACCCAGCAGTTTCCAGTCCATATAGCAGCCATCAAACTTGAGCAGATCCACACCCCAGTCAGCAAAAGTCTTTGCATCAGTCTCATAGTAACCCAGACTTCCAGGGTATCCACCGCAGGTGTATTTCCCTAAATCTGCATAGATTCCCAGCTTCAGCCCCTTGGAATGGACCTTAAAGCAGAAAATTACAGCAGAATTGACTGATTTAGCCTAAAAAGCACTGAGTGCAGTTTTATTTCTGGCAGGCCATAGTTGTAGACCAGTAGATGGCGATGTTGCACAGCTAAAAAACCTACGGCCTCGGTTTGAGACACAGCTCTGCCATCGTGAGCATAAATTTATCAGCTTCCTGGTGAACATGACTTTTTAGCTGCTCGAGCAGGACTCAGCCCGTCATAATGATCTCAGACTCAGCAGAGCTGCTCTGCATAGTGACGGCAGCAAAGACGAGGGAACGACAGCAAACTCCTGCCTACGAGACAAATGTGTGCCCACGAATCTCTCCTGCCTCCAGGTGCTGAATTTTTACCAGTGTGAAATCTGAGACCTGGGCTCCACATCTGGTCCTCCTCCCCTTCATTATGTAAATAATTGCGGGTCGGCTCAGATGGATGTATAATGAATATGTAATTTGACTGTGTAATCACTTCCAAAGTATTTAACCAGGGGTTCCAAAACTTTTGTTATTCGTCAAGGATTTTCCAAGTTAGACGCATTGCACCAGTGCATATTGGTTAACACCGCACCCCACGGGTTCACATCTGTGGGAGGATGTTGTTTCTTGATTTACCATCTGTGTATAGTTCTCATAATTCAGCCCAATGACTACGAAAATGAAATAAACACTAGTATAAACTCCCATTTTACTCAAATAACTGAGTAAAATACATCAAATTAAAGTATTTCTCCCTCTTTGAAGTCCATTTAATAATTTATTCACATTCAGAGTCTTAATTCTTGTTTTATACCCACTACTCACATAGTCGGCCAGTTTCTTGATGCCCCCTGGGAATCTATCGGGGTGTGCCTGCAGGCGGCCCTGGGCATCGCGCTGGTGGTAGGGCCAGCAGTCATCGATGCAGACGTACTCGTAACCGGCCTCCTTCCAGCCCTCCTTCACCATCACATCTGCCATCTGCATGTACAGACGCTCGCTGCCAGGGCGACAGGAGGAGACAGGCGGGGCTGATAGTATCAGTCAGATGCCAGTGTTCAATGTCATGTGCAAGCGCAACACGGCGGACACAAATTCATGCCATTCTCATCCACACAAATGCCAGTTTTTCTGTTGTTCGTTGTCGTCTGATGTAACACAACGGCAATTTAACCAGCAGACTGACATTTGGTGTTCTGAACTGTTAGTTTTCCAAGGTTTTCTGGGCAAAAACTATCTGCTGTACAGATGAAGTGAAGCATTTTATGTCTGTAATCAGCACAGAGGTCCCTAAAATCAAACACGGAGCAGACTCCTGCTTTTCTTCTCAAGCGCTCTGCATTGATCAAAGAAAAAAATGTAGACTCAAATAATTTGTGATTATAACAAAGCAGCAACAACAGCTAGTGATTTTCTAATTCAAAGAAGAAATTCTGATAATGTTTTAAACAAAGCAAGCAATGCCGATCAATAATGTCAAGAAGATTGGAGTGTTTTACTTGAACCTTCCTGCTAAATCAATTCATTAATTGACACCTAATAAATCAATAACTGTTTTGCTTTATGCAAGAAATGGTGAAAGCAAAAATGTCAAATATCTGCCCGAACTTGCTTATTTTTTGACATATACTGTAAAACTTGTATTACTTTATCACCTTTATTTATTTTTTGAATCATTCTTTTATTCTGAAATTGATGCATATTTCAAACTAGTTTGGATTGGAGCAACAAAACTCTGGGAAAGTTCTGCTCTGCTGCAAAACCACCAGGTCAGATCATTTCACAGGTAAACAGGTTAATTGGTAACAGGTGATGGTTGCATGATTGGGTGGTAAAGGAGCTCCTGGAGTAAACAAGCGAGGATCAGGCGAAGTTCACCAATTTGTCAAACACATGACTGTAAAGTCCATCCCTTCACAGCCTTGAGAAACCTTCATAAAACCTTGTTGGTAAGCCCAGCTGGTTTTTGCAAATATTCGCATTCAGTCTCTGTCACATAGCGTCCCAACTTTTTGGTTTTCATGGTTGTAGATTAAAAAGCTTTGGCAGTTCGTCAAACAAAGAAGACTTTTGAAGACTTCACTCTGGGTTTTAAAAGCACTGATGGGACTTTCATATAGACCATGAGCATTTCATTTTGCTTTCCAAAAGGTTTGTAGGTGTACCTGAAAAATTAACCAAATAACATTACAAATATTAATGGGTACGCAATTAAAATAAAAAGTCACCGCTTTCCTATATTTTATCAACCAAATGACCATCAATCAGACCATCATAACTGGAAGGTTAATATCAAATAACACTTGTCCTGTGTTAATCCTTAACCATAACTTTTTTTTTTTTAAATCAATTTGGCTAAATCTCGTTCAGCTCTGTATTTTGTACTTTTTCTTGTTTACTTCTCTGAAACATGTGTAAATATTTATGCTCCTTGTTTACAAAGCGCGTTTGCAAATTTAGACTAAATTAAATTACACACTGGCGTCAATATCTCTCAGTGCCTCAAACCAAAGAGCAAATTAAAGCAAATGAAAATCAGGCCATGGGCCAATCATTACCACCCTGTCTTATGACATGTTTATGATAATATTTCCTTCCCCTCTACAACACTTTCTAAACTAGGCTACGGGAAACGACCTCATAATCATAAAACATATGTTATAATTATCAAAAATCAAATATAAAGTAAAAAATGCAACATTAAAAGTTAAAAGAGCCCATGTTATGAGTATGCGGTAATTATTAATATATAAGTTATGATTACATTAATTTTCTTAGTACTGGAATCGTGTTTTTTGTGTCACTTCCTGTAGGGGGCAGGATCTCACGTGACTCGTTGTTTATAAGAGCTTTCATGTAGACTACAGTACTTATGTTCAGTCATTTATACGTGATTTAAAACAGTCATGTAATAAATTAGATATTTGAAGCAGGAGGAAGAGTTGACGTGTTACTTATAGAAAATGATGAGTAACAGTAATAACACTTGATTGCAGTTTATTTGGCTGCTTTCCTCATGTTTTTTTTTCTAGCTCACGGTCATATCGGACTGTGTTGGATCACCTGACAGCTCTCATGTTTCCTACCTGATGCAGTTATTTGGGTCCTTGTCACAGTCGATATTACACATGAATCTCTCCCAGTGTAACCAGCCCATTGTGGGTTTCAGCGCTAAACCATTATCCAGCGCTTCAGCCGCGTGACCGATCAAACCGATCAGCGCGAGGAGAAACACAGCTGCGTCCATCTGTCCCTTTTTGACCCGACACTTTAGTTCAGAGATAAAATATAGGCGACTGCATTTATATTTGGATCCATTTCCTCATTACAAACTCCTAAATCCCGCCCCCGAATGTTTGACGTAAATTTGGACCAATAGAATTAAAGTGCGTCTGTAACTGACCAATGGCGTTGGCCCTGATGCATTTAGTACAAACCAGGAAGCGCCAAGGCTCAGGTGTTGAGAAGAGAAGTCAGCTGACACGACTTTCGATTTCTCAACAACAACGTCGAAAATCACAACAGTTGTCAAAAGTGTTTTAATTTTGATTTCACATCCAGTTGCAGAGACGAATTCAGATCATTAGTTTAAAAAAGGATTTAGGTTACACCAAAATGTGAAAGTACTCCACTTTAAAACAAAACTTCTGCCTTTAGAGTTGGCCTACTTAAGTAAAAGTTTGTATGTAACCTGTTATTATCAACATTATGGTTAAAAAATGTTTTTTTTTTTTTGTCAGTGTGTACTATTTTATAGGATGTTCTAGGATAAATATTACAGGTTATTTAAAATATAATTATCAGCTAATACATTTTTTTAGTGTTTTATTTGTCTTAAAAAGTAGCTCAGGAGAATTTTCTTAACCAAGGCACGAAACGATGGATCCTTCAATTTAGCAAAAGAATAATCAAAGTCACTTTATTTGGAAATACATAGTTTTTACTGGCTAGAGGGAGTATGAAAAAATCAACTCTGAAATTAACTAGTGAACAAATGTAGTTTTGGTGGACCAAAAAGTACCATATTTGCCTCTGAAATGTAGTGGAGTAGAAGCACAAGAAGAAGAAGAAGAAGAAGAAGAAGAAGAAGAAGAAGAAGAAGAAGAAGAAGAAGTTGCATTAAATTAAAATACTCACACTCAATTGGCACAGTATATATATATATATATATATATATATAAAGTACCTAGTAACATTGAATAACTGGTTAAAACTCATTTAAAATAATTCTTCAAATTTCTATTGTGACTAAATAAACACAAAATACTATGAAAGGCATTGTAATTATCAAGAGCCATGACTTGAAAAACCTGCTATAAGGCCCCAGAGCAAACAAACAAACAAACAAACAAAAAACCCTCACTGTGTAATTTGTACAAGATTCCTTTGCTGAAGTATAACGTGTCGCGATGATTGATTGAATGCGCTGCATTTAAGGACACTGTCAACTGAAGTATTGAAAGTTTCAAAGAAGTAGTTTGTCACTGTGAGTTGCCAGTCAACCTGCAGGATTAAAGTCCAGCTAATAGCTAACCTCCTTTAAACCCTCATTTGTTTTTTTATGCATTTCTGCTTTTGTACCAATCAAACAAACAAGATATAACAGGCTAATTAGTGAGATTTATCGGTGCTGTTGGGAAGGTTTTGATACAGCTGAACAGAGGCAGGATTACTTTCTCATTGTTTACAAAGTTAAGCTAACTGCCTGCTGGCTTTAGCTTTATATTTTATGCACAGACATCAGCGTGGTATCAATATAAAACTCTCAACAAGATCTATTCCTTCAGGCTGCTGGGCCTCTGAAAACCATGAATCTCTAAAGACTCAACTTTTCAAGAGTAAAAAGTAACCACCTTTTCGTTTTAAGCTCTATGTCAACGTTTTTTTTTCTCATAGGCATCACATTTTTAAGTTTTAATTGGTTTATTTAGCTGTTCCTGGAAGTCTTGTTGAGAGCCACAGATAAAAGCTTCAATAGAAACAGCTGATACTGTGGCTATCTTTTTGTATTCGCTCTCCAACAAACAAACAATGAAAGAAAATGGCTCAATTTACCCCACTGTTCCCTGAGGAGCCTCGCTAATCAAAAATGCCGCACACACTATCAGCAATAATGTAGGACTATCTATATATCGACACAGCTTCAAGCTGTTTATTAGCTCCGGATCCAAGATACAAATTTTCTGGTGCTGACATTAAATGAATTACAGATTGGTTTGCTAATGCAGCTGTAAATGGACACCCTACAGAAACAAATTAATCCTGGATGTTTTTCCCTGTGAAAATTGTCAGAGATCTTCACACACAACAGGCAGAGAGAGGGATGAGTTTTGTATTCAATGTGAGACTTTGCCATTTTGTTGAAATTAAAGGAGACAGCTGGAGTTTACTTGCTAATGAAAATAGTGATTTTAGAGGTTTTTCTGCACAAAGTAGCTGAAACTTTACAGAGGAAACGTCAGCAGACCACTTTTGTAAAAAACCCCCCTGCGATCACACTCCCACCAGTCCGTCGTTGCTGTGAATGACTCATTGTATCCTGATATTGAAAGGAAGTTGGGAACAAATGAGGAAACATCTGTGAGTTGGCATAACCCCAGATTATGACAATAATCCGCCTCCTCGCGGCTGGTTGTATGTAAAAAGGAGGAGCATAATGAACACAAAACCTGACCTTTCAGCAAAATGTCAAGGGTGTCTATGTGAACCCTAAACATTATCAGAGGCTTCACCAGGGGACAGGCCTGATACAGACAATTTGTCACTGGCTATAGTTCATATCAGTGCCAGTGAGCAACGGCGTCAAGGCTCTAAATGTCAGATTTCAATTTGACTCACCCCGCCCCCCCCTCCTCCTGTGATGGATGGACCAATCCGGCTCACTTTGAATCTCTGTAAAAATGGGATCTCGTCCACCGTCCGGATACAGACCCTTGTTTGTTTGTTTTTTTTTGCAGCATAAAGGAGCAGTGCGCCTCTATCTGTACAGTGGTTAATTGAGATTGTTGACAGATGGGCAACCTGTGCTTTCTGTCTGGCTCATGGCTCCCCAGAGCTTTGACGCCGATCCATCATGTCCCTTTCTTCGCCAGTGTAATTGAGGAGACTGTCATGGCTGACTTATGTTGGCAACTTTGTTATGAAGTGTATGGGGATAAAATGAAAGGGGAAGCTGTTACGGTGCCAAGGAGCTCCATTATTGTATTGATCTATAGAGACAGGCGGCAGCACGAGCAAATGTCATCAAAAAGTTGTGCCTCCTTAAGTGCAACAACTAATACTATATGGCTCGCATACCCTCATTGGAAAATCATTTATTGTCTTTTAATTAGCTGCTTAAGTTGTTTATGTGACTTACAGGGAAAAGAGGCTTCATTTGCTGATGTTGCCACTTTAATTAGGTCCTTGTTGAACTGAGAAACTGCAGAATGGCTTTTGGTAATAAGCTCATAATATCACCTGTAAATTACTTTGTTGATTGATGATATTTTAAGTGTAGTTATTTGAATTTTTTTTAATTAAACTTTTCTGTACATTTCTAGTATGGAACTAGAGATTGATCATGAATTATCTGATTTCTGATATGATCTTAGGTGGTAGATTTATGGTGAACAAGTTGTTTGTGAGGCTTCTTCATTGAGTTTATCCATTTTTAAGCCTGAACGAGCAGAGTTAAAGGTGACATATGTAACATTTTAGCCCCAATTACTGTACAATCGCAATCAAAAAGTCATGAAACTGTTTTTATACCTGGAATTCAACTTAGGACACCTGATTGAAAACCAGAAGTCCTAACAGTTCTACCATATTAGACCTGCACTTTATAAACACTGCACTTTATATTATGATCCATCAATTAGGATAAAATCAAATGAATTAAAGCTGATTTGACAGCATGTTTTAGCCATATTGAAGCAATGAGTCTTGAAAGTGAGGGATAAAATGACCAACAACTTTAATATAAAGTTTGATGTTTAAATTGCACAATTTTAATATCTGCAAATGCATTTTGGCAAGTTGTAAGCACAGTGTGAATACAGGTCACATGGCAATTGTGACCGGTCCAAATGCATTTGAAGATATGTTATTAAAGATAATTAAGTAATCGAGATCTTTAAATATATATTTTGACTTGCCAGAAATTGTTTGAGGGGATCAGAGTCACATTTTTTAAGCTTTTTTAATGGGTTACTTTGTCTGTATTAGACAGTGGATGGTTTAGAGGTGACAGGTGAAAGATAGAGGCTGAATGATGTGCAACAAACATCCCTCCTCCTGTTTCAAACCAGGGACTGTTTTTTTGAACATTTTACCATCAGACACATAAGAATTTTTCTGTAATATTTGGTCCCATTTTCAATTTCAGATATCTCTAATTAAACTGTGACTACAAATGAACCATTTAGTTGTATGGTGACTAAAAACTGAACTGTTAGATGTGTTTAATTAGATTATCAATGGTTCATTCATACTAATCAAACTGTAATTAGAAAGTCATAAATGCAGCACACATAGCTTCATTACCCTCAGTCTTATCTACAGAACATTAAACCAGCTTGCCTTCGATACCATGTTGGAAGAGGTTTCCTTCAAGTATTAGCGTTACCGGCTATTTAATTTTATTTTCCTGCACTTTCTCACAGCTGGGAAGCATGAAGTGCAGTGAGAGATTTCTCAGTTCTTTGTGAATTGAATGAAATCTCTGTCGAACCCACAGGAGGGGAACCACAGTGTTGCATCAACAACAGTTTTTGTGTTGCAGCAGCTGCACGTTCTGTATTCTGAGGCCATTTTTCTCCTAAGCGTTGCTCTGTGAGTCTTTGATGAATTATTTGACATTACATTGAACACATAAGCAGGCAGGAAATTACTTTGGCTTCAAATGTAGAAATTTCCTTCACTTTAGTTCCTACCTCTCTGCAGCTCCCCTGCAGATGTTTAGACTCCATACTGGGGGCAAGTCGTTTTTATCAATAAACCTTCATAATAAATTATTCACCGAATGCATAATTCACCTCTAACAGCTGAAGGGTTCAATCGAAAGGAGCACAATTTATTATCATTTTTAAAAAATGTATTCAGTATTTCAGAGAGAATCATCAGTGTCTTCTGCTGCTCTCGTGCTTGTATGAAGCACCAAGCATTTGGCAGATTTTTTGTCCTGGAAATCATGAGACTAATTACGATTTTACTCCCTTGCTAGTGTGAACATTGTGTTCAATAATCGTCTCCTGGTGATTACATCTGAAATATTATCACTAATGATCTCGGGAGCAGCTGCTCCAGCAGGGAAGAGTACCGAGGCTCAGCAGAGGGTACTTCAGGATATGTTTTGAGGAAATCAATTTTTACAGTGTGATCGATATTAAGTCCATTTGTAGTCCTTTTAAAAGTCAGGCAGAACACAAAGGCTGACCTTCACTCTTGCTGCTGTTTTTAAGGCGGTATGAACCTGCCAGGACTAATCCTGCCTTTGAGGAGACCTGATGATGCACGTTCTCCTCCATAATTAGATAGAAGTGTGTATTGTGTGCTATAGCTGGTACACAAAGTGGATTGCAAAATCAATAACAAGCAAAGAGAGGCTGCAAATATCTAATAAAATCAATGACAAGTGCAGCTCAGTATGCAGGACATTTACTCAAGAATATTTTAAGGCTACTTGGGGTCTACTTTGCGTCTTGTTCTGTGGCATTTGTCAAGTCTGTGTCTATTTAAGTTAAGCTAGATGGATTACGGGCATGTCAGATGCAGTTTTGCTAGAAGTCTCATAAAAATTGCTCCTTTAAATGCACAATAAGTCACTTCTGTTGCCAGAGATCTCTCTATTGAAATGATGCAAACAAAAGATGTCCTTTTATAACATTGTGAAGTAGCGTGGGATCGTTCGACCACTGCAGATTATTGCTCGACTTGCCGAGGCAGAAGTTTTCACAGACGAGGTGATGTGTTGTACTTCATTCACTTTGCATTTAGTTTCGTTTTGGCAACTTTCTTCCTCTTTGCTCTCTGACTGGTGTTGCGAGCGACAGGTGACGAAATGAAACTCAGTGTTATCTTGAATTAAATTAGAGATACATCTAAATTTGAACATTGTTAAAAAACATCTGGGATAATGTAAGTACAAGAAACTACAGAAGATATAAAAACTATACAGTCATTTTTAGGCCTTTTTGTGTTGAAATGTTATACAATGTATATGCTGGATCACATTACCCTGATGAGGTTTATTAAAGTAAACCAGATGTTTGCCAGATTATTTGGTCTAATATTGTGTAGTCTTTTTTTAAATGTATGTACATGTTGACTAAGCAGTGATTGATTGTTAGCCATGCCAGTGTTCCTCCAGCATTTTAATTGAGGCTGAAACATCTTGATTTCTCCTCACGCAGACGTTCATTATGTGAAGATGATGTATCCTATTGACCTTCATGACCCTCTGATGTTTAACTAGCGCCACCATGAGGCTGACATTTGTGATATAGGATGAAACATCTCATCAATAATCGATGGTGATTAAACCTGGCAAAGACATTCATGTCCCCTTTGGGATTATTTGGATGAATTTCGATGATCCCTTTATGTTTCATCCTCTGCCCTCATCTGGTTAAATGTAACTGTGTTCAGTACTTTGATTTATTTCCACATGGCTGCAAAAACATTTGACATTTTCATCTAAATTTTGTTTTTATGTTGATGTATTTATGCAGAGTGCATGTATAAAGTTACCATTTCACTGTTTTTACATTTACTTTGCAAAAACTATCAACACAAATTACCATTTTACACAAACAGGAAATGAAATCATGTTTAATGTCAGATGTAAATTTAAATAACAGCTGGAAAGCTTCTGTGAGCTGCTGCTTTAATTTTGCTCATTCTGACCGAATTTAGTATGCATGCTGTATTTTGTCACTTTTCCAGTGTGAACAGGCTAAATACTAGAAACCTGCCTGGAATGAGTATGTGGTCCCGGGTTTAGAGGGAATGATTGAGAACTTGTAAATATCATCAACTAATAATCAACATTTTAGCATTCTGACATTTTCTTTTAGCTGTTATTTTTAGAAAAATTATGTTATTTGAGTCAAGAAATCTAAAAAAAGGTGACAAATCACATCCTTATACAAACATCACTTACTCTGACCAACACACACATAGTGAGTGGTTGTTCTCATGTGTGTTTTTGTAATTTCATTGGTTTAAATTGCAGGTCATTAGTAGCTGCATGTTACAGCAAAGCTACATACAAACCAAACTTGACTTTAAAACAAAGTCATTATATCAGAAACGGTTCCTGAGAGGTCTGTTTACTGAACTGCTGTGTGAGCAGGTTTTCAATCCTCCATCACTGCCATTCATTCTGCTTCAGTTCAGCATTTTTGCTGCGTAAGTTCCAGACACACTGACCTTTGTTTTTCTGTTTACTCCATTACAGAGTCAATAATATCTGCGGGTTATTTATGGTTTCAAGTCTTTTATTTTTACAGAGTGTAAAACAACAGCTGGGTCTTAACACAAATGGCGTCTCCACGTACGTAAAATGAGGATGAAGTCAACCTTTTTACAACATCAGGCTCATCTTTTATGGTTCACATGTTGCATCTGTGTAATAGATGCAGGCCTGACCTTTTCACATGGAGATAAAAGTCGATGCCCCACGTCCCATCACCAAATCAACCAGCGCCAAGCAGCTCGCAGCTCAAAAGCTAACACTTGTACGTCAGATAGTTAGGTTTAAGATGCGATCTGAAACTACAGACCTTCAAGTTTTAATGTTCTCCATTTTGTAGCTGAGTACTTCTTACTGATTCTGAAAGAGTAGAATTGATTTTGTCTTTTTCGGGCTTCGCTTTCTGTTTAATTTTTCATCTGAGGTTGAAAAATTCAGCTCGTTCTTTCTTTGAGACGTTGCCTCTGTATTACCTGAAGAAATTATTCTGTATAGGAGTTCAATATGTCTCAGGTTACCACGAACCTGCAAATTGATTTCTCCGAGTGGGTTTTGCAGCCTGGAGCACATTTTTTTGTTATTCTCTTTGCTATAAGAGGAAAAACTAATAATTTCACACACAACACTCCACTTTCTTTTTTTTTTATCACATGAAATGTATTGTTATGTTGGTGGTGGAAATGAGCAGCAGCCGAAGGGGAGAAGGTCATCAAGTCATATTATTCCACCTGGTCATGCAGAGGGCAGCAAGGTCACACCCCCCTTAGTTTAACCAGTAACATGATCTTATATGACAGCAAAAGGCCACATGTGATCTTAATGGACAGAAATACAGATGTGAGCAAGTATATATATATATATATATAGGTTTCCACAGTGTTCATAAAAGAAAACATGGTTAGTTGGATGCAGGATGCAGGATTCAGGCTCTTATAAGCAGCATCACCATGGTAACAAGGCAAGATCACCATCTCTGTGCATTCACGAGATCCCATGATTGCAATTCCATGTCTATGTACCCATGCTCCTAACACCCCCACCCCCCACCCCCCCACCCCATTGTTTACAGACCTGTGAAATCTCCAACATGCTAAAGTGGGGGCTGCAGCTCATTACCCCTGTTACACTTGACTGGTAAGCTTTTCGACACTTGAATCAAAAGGCAAAGGCATAATTGGATTCAAATGGGATTTTAACCTATTAGAATAATTTTCTGTGTGCTGGAAGATGCTAAAATTTTAATGCTTAGTTCTTTTCATATTAAATGCTAATGAGGAACTGGTAGGTCAAAGCAAAGCCTATTCACAGCTCCTTAATTGTCTGACACGGAGATTAAAGGTTGTGGCTGCCATTACTCTCAGTAAAATGTTTTCTTTAATGGTTTGTGCATCTGTATTTTTTTTTTTAAAAACATGCTTTAAGATGGACTGCTTCAGCCTAATTCACCTAATGTGATTAAATTATTTAAAACACAGAAGAGAAAACAGACATGCTGAGACATTTTGGCTCTCTGTGCGCTTGAATAACCCTTTGCTTTTGCTTTTGCTTTGTTTTTCTACGTCAGAACTGCAACACGAAAAATTTGCATTTTAAAGCCTTTTTCTTCTTTTCCCTGGTGAAACAAAAAAGTTTTGAAAAGGTGTTATTCTAATGAGCTGCCAGTTTTTCATGAGATGCTCCAGTCAGAGATAAATTTTACTTTCATGAAAGAGAGCTTTTTAATAATAAACTTAAATAAATGTTTTCAAGTTTATCTGGGAAAAAATAGCTTCTTATAATTCTACTTCAAAATGAAAAACCAACTAATGGAGAACTGACCTTTCACATCTTGACATTAATAAAGCTGCACTAATTGAAGGTTTCTGGCCACTTGGTGGCAGCAGAACAAGTTATCAACACTGCATTGATGTAATGTATTAATATTATAAGATGACTCCATTTTTCCAAGAGCTGATTTGAAAACAAAAGACTTTCTGAAGCCTCAAACACACTTTCACTTCCTGTTTTCAAAGTTTCCCTGAGATCTTATTAATCCAAGGAGAGAGGAGTCCTCATGCTTAAAGCCTTTTCTCTAGTAAGTGAAAATGACTTAAAAGCAGAATGCAAATCCCACATGTGTGTAGCTTGTCTGTCAGTCACATAACTACTCACACACTCTACCGTCAGACTCTTGAAACAGTTGCTTTTTGCAATAGAAGGCAATTTTCAGACTTTTTGTCTTCTTTTGCATGAGCTCCTCATCACCGTGATGGTAGTTTCTTATATTCTTGACAGATAAATTAGTCTTCTTTTTCTGTGGTGGAGATACTGGGAGACGTGTTGGAAGTGTCTTATTATCTTTCTGTATTATTATTATCTTTTTATAAGAGGAAGGAGACGAGGAGTAAAAAAAAAAAGAAGAAAGGACAGCAGAGCAACATGGCTGTTTTACAGCTGGCATTGGTCAGGTAGTCCCATGTTGTCCCTGTTTGTGGTTATTAACAGAAGTTAGTTTGGATACAAATGAAAACAATGCAGACTGAAGATCTGAGGATATCCTCAACAGTGATGACTGACAGAGTCACTATCAGTCAGCCTAGAAACACAGTGGTACTAACCTGGTTGAAAAACAACATCCTATCTGTTGTAAATTTGGTATATTTGACTAAATGCAACATATTTTTACCATGTTTTTTCACATCAGGCAGGTTTTTATTCATACTGAGTTGGGTTTCCATCCACCTGGTGAAAATTCATCCATCCATTGTCATTCCATTATCCGAGGATGGGTCATGGCGGCAGCTAAGCAGGGTATTTCTGAGGTCCTTCCTCCCAGCAATGCTTCCCAGCTCCTCCTGGGGGCTTTTAAGGCGTTCCAAAGCCAGATAAGATACACAATCCTTCCAGCAAGCTTTAGGTCAACCCTGAGGTCTCCTTCCTATTGGAGGCGCCCTGAAAAACTCCGAAGGGAGGCGCCTAAGAGACATCATAATTAGATGCCCTCAACTGGCTCCTTTCCACATGAAGAAGCAGAGGGTTCATATAATGGCTATGTTTCCATTATTCACTTTGAATTCACTTTCCTCTAGTCTTCAACAAACCGCTGAGAAAGATATCTGTGTCTTTAGCCCCTAATTGCTCCTTTACCAGCTATTTGCTAAATTCGTCTGGCTGCTGTTTGTTGCTTTGCATGAATTGTACACCGGATTTCTCAGAGCTTTTTAACTGCAGCTTCTTGCTGCTGCAAAAAAATGATGTGAGCGGTGAAACTCAAACAAAACTGTAAGGATGGAGGCTGTAAAACCAAAACAAAGAGCTGAAAAACACAGTCATGACCTTTTTTTGAGGGATTCTTGCTTAAATAGATGCTCCATTTTTATTACAAGAAAATGTTGGCCTTAACACCTTTCACATAGATTTGCAAAAATGTCTCATCCTGCTTAGATCAACTTGAGAGGGGGAATCTTGGTGACGATGTGGAAATGTTTTTTGCTCTCGCAGCAGGGTTAAACGCTCGACAAATAGCCTTGGGTAAGGACATTTTATGACATTCAACTATGCATTTAATATCTATATATCACAATCAGTGGCAGGCAATAGAAAAATGCAGGTTTGTGCAGCAGTTTTCGCTCTCATGCAGTTACAGTGACACATCGGATGAGATATGTGTGGTGGGGGGTAACTGAATGAGACAGACCATTACTCAGCAGGAAGTGGACAGTAAATAAAAGGGTGTGGTTGCACCTGCTGAGTATTCCCCGCAGAGTCTCGTCCTTCACAATTTGACTCCCCTCCGAGTGTTGTGATGCAAAGCTCAACAGAAACATAACAAAGAAAGATGTGATAGTTTTTTTTTCTCTCTCTTGCTCCTGGAGAAACTGCTCATAGTGATGACGACAGTAGTTCTTGAGCAGAGAGGGAAGGAAAGAGAAGGTGAGGGAAGAGCATCTGACTGCTGTTGATCCTCTGCATCATCTTCAAACACCAAAGTCCCTTTACTCCAGCTCAAGCATATGCATTGTGCATCATGTACACTCATTCACACACACACGCACACACACGCACACACGAACACACACACCTTCATGCTTCAGCCCCTGTAGACTGGTTGCCTCCCTCCCAATAACATCCCCACATCTCACAGAATTATTCACTCTTGGCTTCTCAGCAGGCCTTTTGTTTCCAAGGCAACAGGACCTGCTGGATGTGTTGGGTTTGCTGTAGTCTAGACAATCAGCATTTTTAAGATTTCATGGCTTCATGGAGAGAAAGTTGACCAGAAATAGAAATCTTTTTCATTGTTTTCAAGATGCAGAAAAAAAGGTAACACATGACTTTTATTATCACTGAGAAAATATTGATTCCTGGTGATTATACTTAAAGCAGTAGAGTGTAGTTATGCGTGGCAGCACCTGTTCTCTGGCCTATAGAGGTAGAGAGCTCTAAGACATCCTCTACTGGCATCTTGGTGCTTTAAAATTTGCATGTGCATGCTCTGATAGTCTTAACAAGCCATTTTAAAACAAGGGAACTCCTATGATTTGAGGTTAAGCTTGTTATTTATCTTCCTGACGTGACACTGACTTGTCATTAGCACAAACATCAATCAGTCACAGCTCAAGCAGAAGTAAGAGAAGGAGAAACAAGAGAAACAATGGTCAAAATTTTTTAGAAATACAGGTAGAGGTTCTTTTTCACTGAACTGAACTTGAACTGTACATGTGAATTATAAATAGTTTTTCCTATAAAATTCACCCTTCTTCTATGAGGAGCAAACCATAATGTATAAGATCCTATGATTAGCAATAGTGCAGCCCAGCACTGAGGAAATGTTTCATCGTTTCCCCCTCTTAGCTGGGTAATTCTGCACTGGGGGTATCAGAAAGACGATCAACCTCATCTGTTTTACCCAGATCAGGATTTAGAATATTTACGGGAAAGTTGAGCAGCTCTCTTGTCTACAGCATATTTGATCCAAACAGTAAACACAGTGTCAAATGGTTCAGATCAGATTCTGGTCATCATTTTGGCTCCAACTACGATGCTGGTCATAGTGTTTCTCCATGAGGCCTGGAAGCATTTCAGACAGGCACGGAAGTCTCATCTTCCATAACTCTGGCATACTTGGCTGTTGCCACCTTTTCTAGAGAGTACCACATGTTTTGTTGGTATAAAAAAAAGACAGATAGAGAAGCCAAGTTCATTGGATGGATGGAGTGTGTTTTCTTTTCTGACTGAATTGCTGAATAAAATGCTGCAGTCTTTTACAGTTGGAGTTCAAGCTCAGTTCACCAAAGTAGACCACATGTGTCAGCAAAAGCCCTCTGTGCCTGTAGCCTCACCCACGTTTGTTTCTTTTCTCCATCTTATTCTCTGTTTCTTTAGTAGCTTATAAACCATTTAGCTGTTACAGTGAACCTTCCCTGAGGTGCACCATTTCAGTAACTTCTTTTACATGCAATAAGCGTACAAAACAGTCTCAGTATGGTGCATCAGTGGCAATAGGAGTTAAGGTTGGAGTTGGAGGAACATGACACTACTTTGACAGAAAAGCAGCCTCAGTGGGAAGGAGGAAGTCCATCAGTGGGGGATCAGTTATTAGGGCAGCAGGGCACGACATGGGAGACCCACCGCTGCACTCACAGTAATCACATCGCTGCAGGAGCTCAGGAAAAGCAATGAAAGTGCTTCCAGTGTTGCTGTTGCTGCTTCACTGTGGATGAAGGCCGGAGGCATGTGATGCACGGTGCGTAGGTTTCAAGCTAAGATGCCCTCCTTGGTGGTGTGGATGTCTGATGTGGAGGGCAGCAGAAAAGTTGGAAAGAAGTTGTGAAGTCCTGGTCTTTACATGCAGCTTTCAGCATCCAGGCTCTAAAGGACAATATGTGTGCATGGAGACTTGAACACAATAACAAAAAACAGAAATCAGTGTTGTAGCAGGTAGTTTCTGCAGAATTTACACTTAAGCGGTTCACAGCAAACATCTCAGTTTCAGGTGTGTTAAAGACAAAACTAATGAAACAATGAGGTCCCTTTAGGTCACAAACTTTGGATGGAAAACGAGCCTCTCGCAGAAACTGATGGCACAGAGAAAGAGAGAGAAAGAGTTTTTGATCATTTAAAACTGAAGATCAATGTGATGAGACATCACCTCTCAAACTATTAACCCTTTGAAAAGTTCTCATGTCTGAATTTTAGTTCTTCGAAATGTCAAAAAAGGTAACTACTACATCCAGCCAGACTGGTAATCCTGCTATTTGTCTCCCAAGTTACATCTAATCATAAAAACTCCAGCATTCAGACAATTATATCTTTTATACACAATTTGTATGCATGACAGCAAACCTCTTTAAGACTTTTGAAACTGCTAAGACTTTTAAAACTTTGAAACTTGAAAATCTTTGACTACAAACCATTGACCCCTTTTGAAAGTTTAGATTTCAAATCTGGTTTTGTACTTATTGTGTTTAAAATAGCATGTAGCATATGGTTCCATTACTTTTGAATGAAAAACAATTTGGGTTTTTTTTATATTAATTATGTAAATTAGCATAAGAGGTCAAACTCTTTGCTTGCATGCTAATTTACAGCAAAAAGGAGGAAGAAGAATGAGCAGATTGACGGGGTCCTGCAGGCACAGCCTTTGCTTTTGACCTGCCAGTGAAAACAAGCAAGATGAAGATGGAAAGGCTAACCTTAAGAGACATCACAAGCATTCATTATCACGCTGTCTTTGGCATTCTCTGGGACACGTGATATTTAACAAAGGGACTTTTCTTTTCCTTGCTTTTAATTAGCAGAGAAGAAGATGACCTTTTTCAATTGTCACAGTGTGTGTCACCTTTGGAGAAGAAAAATTTACCTTCTCATTGGCAGTACGGCTGTAATGTGTTCAGCTTACACACAAAAATATATATAATAAACACATTTATAGACAATTATCTATATCTGAATCTTTAGATATTAGGGCCCGGCTCAGACTTTAGATTAGAAAGGTTTAATAAAAAAAGGTTTCCAAGGTTATCAATTTTATCCGCATGTTCTGTGTTCCCTTTGAAGCTCTGGACTGCATAATTTATCATGTGTTGTAGGCAAAAAAAAAAAAAAGCAAACAGCTTACAGCTCTAATAATACCACATGTCAGTGTATTTATGGGGTGTTTTTCACACATATGGGCAGATATACTGTCATAAAAGATATTGCAAGTTTATCTGCTTGTGAAACTGTGGCTTCAGGGGCCCTCGGGGGCATCCATCTGCCCCGTCAATAATCCCTGCATGATCTCCCCTGTGTTTGTTGGCTGTGGTGCAGGTGCATGCTGTTCATCCGAGCTCAGAGCTGAGGCTCCGCCAAGCACAGAAAAAGAAATGAGGATCTAACAGACACATACACCTTCACCCTGACACATTCAGGGCAGACGTGAACTGGGTGTGGCTACAGATGATCTCTGCTGGCCAGCATGTTGGCTCCACACTATCAGCCCACACCTGGGGATGATTGCCTTGATTGCTCCTGGGGTATTTAAAGGGCAGCTCACGCAGCTGGTGAAGCTGCATGTGACAGAGGAGCAAGCTGCAAAACAAAAAGGGTTTTTTTTTTAAAATTACTTGAGTCAAATAAAGAGAAATAGCATTTTTGGAGGATTCAACAGAATATATTAAGAGTTGTTTAAGAAGATGAGAGTGATAAACTTTGCTACTTTTCCTCAAAACATTTTAATGTGTTGTTACCTTGTGGAGAATACACCTGCCATACCTGGGCTGAGATGGTAGTAAATCAGAGGGACCAACAACACAGAGTCTGCAGGAGCTGCTGCCTGAACACAACCTGCAGAGGAAACACTATCATATGCTAAGCAGCTACCAAAAACTTTAATATGACGCTCTACAAATGATGTGCAAGGAGGCAGAAGCTTCCCAGCACTCCATCTAAATTCCCAGAATAACAGAGGAGGATAAGAGGTGGACCTACAGGTGTTAGAGAAGAGGTCAGAGGAGCTGAACTCCCTGCTGGCTTTGATCTACCACCAGATAAGGTAAGTTATCATTAAAACCCTTTAAAAAGAAGTACTGGAGGAAGATAATTTGATAGAGTACAACACATGTTAGCCATCCACTGTTGGGCCCCTTATCTCTTCTTTGAGAGAATCATATAATCAAAAACAGTGATAAAATAAGGTGGTAATAAATGGAAAAAGAAAGTTTGTGTTGTACCAAAGAGTCCCAGAGTTTCTCTGAGAGTTGATATGGAAGCAGCTGAGTCAGACATGAGTTGTGATAGGAATTCTTCATACTGTAGTCTGGATGCAGTATAGCCCAAGTATATATATATTTACATTGAAAAAATGATGCAGACACAAATAAATACTGAGTTTTGAATAGAACTGGAGCCATTTTGAGGTGATCTTAGGAAGAAAAAGTGTATTGTAATGGTGCTGAAGTGGGACTGAAGCCTTCTGGCTACTGCTGTTTTAATATTCTGATGCACAACCGAGAGAGTGAACTCAGCACAGAGATAAGAGTGGTTTTTTTTGAGCTGAAGAATTGTAAGTTGCATCAACTGAGCTCGTAAGATCCTTCTGGCTGTACACGACCACAGGAGAAAGAGGCCTGCAAGAAGAAGGTTGTCTTTTCTGTTTCTTATGATAAACACTCATATTTTCTTCCACTAACAGAAATGGGCAGCGTGACCGTGAAAAATAATCCCCAAAACTAATTGAAAAGAGACTTCAAACCGGCGTTTCTGTGCACGCACACTGTGCTTATGCCTGTTTTATGAAAATAATGAATAAACAAACATAACCGCAACATTCAGAGCACCAAAGTATTTGGTTTGGCCTGACTGCGAGTCACGGAGGTAAAAGTAATGAAAGTAATGATCAGTGTTAAGGAGCAGCGAGAAAATATTCTGTTTTATATTCTCTCTTTGGTGAGAGGCCAAATGGATATTTAGTCGTCTCAACTCCACACATGCACCCATATGCACGTGTGTTTGCACAAATAAGCCTTGTCTCGCAGGGAGGTGATTATTTTCGCTCTCGGTTCACCTCTCCAAGCAAACTTCCAGCACTGAGTCAGTGTCAGAGCAGCGGAGGAAAACGGCTGCGAGCTGTCTCCCTCCTTCACTCTCTTGGGCATAAATCGCAGTGTGAGTCGTGTCTGATGGACAGGGCGGAAGGAAAAAAAAGAAAGAAGAGCAAATCCTCTCTTTATTTAAATAGCAGGCAGAGCAGAGGAGCAGAGGCCTGGAAGCAGGGTGGATGAAGGCTGGTAAGGGTGTTGCAAGCAAAGCAAAAAACATCCATAAAGATGCACATTACTTCCTTTTGCATGTCTGTCCCTGGACCAGGGGCCACTTACCTGCAGACCACTTACAGGAGTTAGTCAAAGAGGTGGAAGTGGATAAAATGTAGACAATAAAAGGCACAGGAAGAAAAAATGATAATAATGTGTTTTTGTATTTAGTGGACAAATTTTGATTCATTTAGTTATTTAAAAGAACTGATATCAAAGTGTAAAACTACTTCTACAGGTAAAGGTCTAAGCTTTAAAACCCTGCACAAGTCAAGATACAGGAGTATCATCAGCTACTTGCATCAAAAGTATCAA
The DNA here is from genome assembly GCA_029814765.1 of Acanthurus leucopareius. Taxonomy (NCBI): domain Eukaryota; kingdom Metazoa; phylum Chordata; class Actinopteri; order Acanthuriformes; family Acanthuridae; genus Acanthurus; species Acanthurus leucopareius. Next base: position 18,183,995 of record JAQMCX010000058.1, on the reverse strand, counting down.
AAGTAAAAGTATTCAGTGGGTTATTGTGTAGGTTATGTAATCTGAACTACAGCTTGACTGATACTGGCTGATATTTGTCCTTCAGAGTTTAAAATCAGCAGATTGTAATTGTGGCAGAGATCTGTGGTGGATCAAGTAAATGTTTTAGTTACTTTTCATTACTGCTTTTTATACATAGTGTCAGTGTGTACAGTTTGCTGGACTTTTAAAATGGAAAGTGTATCCTTTTGTTAAAATTCTTTTCCTGCGTTCATCTTCTAAAACTTAACTGAGGATGTTGCTGATGCTTTTGTATTAAACTAAATAAAATCTACTCTCTGCCTTGTTCAGATGACTTGCGTGCACTGTTGCTGCAGAGGGAAGTCTTTATGAATATTATGCATCTTATATGGAGAATTGCTTTCATACCTAATTAAATTTTCGAGCATCATTTCCCCTGAAGAAATTCTGAATATCTTACAAAGTGAGAGACTTTTGCAAAGAGGTTTGACATAATTCTGATTGGTGCCTTTTCTCTCTACAGACGGGAAGGAAAGGAACTAATTCCTTGTTTCTCCTGTTTGCTCACAAAGGAAATGCAGTGCACATGTATGTCTATAACCATTATCTACGTAAGCCCCCCGAGCTGCCTCTCTCAGATGTTGGAATTACAGAAATGTAGAAGCGCTGCGGGGGATTAGTGGAAATGAATCCACATAGGATTTTCTGTATAAGTATCCACAGGGATGAGTTTTTCAGTGGAGCTTGAAACGCAGGTTTTCCACTCCATGTGCTCGAAAGCATGTCGCATAAAGATGCATGTTTCTGATTTTTTGTTCAAAGGAGACAAAAAAGTCTCCAAATTGTAAAGGGACTCTGACTTCTAGATATGAATTAAATTAGAAAAAGGGTATAAATTGAACAGCCTGGGTGCTTTTCTGACCTTTGTGCAACGATGGTGCATCAAAGCTGCATCAACGTTCTTGACTCATGCAAACAGGATGGACAGAGACTGACGTGTCAGATCTTCTTAGCATCATATTTCCTAACGTTTGTCCTTGCTTTGGCTATCTGGTTGATGTTAAATGGTTGTCAGCGGCATGTTTGTTCACAGAGCTCGACTTCAGCGATCGAATGTGGTGGAACATTTTGAATCTCTTGCTGTAGATTTAAGGAGAACGGCAGAGATGTTTGATGGCTTTGTGTTCTGCGTTTCTCACAGCTGACACAGCATCCTGTCAACACTTCTCTAAACACACTGCTGTCAACTTCAGGAAGGTTTCTTCTCCTTACCTCAAAGCACCATCCATTATGTAGGAACCTGAGCCGCTGACCGTGGGATCGGTGACCCAAACATGATGCCACTTAGGCCACAGGAAATGCCCTATTTCTATTTAAAAACATTCAGAATGTAACTGTAGTTCATTTGTATTTTGTGGTATGAAGCATTATTTAGTCAAAAACCCAGTAACAACAAGCACTTCAGTGAGAAATTAGATCATGAAGCTTTTAGTATGTTGATAAATCAGATAAAGGGTTTGCTTAATGTTGGTTCAATGAATGCGTTTTCCAGTTTGCGTGGAAGGTCCTGAGTCTTAAAGTACAAGCACATTATATTTCTGTGTTCACTTCACTGCCTCACATTCACCTCTATGACTGATGGGTTCTCGCATTTTTTTTTTTTGGTTTTGTAGAAAACCAAACCAACACATCACTACTGCATCATAATATAATAATACTAGACCATTTAGCACAAGACAGACAGGACATTTACATTAAAACTTAAAACCACCCATGCAGTAGAAAAAAAGCAAGGACATCCATTTCCATGTGCTAAATGACATTCACAAGGGTTTGCATCTTTAATGCTGTGTGGAGCAAGCAGTTTTCTCTGTTTACACTCATATATTTAAAGGTGACATGTGTAGCATCGTCTCATTAATACGTCACTGTCAAAAGACACTGGTGTTTTCCCCCCACGGCTGCTGTTACTTCATCCAACATGTGTTTCACTGTTTTTTCTGAACAAGTAATACATGTTTCTAACGTTTGGTACCACAGATATCATTTAGCAGTACTACTATTACTGTAACTTTTATTATTGCACCTATTCTTAATGCTTCTGGATAGTCTTTTAAATGCAAGTTGTTGTTTTTTTACATTAAAATATAGTTCCGAAAAGAAAAATTCAGTTCACAGTACAGTTGCTGTCATAATAAGCGTCCGGATTTATTAAAATGACCAAAAACAACAATTTCAATGCATCAAAAAGTAATAAGAATTGTTACCTTCTGAACTGATAAGAAAAAAGACCTTAATAAGCAGAAGAAAATGGCAGAAAGAAAACAGCTCATACAATGCAGCACTGATTGATGTTGTAAAATTTTATTGAGTGTGAAAATCCCTTCACACAGGAGTCTTTTCTTTTATTTGTGTGTGTGTGTGTGTTTGTGTGTTTTTGTGTGTGTGAAAGTGTAAGAAGCTGGTGCTCTAAGGGACAGCGGTATTGATTGCAGGTCTTAGGTCGCTCTCTCAAAGCTCACAGATCAGTTTCAGCTCTGGCGTCGATGACATTCAGCTCAGATGAGGAGGTGGGGGGGGGGGGGGGGGGGGGGGGGGGTTTTTTAT
>JAQMCX010000058.1:18123881-18172557 GCA_029814765.1 Acanthurus leucopareius | reverse complement strand
GACACCTTTAACGTTTTGTTTTGCTGTGCCAGAGGATCCCCCCCCCCCCCCACGCTTCATTTGCAAAGACAAACCTACCTGTGCCACATCGTGCTTCATATTCAAACAACAAACCCAAGCAGACGTTCTCAGCTTTTAATTAAAAGAGGCAACGTGAGGGTGATAATACAAGACGCTACCTGCAACTTTTAGTTTAGAGAAACTGGCTTTGATGACAAATAAAAAAAATCCTCAAGGAGCCTGTTCAAGTTTTTTTTCTGTAAAGTCTATAAATGGAAGCTCTATTTATTGTTTTTCTAATATTGAGGCCAGCGTGGATATTATTTGCTACAGCTGTTTGGCTTCAAAAGGACCAGAGATGTGAGACACAAAGCTGGTGGAGTGCATTGATTGGAGCTGGTCAGTCTGGGATTTGTACACTCCATCAGATTCCCAACATCTCTCTGGTACAACACATCGGTTCATTCGTCAATACACCTCTGATGGATAGTTTGCGACCTCAAACTCCTCAGTGGGAGTAATTGTGCAGCTGATGTGGACGAGGGAAGCCCGTTCCTCAGAACATCATTTTCTCTGTCCTGTATTGATGCAGGAGGGCAGTCTGCCCAGTAAATCTCCTGGACCCTTCTGCCTTTTTCAGGAACTTTGCCATGAGTCTGGGAAGCTGCCCAGCCTGTGAGCTGTTTAATGGGATTTTCAAGATGTTCCGTCTGTTTCTCTTGAGACAAACCTCTCTCGGTGTCACAAGAGGTCACTCACCTCTCTGTAAACGCTTTCATTTGTCAACCTACAAGCTGTTTGCCTTGATAATCGTTGTTTCCACATTTGGATCCAATATTGGGGGGGATGTGCTTAGATGACAAATGATGCCAAGATAATAAAAGAGGGATCAGTTTAATATAGTTCAATGTCACCAATTTGCCTCAAGGGTTTTTGCAGATGCTATAGCTGTTTGTCCTTCAGACATGAGGTGACTTTTCACCCTAACACCCTCGGTCGACATGGAAATAAACTCATGTCAGGGTGAAAAGGACATTAACACAAAATATATTTGTACTGTACAGATCAATGATGGCATTAATAAGAACCTATTTTGGTCTAATTTGTGAAAAATCTTTTATTTTTTCCTGGATATGTCACATTAATGAGGCTGTTTGTCCTTCAGACATGAGGTGAGTTTTCATCTTTCACATGTTTCTTATGACTTAATGGAGACTTGACAGCATATTTATGGTAAAAGCTGCCCGCCGGCTCAAAATCTGCCACCTGGTGCACAAGAGAGAGCAGAGGGCAGAGAGGGAGAAAGTGTGGAGGCAGAGATGTTGTGATAGCAAGGAGGAGTGCTCTTTCACAGGCTGCATCACTGATGGATTTCAGGGTTGTTGCTGTGAGTGATGGGATCCCACATCAACGCACAATTTTCTGCCAAATTTAGGATGGTTTTGGTTATTTTACACACCAGATTTCAGTCTGTGATGTTGTAATTGCTCTTCTCTCTGATCTGAAGTGGACTGGGCTCAGCTGGGAAAATTGAATGTCATTAACTTTTGAGCACCAATCAAGAATTTGTAATATTCGAATCAAAATCTAATGAGTTGTGGAGTTTTTTTGGTCGTGTTATCAGCCAAAACCCATCAATTAAACCTGAATAATATTTTCACAAACTTCAATTTTGACTGTTGCTTTACATAGTAATGAATATTTGGTGTTAAAAATAAAGGTTTTACACTAAGTGTTTGAGGCCTTTAATGCACTCTTTATTAGAGTCACTCAGACCAAATCAAGCGTTACAGCAAAACTGCAAGTTCTCCAGTTCATTTAAATGTAGGTAGTTTGATCAGGCTGTGGACTCAGCTTTTTGAGGGACTAAACCTGATGACATGTGGTGTCCAAACAGTTGACTGGCCAATTAGAGCAACAACAGAGTACGAAAAACTTTGTTTGCACTTTAAAGAAAGACTGTACCAGTATTTTAAGGGACCTATATAAAGACAAAATTGGTGCTTTTTAGCTCGACAAATTTATCAAGAGGCATATGGTGTGTTTTACAATTGCAGTGAAAAATTGAGGAAAGGTGTCTCAACACATCTAAAACACATATTACGTGTTGATAAAACATACAGTACACTAAATCTGGTACTATCTTGTGGTTTAAACTTTTATAGTGTTAGCTTTTGGGGATTTTAATATACTTTATATTCTCTGTCCCTTCTTCTTTGCTCATGCAGTCCTGAGCAGACACCTTTGTCATACCAAACTTTTTTCATTCAAATTCATTGCACTTGTTCTTGGCTGTTTGTCTTTTTATGCTTAGCACACTGATAGTTAAGTTGAATCATATCCCTTGTATGACTTCACATACTTTGCCTGTAAAGTCGACGATACAAAAAGTAGTGTGGCAGTGTGAATGCAGGGTTAGAGTGTCCCAGTGTTATGGAGGTGATAGACAGGCTGTTGCTTCTGTTTTTAATGCAGTGACACAGGAAAAGGATCACAAAGGCTCTTCACGGGTCAGTGAACAACACGGAAAAAGAGCTGAACTGAAATGAGCAGCTCCTCCTCATGTAATATGACAGCCAGCTGTAGCGTGTTGATGTTGTCAGTTCCTGAATATATGGCGTCTCACAATAACAAGAGGCATAAGTCAATGTTATTGAGGCTGACAAGGGCTGCGTTTGTGTGTGCGTGCATGTGTGTGTGCGTGCTCCTTCTGTTCACTTTTTTAGAATCTGTTACAATGTGAGACACAGTGTGTAAGCATGCTTCAAGCCTGTGTTTGCATGTGTTTGTGTGTGATTTACACTCACTATTCTTTGCTGCCGCTGCTTTTTCCTCAGCCTGATGAACTCCTTGTGTTGCCTTGAGACAAAGTTAACCGCCGCGTACTCCAGCAGGGCGGCAAACACAAACAGCAGGCACACCGCCATCCAAATGTCAATGGCCTTTACATAGGACACCTGGGAACAGACAAGGTCACAGCCATCAACAGCCAATCAATGATGCTAATGGATAACCCGTGGGCTGTTCACAGGCTAACCATTCCTCAGCTTCCTCTGGCACGTAGTGACACACATCTCTGGGATTGCCGAGATTTATAATGAGTCAGTGGGATGTGGGCAGTTGACACATAGCCATGAAACAGGTCACGGCTCGGACTCGAGGAGAGCCCCGGCCGGGTCGCTCTTGAGAGGAGATGTGTCACGGAAGATCAGCAACACCCACTGAGCAAAGCTTTTGTGTGGAAACCTCGCTCAACTTAGCAGCAGTTTGCTGACTGATACAGATAAACTCATAACAGTGGGGAGGAAAAACAGGAAATGCTGCATCAGTAGGGTACAAACCCGCTCCTCACGTAAACAAAGAAAAATGTCAGCCATGTTTTAATCAACATTTCTGCTGTATTACACTGCAGCTGACTGCACAGTTTTTACTGTGTTACCATGCCGTTTAACCCACTGACTAATTTTTCTACAGTGGAGTTCAGTAGACTACCAAAATTTCAAACTATAGTATTTACCATTTTCGTTTTTTAATGTAGAAATACAATATTTTATACATCTGTACACATGCATTTGTTATAATTATATTCTTATGCCATAAAACTAGGAAGTTGACATCTTTGCTAACACTCTCAAACCTTGAGCAAATGCAACTATACAAGACATAATGAGCGCTCATAATACTTATTAGCTTAATAACAAGAGAGCAAACTCAGCAGGTGTCTCAAGGCTGTTGGTGAGGTGCAAATAAAAACATCTGAGACTGTTTCTGTGGCACACGAATACAGAACTTTGTGCATGTAGCAGGTTTAAGCAATAACTTTAGAGAGCAAGTATTCAAAGTTTCATCGGTTGTTTATCATAAGCACCTGAATTACATGCAATTTTTATTTTGACCACTGGTATATGCTCATCTGTGATTTCATCATGGGCCTGAAGTAATTATTAATTCAGATTATGCACAGCAGTGTACAGGCTGCGGCCCAGAATAGGTTGCTGACCTGTTTTCATTAGGTTGACATTAAAATGCTGAACGATGCTGATAGACGAATTTATTTTCCTAATTTAAAATAGAAAAAGAACATCCTTTTTTTTGCATGCTGGTCTGTTCAACTCAGATATGATTTAAAATATGTACATGAAATATGTGCATAAAGAATCATATATACATATTTCATGAAGCGGTGAGAAACTTTTTTAATTACATTTAGTTTAGAGTATACCCACTTTAATAAACTAGACTACATCACTGCACAAACTAACAGTCAGATGAAAGTGGCAGCATCTGCATATCGACTGTGGGTGTAGAGGCTGTTTCACCTGCACTGAGCTTGTTTCTGATCTGCCCCTCCAGCAAACTTACCGTTCATGACTGAAGGTCATTTGAAGTTCTTCAACAACAACAATAAGAACTCTCATTTGAGTCTGCCCTTTAGTTCTCCAGCTTTGCTAACAAGAAATAAAGTAGTTTTCTTCGCTGGCTATGATGGAGAAAGGCCAAAATAAAGAAGAATCTCACATTAGTCTTTGCCTTGGGCGTCCAAATCAGTAAAACTGCCCCTACCTGCACTTTGGAGGTATCATGAAGCAGGGCACTTTACTCCCAACTGCTCCAGTGGAGCTGCTCAGTGGCCGATAACACTGTGGTTGAACCGGGAAGCTTCCAGGTGTAAATCTGTGTAGCTGTGCGGATGTAAACAGGGTATTTCTGACAAAGAGAAGCTGTCTCAGAGCAATTTTTCTCTCGCTGAACTAAATTAAAAAAACCCTCCCTTAGGGTCAAAATGCACACAAAATGCAGTTAAACCGAACAACCATCTGTGAGCAATAACTGCTAATGTAGCGTATGGCAAAGGTGCTGTTGCTATGGTTACCAGCAATCTAATATCCTTTGTGCACTGATGTATATTGTTGGTTAAACTGTTGACTTGAATCACTGTTGTGGTTTTGTGCAGCACATTTTAAAGGACACATACCAGCCAATAAGTAAAAAAGTGCTTTACCGTAATGATGGTATTATACAGTCTGTCTCTGCCCTGAAATCTTATCTTTTCCTCTCATGTGTGCCCTGCCCTTCATGGCTTTCACATTGTCCTCAACCCCCTGTCTCTTGTATGTCTGCTCCTTAGTGAGTCTCTTTGTATAGTTAAACATCCAAACCAAGTTCAAACCAAGTTTCATGTAGTTTTACCATGCTATACATTAGATCTGGTTAGCTTTGGTTCACATTGCAATTTTGTGGATGCAAAATGAACGAGACATCTCCATACACTTGCATTTAAATGGTTTTTCAGCCACTGTATGTGTTATCAATTTAATTTAGTTCTTCTCTTTCACATCCTCTCAGAAAGTTATGGCTGTCAGAATATTTTTTTTCCCCAACTAATTTCATTGACCCTGATCTTAACCTCCCTTTGTCAGCTGGACTGTTGGCTCATATTGTGGTCTGAGGGAGGCTCAATGTGAGAACAGCTTGCTTACATGTTGCATCGCTGCTCTTTATTGTTTCCATGTGAGCACAAACAAACCACAGATGAGTCAAATTATTACCTAAATTGCAACAAAACAACAAGGTCCAGGTTTAAAAACCAGTATAGATTGTAAACTAGTGTAAACTAGTTAAATACCCCACTAAAATGCAAAATAAAAACTGCAGGGGTGAAGAATTTTGCGGCTCTGGTGATCATTCATCATCTAATTCCTAATCTTCCTGTTGATCAGTATTCTCATTACATCCTGGTCACCTGACTCCAGACCCACCTTGGGCAGTGAGGCTCTTGAACCAGAGCTCTGTGTGGTCATCGTCAGCACGGTGGTGATGCCCAGACCGACTCTGGCTGGTGCGGCGTCCATGTTGATCCAGAAGGACACCCATGAGAGGATGACGATGAGGAGGGAAGGGATGTACATCTGAATCAAGTAGTAGCCCATTTGACGTTCCAGGTGGAACTTCACCTCGATGCAAGTGAATTTACCTGCAGACGCATGACACTGTACATTCAACTGTCTTGCATCGTTTTTCATTGTTAAATTCAGACAATAGATTGTACACAAACAAACAGTGAGGTCTTCGAGTTGTTAATAGATGTTGAATCTTTGTGGTGTAACTTATTTTATAATCCCCTGGAAAAGAAATAAGTGGAAGAACTCAGTTTGGATTTTCAGCATGAGGTCACTGGCTTGTTAACACCTTAATTGGAATTTGTTTTGTACCTGTGTTGTAATACTTAGTGCAGTAGCCCAAATCCTTCTCCTCTTTCAGCACAAACTGGGGGAGGGTGAGATCATCAGCCACCTGAACGGGGTTTTCCGACAGCCACTCAAAGATCAAATCATTCATGGTGTAACCGACTGTGAAGAGAACAGACGAGATGAAGAAGAGAGTTAAGATTTTTAAATAAGGGAGAAATAATAAGAAATGTGTTAGTTTAATTTAAATTGTGTTGAATAGACTGCAAATTCTTTTGTTCCTCTCTAAATGAGCCCACACATAATGTCAGACAAATTCTGGTGTATGTAAGAAGATGCATCTCATTAATTTATCTTAGTGTGCATAAAACTGTTTAACCTTCTCAAAACTCAGAATCAACTTGCCAAAGACAAGAATAAGATGCTTTATTGCTCATCATTGACAGTCTTTAATATGCACTGTCAGAAATTTAAAGAAATGTGTAAAATTACCTAAAGACTGACGCTTTTTGGTTATGAATTATGCATTTAAAACTTGCGAACTGATGCATTTTACTTGAAAATGCACTCCATCATGTTCAACATTATACTGATAATATGTCAGCAAAGGTGCTGCAAGTAGACATCAAACAATGCTGTGTATTGGTTCCATACTGTGAGGGGGATTTCATCAGTCACAAGAAATAACACTGACGTGTCTGTTTGCTACAATTATGACAAAGACTTTGCTGTTTACTGCATGAAATTGCACCACTGCACTTGCTATTGAATATTCTTTTCTTGTTTCTTGTCACTTCGGCTGTGATCCTCATCCCTTTCCTCCTTCTTAACCTAATTTCTTTCCTTCCCCACAACTCTGAGATCTTGTTACTGCAGTGTAAAACCTTTGCATGAAAAACACCAGAAACCTTGGCTAATGAGACTTAGAGAGAGAGAGAGAGAGAGAGAGAGAGAGAGAGAGAGAGAGAGTGTCTTGGAAAATTGTGGGGATGTAATGTCCCTTTTGCCCATCTGTCCAGCTACCAGCTAGCCTCTGCCATCATGTTTGTCACAGTAAAGGTCACCCGCCACAGCAACAGACATGTTGTCGCAGTTGCTTGAAGGTTACACAATAAGGGGGGGCAGGCATGAGGAGCATATCTGCCTATGACAGTGGGAGACGCTCATTTAGCGAACACACACTGAACTTATTAGTCTGTGTAATAATGTCAATGCAAACTACCACTTATGTGCACCAGTGCTAATGTGCAAACTATAACATAATGATATATCTATTTTGGCAAGTCACTCTACAGTCTAGAAAAGCACTTAGACACTTAGGATGAGTCAATAATTATTTTGCTGGTTGCACTCCTTGTCACAGCTCTCTGATTGTAGGTGTATTTAAAATGCACGCCACATGCAACAACGCAGGATTCCATGCACATCTGACAAACACACGTCTACTGGGACCCTTTACGACCTGAGTTACAAAAACATTAATTATTCAAGATGTTATAACCTATCCTGTACCACAAGCCTGAAAAACAACACCGCCGAAACACACCCATCTAGTTCATGAGAAGTCACTGTCATTCACACATCCTGCTGTAACAGGCGAGGGGAATACCAACGCTTTTCTAAGAGAGTGAAACGCTCTTCTTTTCTTTAACAACTAACGAGCATGAAACCATAATTGATATAGTGATCACAGAGCAACAATAGAAATGAATTTCATGAGAATATCGCAGCATGTAGACTCTTAGTCATATGCTATCTTCTTTTTCATGTTTTCAAAAGTGTTTTACCTAATGAAAGGCCCCCCCCATCCTAATACAGTTACGGTTCTGCTTCAGATTTGTGGTCTTAGTTTTGCCTCGCACTTACAGTCTAAGTTACAAAGTAGATTTGAGGTTACTGGACACTAATGGCTCAAGGCAAAGCGCAGAAGTATAAGCTGCATATATGGAGCTTTGATGTGTTAGAGCAAGGCAGAATCTTCTGGTTGCTTCCATTTATATATCTATATAAGCCCGTGGCGCGAAAGGCCAGAAAAGAAGATTGGCCTTGGCTCTCTCAAACCCCAAAGATAACTCTTTTCTTCCCTCTCTGCCCATCACCCAGTCTCTCTCTCTCTCTTACTTTCTCGTGTTGAACAGACGGCGTTTCCACAGCTCCAGCAGTGGCTGTAAAACCAATGATGTCCTCTTAACATCGAGCTCTCGCCAAGGTGATCGCACCCTTGGGTGTTGTACTTGCACTTGCCAACACAAGGCCAAGTATCCTCACCAGGCCTTTAATCAGAAATGATTACGTCTCCTCTAATGGCTGTGCGATGTGATACACTTATCCAAACACAAAGACACACACACACACTGCTGCTGTTAGCATCTGCTTCTCCTCTCTTTTACACTCCTAAAGGGTAAAATGTCTGTATTTTTTTGTAAATTCCCTTGCTGACTGATGCACATTTGGAACTAAAGCTTTTGGGTATTTTTTGCTTTTTTACCAACTTTCAGATATGACTTATACTGCCTCCTGCAGCCCGCAAAGAGAAAGTAACCTATAACTAGTTCTGTACAAACTAATATCTCTTATACTTGTTGAATCAGATAAGGACACAGTTAGAGATACCATCATTTAGCTTGACTTCTTTATTTGTGGGAAACACTTCTGAAAATGGTGCAGTGACTTTATGGCATGAATGCTCCCTCTGTTCCCTTCCTTTTGCAAGACTTAAATCTTTTTGTCCCTACGACAGGAAATTAGGTCACCTCTAGGCACTGGGGGTGGGTCACACATAATAAAAGGGACACAAAATGAAAGTTTTATTATTTATATCCTGGAAATTGGTTTCACGAGGGCAGATAGCCTGTCTCTGCTAAATTCGAGCAAAGCCTGCAAGGGTAGAAACTTATTCTCTCTCTCTGCATTTTATCAACAGCATGTTTAAAGATTTCAAATACCTTTTTGGTAACTTCTTTAACACACCATTTTTAATAACATTATATGTTCACCAGGAAGGAAACAATGAAGGGAAACTGACAGTTTTCTAAGCACCACCACCCTTTACTGTTACTACACTTGTCAGGCTTTTTACAGGCTGTTTACAAAGAAAACAGGGCAGATTAATCACTAATAATTTATAGCCTATTTGAAACAATAGATCTCTAAATGTCGACAGAATTGGATGAAAACAGGCTTGTGATTGACTGCAAAGCCGGCAACTTTTGCGAGCTATTAGCTAGCTAGCTAGTTAAACTAACATTAGCTCAATAAGTTGCTTGAAAAACACTGTTTCTGAATGGTAACTGCTTTATTGCTGACTTCTTTTTCAAGGAACCTGTGAAGGAGTTTTGAATATGTTTCATTTTTACCTTTTTAAATGAGAAAAACCTTTAAAGATGAGGAATAACCAGTGAGTGTGATGAGACCCGCTAATGCTAGCTCAAACTCTGGCTAGCATCCATAGCTTCCAAAATGCTAATGATTTTGCCTTCGGTCACAGTTGGCAAACAAACCTTTTAATCTTTGATATTTTTTGTTTTAGGTTGTCTGATACCCTCTATTGCACATCTTCAGCATAAAGTAATAATTTGAGAAACTGCTGCTCTGTCACAGGGTTTAGCAAATTGTCAATTGTGCTTTTTCAACCCTACTAAACCACATTGCGTGGATTGATGGCTAGTTTGAAGGTAGCATCACATTACAAATACCATCAACAAACATACCAACACATGAGATACAGCTTGAAAAGGTAAATGTAGCATTTTCAACTTAGACTTCTAGAGGAAGTTATAGTTAGGATACAATTCCTATTTCTTGGAATAGGCCCTATAGCAATGTTAGACACTTTGCAAGCCGGGCAAACGGCAGAAAATTCAGAAGGGGGATGGGATAAAGTGAGGAAAGTTAGACAAAAAGGAAGAGAAAGAAAAGAAGAAGACTCACAGCTTTCAAGCTGCATGGTACAGGTCTGAATATCCATTGGGAAATTCTTCAAGTCCATAGGGCAGGACAGGGTAAGAGTCAGCCTGAGATAAAGAAGCAGATTGGAAAAGAGAAAAAGGGCAAGAGGGAATGTAAAAAAGCGCAAAGGGACTCAAGGAAAGGACACAAAAACACAAGGAGAACCGATTAAATAAAAAGAAAAGTAAAATAAGCAAGTGACAAGATTCTTTCTTTCTGCAAATTACGGCTGTAGGTGTATGATATAATAATAATAAAATAGGTCAGTCTGAAATTGTATTTCTCATCACAGAATAAGTATAACAAGTAATGGATGAAAGCATCCCTACTTTTATTTGTTGTGGTGTTGAGTGTTGATGCATTAACCTTTCAAGAATCCTCAAAGAAGAGCTAGAGATCTATTTGGGAGTCTGTCAGGAGGAAAACTGTGTAATTACCTGCTGTAACACATCACCCAGAGGGGAGACAAGAGCCAACCATTTGCTTCTGCATTATTATGACACAATATCTTTTCCACGAGCTGGAGAACAAACTAAAAACACCCCAGTGATTGACTCTCCAAACAATGTCTTAATTGTGTCATGTATTCAGAGCACACAAAGATGTTTGACTCATACTTATTAGACACTGATATTAAGCAAATCTAGAGGACGGAGTAAATTAGTGGGGGAAGGTGGTGAATATCTCAATTTGCAATACTGTGAGACTGAATACAACAGATTATTTATGTTGATTGACTTTCCTATTCAAAAGGCTGATGCTACTTTTAATAAAACTGACATATATATGTATGTATATATAAAGAAAATCTAGTAAAATGTCAATATATTTGCTTGAAATAACACAATTTTTCAAACAATGTGTTGCTTTTGTTTTCATCCTTTAAAAAGGGCAAAGACTTGTTTGCTTGACAAATTTTTTGCACACCTATGAAAATAGATTTCCACTCACATTATTTAAGAACAATCAGTTAAAAACTGTAAAATAGGAAGTCATGTTACACATAAGCAGGTGCCAGGTAGTATTTTCTACCCCCCTGTTATGTTTAACCATCTGAAAATGTTTCCTTTCAGTCTAAAATGTCACTAAACAGACTTCAAGTTTACACAATGTCCACTTTATATATCCATCCATCTTTTCCACACCTACACTCATTTAGTACTTTTGTGACCTGCAGTCGTTTCAGTGGGAGGAAAAGGTGCAGCAGGGGCTTTGTGACTGGCAATTCAGCAATCTGCTGCAATTGTGGTCAAGAGGTCGTGTATGAGTTGGATTTGTTTGCTATCTGCCTGCATGGACCAGACTAGCTACACTCATTTTCTGCACTTTATTGGGCAGAAATACAACCAAATAGAACTCCAAAATCAAACAAACATTTTTGTTTTGTATCATCGTGATATAATTCATGCTGATCATGTGAACTGAAGTGCAGATACAGTTTAAAGAATAGCAGAATAACAATTTTTATGCCTATCTTTGGCTATTTAAAACTCATACGCATGATGTCATTCTGCAACTGGCCATAGTGGTATATAAATATTATGATTTTAAATAAGTTTTGTGAATATATTTTGGGGTACCTGATGCTGTACAGAACGCTGCCATCTTGAAAAATCCGTAGCAGCTTGTTATCGGTGGTGACCTCGTGGAAATTGGCCCCTTTCTCATTTGCAAAGAATAAATCGGGTTTCCAGATAGAGTCCAACATGGATGGATCCAGATCAAGGGAGTCATCTGGGTATTCGCTGTACGCCAGGCGAGGATCATTCCATTTTTGCCGCAGAAATACATTGAGCCTGTAGTCCTGTGGAAAAACTCAGGGTAGTTAATGGAAAATATATCATCAGTGAAGGTTACAGTATAGATGGAGAGGTTAGAAGTGGATCATTCTGCGATGGTAGTTTGAGAGTTCTCTGGGAATATTCTCTTACTGGTTGCTGAGGGAGTCCTCTCTGAACCATAATAAATTTTTGGCTGTAATCTATAAAAGATAAAACTGCCATGAAACCTTTTGATTGTGCTTTTTTAAACTCATTTGTGAGTGTGTGTTTATTCATTTCCACAGTTTTTTATGATATTGAACAGTATTTGAGGATTTGAAACCAGGCAAACGTTTGATTCTAAGTAGAAATATTTTTATTTTCTCAGATAATAAGAGGTGTAATTTAAAATAATTTTTATAAATAAATAAATAAATGTGATACTAACATATCTCCAATACCACTGGCAGAAGTACGCACTGGAGTTGCTATAGATGATCCACCTTTCTAATGTTACATCAATGGTTCTGGGTAACAAAGACATCCCTCTTGTTGAAATGCATCTGTTTCAAATTATTTATCAGCTTTTCCAATAGCAACCAATGGAATAAGATGCTATATTGTTTGTTCAAGCATTGCAGCCATGTGCTATAGAGAGTTGGCAATGCAAGCCAGGCCAAAGACGAATTCTGAAAACAACGCTTCAGCCTGCAGCCAGCATATACATGAGTAATTAAATTAGAAGTCTAATCCGTGCAATTAATTCAGAATTCATCTTTGGGCATGGTAGATTGTTTCTTTTTCTTGCTTGTTTACTTCATTTATCAGAATTAAAAAAACAACACATTTCATCAGAGCATACGATGGCATCATTAGCGTTGTCGTTCTCCAGGCTGACCCTGAATGGAGGTCTGACCCTCTGGGCCTCCCTCACACACCTTTAAACAGTTCGCTGCTGGATCGTGCTGACCCAGCACCTTTTAACACTGCAAATGCAGACTTAAGGACGGACATTCCTCCCTGAACCCCTTGTCCTTTCTCTTATTCCCCCCCTTTTTTTTCATTGACTTTCTCAATTTTTCATTTTAATTGCAGAGTGGACAGTTCATTATCAGCATGTCAGTGACCCATTGGTCTCTGAAGGTTGCACTGTTATGCTCCAGGAAACAAAGAAATGAGGGAGCAGCTTTAGCACTGAGTGGATTAGTGAAGAAGTTGGTGGGAAAGAGAAGAGACAGTGTGTTTTAAGATTTCTATATAAATCATACAATAATAATCCATAATAATGTCCAGAAACAAATTAACTACAGTGAAATGTTAAAACATAATGTTAGTTTGTTATAATTATTACATTAACGTCTTTAACGTGTGAAACATGTGAAATCTCAAAGGTCTTCTTACCATTGTAGTTTCTGTGATGGACCCAAAGCTGTTGATGAAAATATTACAGGTGACATTCACAGGTGGACCTGCAGAAAGAGAAAACAGCAGTTTCTTCATTACTTATCACAATTCTTCCTCTTTATTGCTTTTAATCCTCAGAGATTCATTGAAACTGACAATGTTTCTACAACACAATTCATGCCACCTTCTGTTCTGCCTGCTATTTAAAGGCACTCTGAGAAAGTATGTTTTTTCGTTTTTCAAGCGTGTCACTTCAAGTGTAATTACAGCCGACAAAATCTCATTTACTGAAACCAGCTAAAGAAGTTTGAGGAAAAAGGCTCTGGAAATGTCAAATAATGTTTGCTAAAACAAATTGCAGGGAAAATCACAAAGGTGCGTCTGCACTTATTCTGACATCTGGACACCTGGGAAAGAAGTCAGTGTGCAATCCTTGTGAAAATTATGCTAAAATTGTGTTTAGATGTCTACCTTTACATTAGTAAATACATTTAGCAGGAAACATCACCAGAACATATTTAATTTGTTTTCCTCACAACATCCTTAAAGTAGCTCTTGCAACACAACATCCACTCATTATCAACCACAGCAAGTCTAATGATGGTGTTTAGGCACTTGAAGCTTTCTGTGTAGGTTTGGTAAGATTGTAGTCTTGGCTTAATACTGAAAGTCAGACATGACTTAAAGAAGGATAAAGAATGTATGTACTTATACACATTTATCTAAATCACAGCCTTTTTCTCATCCTAAGTGTAAAGACACTGCATGAAGTGAAAGGGACAGGTGCATGCTGGTGTCTTACGAGCAACAAGAAGTTAGTGTTTGTAGTTCGGCTTATTGATTTTTGCCTGCTTATCAACAAGGTCAGCAGTAAGAGCACCAGCAGCTGTGACACACAGCTAATGAAGGCAATTAAGGTACTTAAAATACCAATACACAGACATGATACAGATCATTGTGAATTCTGTCTGAGTGGCACTTTGCCAGAACGTCATTATCTTTATCACCCATCATGTATAAACATCCATAAACATCTTTTGTAAATCCAGAATTTGCCTGTTTTTCAAGTCCAGCTGAAATCTTATCACAGTTTCTGACTGACAACATGCGGCAGGAACACATGAGAGCGGTCAGCTGTTTAGCTTTCAGAGCACGAATCCACTGGTCTTTGTTTTCTTTTTCTACTGTTTGTGCTTTCGGCTGGATTTTCTTGAGGGCTGCTGTGATGGTCTGCCTTGGCATACACGGTACCTTTGAAGTTGGGTCTGATGCGAGCATCATATCCTGACGTCTTCCCCATGAGCTTGTCCAGGAAGTCAGAAGGCGACAGCTGTGGTCCTGCCCTGCCGGGGGGCTTTATCTCCTCCTTACAGGAGCTCAGTCTGACATTACCAAGGGAGCGAGGGAGAGCGGGAACAAACACAAAGAGAAAAGGGAAAAAAAGAGAGATTTGGGAAACAGCAGATGAGGAGTGTGTATGTGTAAATGTAGTAGTTTGGGGGGTTGTTGGGGGGGAAAAAATAATGAGAATCCAACAGAATGAGAAACCAACAGCTATCACTAAGTTAGCCATCAGCGAAAAATACCCAGCGGTGGATGGGGAAATGAGGGTGAAAAATGATGAGTGAATGGCTTGTCTCAGCTGGCAACTAAAGGCCTATCCATTTTACATCATGTCTGAGCTTTATTGTGGTTGTTAGGACCTAACTACAAAGAAGCAAAACAGACTCGGAGGTAAACTCGTCCCTCTCCTGTGCTTCCTGCTGCTTGTGGCTTAGCACCGGTAAAGCTTGACAGATTGATGGCTCAATTGTGATGCTGTGAATGTCACACCGGTGAGAGGAAGGAGTTTATACAAGCTCCAGTGAGGTTCAGGCAGCCACTGACAGGAATAACCAACAGCCCTGAATGAAAGTAAAGAGAAGCGAAGAAGGTAGACAGAGAAAATCTTAAAGAAAAAGCAAAGACAGAAGGACTCAGGGAAAAAAGGCTCTTAGAGCCAGTGAACCCTGGTTCATAATGGATTTGATTTCTCACTGACCCCTGCTGTAGTACAGCTGATTGCACTCCATGCTTTTGATACAACTGTTAACAGTTCACGATCTGTCATGATCTGAAACTCTGGCGCACAGATGGAGGGTTCAATCCCCTCTGAGAGACGAGCTTTGCTGATGCTCTGCGTTCTCCTGAGTGTGTGAGGCCAGTCACTGATCCGCCAGTCTTGAGGCCTTTTAGCTGCATTTGGAGCCACATAAACTGCATCGTCAGGGGCTGAAGGATCAAGGTGTTTGTGGAGGATATTTTTGGAACTCAAGAGTAAAGCTGAGCTGATCCTTCAGAGATCTACTATTGCAATAGTTCAGGCAACTACAGAAATTGTTCAGAAGATAAAGTAAGTTGTCATTTTTGCAATTTCGCTGCCGTAATCATGACGATCTGGTTGAATGAGATAATGCATGTTACTTTAAAATGCTTTAAAAATGTTCTCTTGGCTCATCAGCAGTCACACAACATTGTGATGAACAGGCAATGCAGTGAGATACAATCAGTAGTGCTGCTCACACTACTGAAGCAAAGACCTTCACTTTCCTTGACTATTTTTTAGGTTGAGCAAAACAGAGTTTACTCAGAAGATCATTTTAGTCATTCTCTGTTTGTTCTGCCAAAGATTTCTGACTGACACACCTACATCTGAAGTGTCCTTGCTCACTCATGATTTGTTAATGCCTCCTTATTTTCAACTGTAAAACAGCATGTTGTTTTGAATTGAACAAGTTTGTCCCTCGAAGTCTGAATTTGAATGAATGCAGCTCTCTGTATAAATCAGTCGAAGAATAACAGAGTTTTGTGTTGGCAAGGCAAAACAATCTCTGCTTTTTTGAGAGAGGCTTAATCCCTTTTGTTCCCCTTTTGCAGCACAAAACAATATAAAACATATATGTTTAGTTTCTCATGAATGCATATGATTATTAGAAAAAGGTATTGGACTTAGACATAACAAAAATACTTAGTTATGGCCAGGGGAATTTTTTTTTCATTTTGTCCATCAGTTTTTTGTCTTTAAGAGGATCTGAGGCCCCATAATAATGTGTTAGGTAAATAAAAACATATGTTGTTTTTTTTCAGTTAGGACAGTAACTTTCTACATATTAACACACTGACATGCCCAAAGTTGATTTTTTTTTCTAAGTTTCTTTTCAGTGTCAGTTGGACAACAGATGCATATTTGTTGTAATTTGATGAAAAGGCATCACAGCTTAAAAATCTTTTAACTTTAGCAAAAAATGTTTCCATGACATCATAACTTCTGTGGTCAACTTTCTTGATTTCCAAGACACTAATTTCTAGGAAAAAAGGCATCTGTATGCTCTGAGACTATTGAGCTGAGTGTGTATATGTGAGATGAGACTATGTTGAAAACAAATGTACTAGGTTTTCTAAGATTAACTCCCCCTATCATAGGGTCACAATTTTATTAGTCATCCCTCATGTATCTGTGAATTTTCTTGTTACTGCACTGATGCATTTTTAGAGACCTTTGGTCTAACTCTTTAGTATCTCATCTCTTTTTTAATTTGTCATCCCTTTTATTGAATATTTTGTCTTTTTATCTAATATGGTCTTTGAATCATAAACTTTTTATTGGAGTAATTTTCGGCCTACTGAATACCTGTGCACACACAGTGAGGGACAAAAAAATCCATCATGTTAAAGCACCAAATTTCATTATTAACCATCCAGTAGTTTCTCCTCCCTGGAGCCGTGCTGCTGGTGCTGTATGGCTAAAACTAAATCCAAGAAGCACACAGCTCCTCTGTTGATTTTTTTCCCAGTGGAGCTGTGCTCAGATCTCAGTCTTTCTAATGTTATAAACTCAACTCTCACCGGATCTCAGACTCCACACCACTGCTTCCGGCTAAAGTCCACTCTGTAGTGTTGCTGATTTTACAGTGTGTTGGTACCCTGTTCATCCCTCTCCCTCTCAGACACCCACACACCCCCATTACAGACTCACACAGGTACAAAGGGAGATGGATTTATGGTTAGACTAAGAGTAAGCCATTGATAAAAAACAGCCTGTCTTGGTTTTCGCTTGTTTTTCGGATCTAAACAAAACAATAAAATATCCTGCTAAGCCTCAAGTGTGATTTTCTGTGACATGTTGTCACAAGCTTTCAGAGACAAATGATTGTGACAATAAACTCAGCAGTTTTCAACAACTATAGGTGGAAGAAGAATGGGTCTCTACCAGAGCTCAATGTTCTGGCAGAGATTTGTTGAATGCATCTTGACAGAGCCAGTTGACTATAAAGACGTTCACTACAGTCTTCAGTCTCACCAAGGCCTGGCAAGACAGGCACATCAGACAAGGCTCATTTCTTACGCCTGTACTTTATAGTCAGGAATAGTTAAAGTCACAACTATGAAAGAACACAAACATTTCCAAAGCAAATTCTAGAGAAACCTGGTCCAGTCTAAGTTTCAGGTTCCTCAGCCCTAAATAGTCTTATTTCTGTGCTTCTTGATACTGATCTAACAAAATGCTCTGCTTATAAGAGCCTCTGCATTTACAGGAAATGATAAGATTTAGTGCATAAAATGTATTTAAGAACATTTTCATTCAGGTATTTTCATTGTTTCTTTCTCACTGAGTGGCAAATAATGTGATGACAAAATATTCTCCGCATACAGCATGTGGCATTTTTTATGCGTTTCTGGGTGACTTGATGATGTTCGAGTTCCCATTCATCTCAATTGACCATGATGACATTATGCAAAAGCCTTTTAAAATTAATTTCATTGCACCATAATGGTCTGGCAGTTCTTTGTCGATTGTCATTTTAATCATATACACATTATCTATCATCAAGAACAACTGTAATTAACTGCTTGATGCATCATGGAGTATGTATAGGTATCTATTTTCTTCAACAATTCAGCATTTCTTATTATAGGAACTTTAAGAACAGCAGCAAAAAGATTTTAATGACTATTTTTTTACATAATGATAATATGAATCCTCATATTGAAAAATCCCCCCTTTAATTTTTTGTCATTATTTTGTGGTGTTTTGTTTTGTGTTTTTTTTCTTGTCTGTTTTTTTCTTTATACCATATGATTATCCATTTGAACAAATTGAAGAGCCTTATTTTTTGATAAAAATCTGCAAAAACTAATAAAATTTCATTTCAAAAAAGAGGAATCCTCATGGTTTAAGTAAGCTGTTTGTGCAGAGGTCTGCAGCTGAACTTCTCACCCTCAGCTGTGGGAGGAGCTGTGGATCTCTGCCTCCCCTCAGGGCCTACATCACCTCTCCATCATCCTCATGAATTTCAAAGTGAATGCCTTCATCCTGCTCCAGTATTGGCTTTCATTTATTACGGAGGGGTGAGAGAAAAAACATTGAAAGTCCTTGTACAAGCATGCCAAAAGGCGAAAAACACATCTAGAAATTTACGTCTGGAGTGATGACTCATATAAGAGATTTAAAGGCAGTGCAAAAAAAAAAGGACTAGTGAGAAAAACTGATGTCTCCATTGGCAAATGATGTACTGTTCAATTCAAATATTATGCAACTGTGTTTGACTGTAGAGTCGTTTTAGGTTAATTTTCTGAACAACGGTAAAATTATATCTACAGCTTCTAGTGACTATAAAACTACAAGTGTGACTGCAAGTGGCTCCTCAGGACCCTTCAAAGCGAAATTATGTGCTTCTCTGTCTGAATGATTCAATTATTAAGATGCTCTTTGCTGACATTTAATGAGCCTGACCTTTTGCTTCCCACTACGTCTCTTTCATTTGAGCTTCCGTGCCAGACTGCTGTCGAGAATACAAAACAACTCTTTCTTTCCTTCCATTACGGAGCCAGTTTTTGGGTGTCACTCTCTTGTTAGTAAGTGACTTTATTTGGCTTTAAAAGTGGAGCTGAAACACACTTGTATACACACACTTTTAGGCACTAAAAATGGGAATCCAAACAGCTGCTCAGAAATGATTCAGCCGTTTTTTAATATTTCTTGCCAGCCCTTTTTTTTTTTGCGTCAATTCACTTTTTATCCGTCTCTCTGAGGAGATTCCTGAGTAAACATCAGAAAACATGGCTTTAATCTTGGCTGCCTGTCCAGATACATACCTGCGAAGTGATCACACAGACTTAAAGGTTCAGTACGTTGATGTGTTTGTATGGCTGTCGTTTATCCTCCTGCGCTCACACAAACTCCATACAGTGCAGTTTACAGCCATGAGAGGGAAACTCTAATGACGAACAGCAGATCAATCATGAGAAGCTGCTGTATGTGCAACTCATCTGAAAGCTACTCTGCATTCTGGTTCCACCCCAACAAGCCTTGAGCAAAAAATTTCAGTCAGCCATTAATTTTAATCAAAATATGTTTACACATGACCAGCAGTTCAGGAAAACAGCATGTAGTCATTTTCTGCAAACATGGATGATTGAGCTTATGTTGGCCATGTCTTGTTTTCCAGTTTTCTACTTCACCAATAGCCTTTTTTTTCCAGAAACAAGGTGACAAACCTTGGATAGAATAGTTGTTGTTGAAATATTATATTTTTAAATTTTAACCTTAGCTAAGAACAGATTTTAACCCAAACAATAATTTCTCCAAAACCCAGAGTTTCATCTGAACATAAAACCCCTTTTTAACAGTCACTTGAGACAGATTTGTAGGGTGGGACAGAGACCTTACATTAGCAAATGCTTCCATGTGTCAATCAAGAGGCCATGGACAAATACCCTTTATTGCTTTATGAGGTGGACTTGTTGTGAACTCGACACCCTTAACGAAGGACACAACACTTTAGGCACTGAATGTAAAAAATCAACTGTGTATGTCAAACTGTCCATTATAAACAGAATTATTATAGATACTATGCTGTTGCAGCTAGTGTCTGAGATGCATGTTGAGTTCAATTTAGGATACTGGGTCACAAAATGGGTGTGTCTAGGCAGGAAAAGTACAAAATCCTGTAAATTATATAATGTTGAATTCTAGTGACAAGACAGCACATGAAAGGAATGGGAGGCAGTAAAAACTAGAGACATAGTATCGTTTCCAGTGTAATGCATCATTAAGTTAGAATATATAACTGTGCACAGCATAAGTAAAGAAAAGAAGCTGGAGCTGTCACTCTGTATAAAGTACATAAAGCTCAAATGTGTGAGGACATATATGGACCGGGGGAGAAGGCCACAGGTCTCCAAGAGGCCAACATTTCTTTACATCTGCAAAATTCCCTGCTTCCTCTATTTTTTATTACAACATGAAGCCTCACTATATACTACGAATATGGAAAGACATGAATGGTAAGTTCTTGCCCTTAGATAAGCAAAATATTAGCAGAATATTCCATTTATAAGATTGCTTTCATGATTTTCAGAAGCAACAGGAAGCATATTCAACTTTACAAAACTGATCAAATGATCTCCAATTAGATGAGATGGGATTCGGCCCATAGGGTTCAAAAATATTCTGTTAATTGTTTTTTTATTAAGAAGCTGGTGAACAGAAAATCGCATCATATCACAGCGCGGCTGTTCCCTGGTTTCCTGCAAGGAAGCACTGAGGGATATCAGAACCATTAGACATCCTTGCATGAACATGCTAACTTTTTAGTGCCATTAGCATAATGGGAAACAGAACAAACTGCTCTCTCTCTGCCTACTGAAACACGCTGCTCTAATTTCTGACATGTCAAATCGCACTTGACATCCACTTGAGCCTGAGGTATCGCTCTCAGAGAAGGGCTCTCATGTTGAGGTTGAAGGCAGGGCTCTTAGACAATCAACTCAACTTTATATCAGGACAAATCAAACAGACTGACTCATCCTGGTGACAAACCTTTGATCAAAATGCAACCATCCATCCAACCACAGCATCCTGTATGGTTATACACTGACATGTCATTTTTTGGTCTTAAATGACCTGCGGAGCTCTCGTCTTCACACTAATGCTACTGTATATGATGGCTCATGGCTACCGCTGTTCCCTTTTTGATCAATAGGCTCATTGGGGAATTGGATTTGGAGCACACTGCAATTTACCTCGTGCACATTTATCTTCAACGACATGACCACTGCCACTCCTGCACACTGACACCTCCAGGTATGGAAACATGGATGAAGACAGAGCTTCTTGCTGTTCAAACCCTCTCACCTCAACTGGCTAACGTTGGGTACTTTTCATTATGCTAACACATCTCCTGGCTTCACTCAGTCATGTCTCGTCTTCACAGCGAAAGAGAGAAGATGCGAGCGAGTGAAGCGATGACAGAGGAGGCAAAGCTGTAAAATGAGAAATCCTTGGTTCCTAAACGTCAAACTTAAACGACGACTGTTATTTATGATGCGCTGCACAGCTGTACGGTTAACACCTGTCATGCCACTTGATGGAAGACTTCCGTGTGGGATACACCTGTGTTTCCTCGCTCTCAGCTCCTCCAGAAAACTCCCTGCTCCTCACTCCTCATCTCCTCAAGGTGCATTTAAACACAAAATACAGTTACAGTTGATAGACGTCTCTTAATTAGACAAAAAGAATTAAAAGGAGCAGTTTGGTGATGTTGTGAAATTAGGGAACAGACAGAGATTTAAATGATCTATTACTTTGAATAAAATTATTGAATTCTCATTTGAGTCTTTTGCCATTTTTAATTAGGAAATGTGAGGAAGGAGGAGGAAGCACAAGTAAGCATAATTAAAAAGATCCATTAAAAAGTAAACCAAAACTGAATGTTCTGTTCAAAGTGAAAAGAAGAATCACAAAAAGATGCTTAAACAGCCAACAGAGACAAAATGGATAGTTAAATGTTAGTTTAGGTAAAAAAGTATCTACAGACGTATTACAATAAACCCTCCCTGTGTCCTGCTGGGTCTTTGGTGTCACATAAAAAACCTGTACGACAAACATGCATTCAGTCAACATTAAATATAAGATGGTCATATCTAAAATTACCCCAAGATCTTTAAAATGAATAATTTTTGCATTTTAAGTACATACATCATTGTATTGTTTATATCGAGTAAAAACCACACTTAAAAAAAGAGAAAAGCCTCATTGTGAAAAGACCAAAATCAACAACTTGCATTGTTCTGTTTCTCACTTTTTTAGACTTTCTTTATAAATCTTGCACCAAAATATTCTCACTTAAAATAAAAAAAGGCTAAACCAGCTTCAAACCACAGTTTTTAGCCTCTGTTACTCAGTAATAATGTTTGCTTTGGTTAGGAACTGTCTCCAGCTGCAGATTCAGTTCACTTGCAAGTATTTATGGCACCGACGTTGTGTATGTGGAATCGATTGAAAATAAATTACAGCACCGATGCTCATTGTAATGAAGGAACACGTCAGCCGGTGCAGCAGTGTGGCTCATTACTGTGTTTTCAATAGTCTCAGGATTACAATGGAGGTCTGAAGCACGGAGAAATACAATTTCAGGCTTTGGCTTTGCTTGAAATAGATATCAACAGGATCGATTCATTGTTGGTTTTGGTCTTTTCATGAGAGCTCTGTGGAAAATATGAAAAATGTAGAATAACATCAGACTCGTCTGTTGAAAGTTCTCTGTTGAAAATGGTCAGGGATGTAAAAAAAAGCTGATTTATTCATGCAAAATGTAACACAATGTGTATATATCACATTTGCTTTAGAAGCCTTATTAAGATCTTAATATAGAAACAAATTGTTTGCATACAAGAAATGACAAACAGTGAGATCAGAGGAGGAAAGATAGATGGCGGATTAAAGAAACTTTAAGTAGTGGCAGAGGACTTATTCCCATGAGACAGGCGCTTGTTTACTGTCCTCCCCTTCTTTGAACTATTTCTATTCTCCTCAGTGTTATCTTTGATCTTTTGTTTTGTGATAAAAACATAATTAGCTCAGCCACGAGCTACTTCTAATGGTAAAACCTACCTCTTGTTCAAGTATATTTAGCTTCCTCGATGCAAACCCCGGGGTTAAATGATCTTGATTAATCCACGCTAACCTAGAGTTAATCGTAACTCTGTGCCATTGCTCATGCGAACTAATTTGTAATGCAATCTTTAATCTTGTGGGAGAGAGGCTTGACATCTCTGGAGTACCCGGCAGAAACGATGTTTCTAGGCTTGTGCCACAGCGATGATGAGGGAACAATGAGCTGCGGCTTGATGACAGATTAATGTTCATGATGGCCTGTTTCTTCTGCACTGAACTCTCAACCAACACCCCGGGCTTTTTCCCATGCAGCCTTAACTAATCTTCCGCACTCTGATTCATTCTCACTCTGTGACTTAAAATTCAGATTTGTGTGAAATATAAAATCCTTCTCTTTGTGATTTAATTCTTCTTACTTTTGGGTTTCTTCGTGATTAAAACAGGAAAAAAAAACAGTCCTGCACTTTCTCCAACTCCTAATTGCTACATCTTGCTGTCAAAAAGTCACGACAGAGTGAATGAACTGTTCAGCCCACACACAGTATCATGCAAACACTCTTCTTCAGCAAATCTGAGAAAAATGTCCTGCAATTGGAACTTGGAAAAATGAGGAACTAACTTTCAGTTTCTTACAGACACATGCAGAAATGTCAAAAACTAACATTCAGTGTGTAACTGTATGCCAACTTTAGATTAAAATATACTGTAACTCTACAATAATGGCAACTCCAGCACTGTACAGTGTAATTTTAGCATTCAGTCTACATGTATTGCCAATGCCACCTCTGGGTTGTTGTGTACTTCAGTACCTTATAGATTTATTGCACCTCAGTCCTTGAAACCATGTAAATGCAGCCCTCAGTAGACTGATGTAATTCAATACTCACTCTTTGGCCTCGTACACCACAAAGGGACAAAGGACTGGGATGTCATTCATTGTGAATTTAACCTTGAAAAAACAAGCTGCTGCCCGCCACGACTTCAACAGTCTAAAAAACTCCCAGTGGCGAGACAAGTGGCAAGTTAAAAAACCTTTTTTTAACATCCGAGTGAAACACAATCACTTAGTTGTTTTTTAATCAACAACCAATTAGAGGGAAAGCTAATTATCAATGTCAACAGCTCCCAAATTCTCCACGATATAACTTTAACAAGCTACTGAGATTTAAATGAGAAGACCGATGCAAGAAAACGCATCACACAGAGAAAGAGCTACTACATTATGCACTTGTAAAGTGGGAAATGAAATGAAGTAAAAATTAAAATGGGTGTAAATGAGGAGTTTTAGTAGCAACATACTGGCCTTGGATTTCATCCCCTCTTGTTTTAATCCTTTCGTCGTTGTTAAATTTGCATTATTGTAATACACTTAGTATCTGGTGGAGTGAGTATTAGCAGCTAAACTCCAGTCATTGGTGACATTTGAATCAATCACTTCGTCCAGGCAGCCCCCCCCCCTTTTTCAAACTGACAATTACAATCAAAAACGAGAAGAAGAAATATGATTTAAATGCAGATGAAGTGTGCAGCTTTTACCTCCCGTTATCACTCCTTGAAGTTAAATCAAACAAACACAACGTTTCCAAAAGTGGCACTTAAATAGCAATCTCAATGATAAGCTTGAGGAACTGACCTTTCCTTTTCCAGGGAAAATGAAGGGGGGGTGGGTAGGGGGTTAGAGAAACCTCAGACCTGCCCATCCTCCAGAAGTCTCTCCAAGCCGCTCTGTATTCAGGCCACCTTTTCCTCGTCTAGGATCTGATATCTGCACGGATTGCCTGCTGTCAGTCTCTGTGAAACAGAGCTAGCAGGATTTCTGATAGAGCAAAGGGACGATGCCGACTGCAAAAGATTGCTTTTGATGTGTCTGCTTAGAGGCTTGAGATGGACTGAGGCTTTATCCTCATACAGTAGTCGGCTCCTCGTTGCATAAGCTTTGCGTTTGTTTTGTCATGTTTCCGTGCACTGTAAAGCACCTACATACTGTCCATTATGTTCTTTTACATCAAACACATCTATCCTTATGCAAATGGAACAAAGCCTTTATATACTCTGAATGTATAAACCCTATCTCCACGTTCAACACGTCTTGTGTTTTCTTTCAGATATCACATCTGTTGCCTGCCTGCATGCTAATGTGTGCTGTCGTTGTGAACCGTGCTGTAAGTTAAACGGTTGTGTTCACACGCAGGGGCCACAAACACAACACGATCAAAGCTGAATGTTTCTGCTCTCTCATCTTCTCCATAAACTTAAGTTGAGGTAATGAAATACAGTGATTAGAGACGTAGAATTGGATTTTCCGATGCAGCCTAACTGGGATGGTAATTGCATGACATGATGGAGCACTATGGACTGTGTGTTTGTGCATGTGTGTGTGTTTGCCAGTGTATTTTCCAGATTTTTAAAAAGGCTTTCAACTCCCATCCTCCTCTACTTTTTAAAGGCCATTGGAAAATCTCTCCAGCCAGATTTTTACTGAGGTAGACAACAGTCTGTGTACAGTGAACATGTATTTAAAGGCCATAGGCTGCTTAACTGTGATGATTAATGACTTCCATTTGCAACAAGCATGCATATGAATATGGACAGAGGCATCAGCTTCCATTAGTTCCAGTATAAATCACATCCTTTTGATGGCATATGCCAGTTTGCCTGTTACCTGCAGGATATTTCCAGCTGCCATAATCTTTTACTTCTACAAACTGATTGGTAACCGCTTTGAGCGGCCTGTGCAACGTTTTTTTCCCCTTCTATGTGTGGTTTTAGTGCTTGGTTAGTCTTCCATAGCTCTGACTTTCCTTTAGCTACTCCCTTATGGTTATTAACTGCTAACGGTCGCCTCTTATGGAGGAAGTAAGGTCTGGTCGCTTTCTCATTTTGCCCCACGGGGACCATAGCGCCATGGCAGTTAGTGCATTAAAAGGGAGACATGAGAAAGCCGAGGGCCAGCGGGTGAGTCAGTGTGTGCTTGGCCTCGGTAATGGTCCACCTGTGCCTTAAACCAAAGAATGAAAGCTACTGGGGTTTCGCTGTCAATCTGAACAGTGATGTGAGGTTTCAGCCCAGCAGAGGTAAAGCAGATAGTCATACAGAAAATGGTCTCCACAAAAACCCACACACACACACACACATTCACACACAAAGACAGCCACTGCACTCTCCATGACACATAATATTGGGCACAACAGTGAGGACTAAGGGAGATGTGGGCATAGCTGCTGGCCTGTTTCGCCTAATCAAGCTGCTGGCTGGAAATAAGAGCGTCATGACGAAGCCACCATGGAGCCGAGTCTACCAGGGATTTTCTGCATCAGGCACACAAGAGGCAGCCAAACAACGCTGTGTGAAATGTTGGTTTCTCATTTCATTCTTGCTCCTATTTGATAAGAATGTGACAATTTTGAATGAAGATGTGAGTTTATGTGTATTACAAATAACAGAGTCACTTAATCTTTTATTCATGATAACTATAATTATCAGCAATTTCTATGCTCTTAAGTGAGGCTCTTCAAGTCATAACCAGTAAACACAGTTTTCTTAAATACACAGTTAATAAAAATAGAGAGATGTTTGTATCGTTAGAATATCCAGCAGGCTGTGTAGCAACTTAAAAAAAGTGACTTAGTTCACTTTATTCAGCAGAAGTTATTTGCTATTGAAGGGTAAACAAAGTCTAAACAAGCAGAAAGTGTGTCCTGACAATTTTACTGCCGTTGTAAAGAAAAACAAAATAGATGTCAGATAATATAAGAAGTTATGATGGCAAGTCCAAAAAGATGATGACAGTCAGAGTAAATCAGAGTAAGTGGAGGCTTAATTCACAGCTTTTTTTATTCAGCTGAAAACTGTGTAAATCAACGCTGAATCTAGTGAGTGCTGTCAATTCTACTTCATATGTTAAATAACAGAGTTTTAAACTGACTTTGGCAGAATTCGAAAAAAGTTCTCACCTACGGGTCCATGTGTAGCTGAACTGGTGATAAGAAAAGAATGCACCTTACATAGACTTTAATCAAAATGTGCACACAGTTTCCTAAAGACAGCTGCAAGTGATATACAGATGTGTATTTAATGTAAAAAAAATTAAAATACTTTTGAATATTTGGCAGAAAATAGTAACTAAAGAAATTCTTCTGGCTCTTTTAGCCAATTTTTAGACACCTCACTAAATTGTAATAGGTCATTAATATTGAATTTTAAGATTTATTTTTTTCCCAGTCATACATATCAGATGTTCACCTTAAGATTAGTTCACACATAGGAAAATTTTAGGTAGCATTTGCATATTTTTTAACACATTTATTAAACCTACCACTTATTAATTGAAAAGAAAACATTTCTCACCCAAAAAAGCAATGCAGAATTTCTCACACTATTTCAGGAAACAATGTGAGCCTCTTGTGGGGACAAGCAGAGAAATGAAGGGAGTCTCAGCGGTCAAGCAGCAAAGTGAGAGAAAGAAAACATTCTGGAGTCACACTGTGTCTGTTCAATACGATAAAGGGTTGTCTCTGCTGTCCTGCTGCTGGTGGTCAGGAGGCTCTGAGACCAGTGTGTGGCCTGAGATAACCATGAACAAAGTATGGCCATGCATGACTGATACTGTGTGCGTCACCAGCTACGAAAACATGATAAAAATCACATCTTTTGAGCATCAAGCCCGACATCACGGGACTGTCTTCCTACGAGAAAGGATAAAATGTCAAAACACATTCTTCACGCTTGCAATGTCTACAAATTGAACCCAAAGTCAACGCGACTTTGAAATTTGACGTCATTAAGATCGGGGCATTGAAATATTAGCTGGATTACCTTGAAATGGCCGTTTCAGTTGTTTACCCAAACAAAGGCTTTAAAATGAATTTTTACTGCAAACTGAACACACGCGTGACCACTGAAGCCTTTTCTGTAAACAGCATTTAGGATGTGTTTCTTTCATATTTAGCTGTAACATGTGGAACGAACTTGTCAAACGAGTTGTGAGAGAAGAGTAACTTCTTAAAGAGGGGATAAGAGGTTTTAAATAATAAGCACTTCTATGCTCAAATGCCAAATTTCATACTAACATAAATTTCATGTCAATCCAAATAAATGTAAAATATCACAACAGGACGATTACAAAGGCAAAGTAAAAAAGGTGCCATAAAACATGAATCTGTTACTAATCTAATACTCTAACTTAATCGAGTACATGCATAAAAGCCTGTTTAGACACTAGATTTGGGGCCTCACTGTTAATTAATAAAACATTAATTACCGTGATCCTTAACATGATTATAGCATCTAACAGCTGAAGTGAATCTGTCCTTTCAGGGGAGAGAGACAAATGCCTGGCAGGCCATTGATTGAATCAAGAAAAGGAGGAAGAGTTAATTAAAGGCTCAAGATAGAGATCTAATAGACTTGCATACTTTGTGATATACGGCTCAGAGTACTTTTGGAGTCTGAAACTTGACATTTGGTGTAAAGTCTGCCATACTGGTAAAATCTCATCCTCGTTCTATCAATTTAATTAAAAGAGATGAAACACAAGGGTGTGTGCTTTTGCCCCAGACATTTGCTCATTGTCATATTAAGTGCATTTGTAATAGAGAAAGCATGCAGCAAGAGCTCAAAGTTTAACATCTTTGCTCTAATAAACCTGTCAAAATATGCCTTTAAAATGTAAAGCCCACTAGGTTTACTAAGTTGGTTTAACAGCATTGTTTTCAACAAGATATTTATCGTCGAAATAAGGTTTTCTTTTCACTTTTTCAGTTCTAGAAATCCACAAAAACAGTGATTTTATGCTTCAACAACAGATAGTAAAATATTGACACTGTGAGCAGCTGAAATGTCCAAAAATGTACAGCAGTGCAACTGGATGGAAACTGCAGCAATTACTTTGAGAAAACATCCTTGGTAGACATCGTGTCAAAGCTGCATTGTTTCAAAAATCCTTCTCTCTATGAAGCTTCTCACCGGTGAAAGCCAGGATATCTTTGGGCTCAGCAGCAACAACTTTCAAAGCTCAAACTGTTGGTTTTTTTTCTTTCCTCTGAAGAAAAAAAAAAAAATTGGTTTGGCTTCTGTCAGACTTTATTATTCTTTACTCGAGCGCGCTATGAAATCATTAATACTGCACTTCACCTGTCAAGGGCAGCCAGTCATCTCACTAATGTGTGGAGAAAAGTCTGCCAGTGATCTGTAGGTCGGAGCATAAAGGATTTGTGGGAGAACATGATCTGTGGTGTTTCACCCTTAAAGCAGCTTTGCACTGCGTGGAAAAGAGTCACCTGCAGGCCACCATCAACCATCATGCACGTCCAAACCATCAATACACAGCTATTTCTATGGAAACTGAGACCCTATTGGATCTCTCGCCGTTCAATAAGCTGAACATTTGATTGCCTCCTGCATAAAGCAACCCATGGACGGCACTGACTGGTGCTAAAACTGTGTTGAGGGCTCGGCCATGAAATTTGGTTCCTCTTGTTTTGTGTGAGAGTCGTGCACCACAAAATTCATCCATTGAGTGAAGGAATCACACCGGCTCCTGCTTTGTATCCCATGATGGTCCACTCTCATTTCATGCTCCTGGAGAGCATAGACCCTCTTACTGCCACCGTGTTGTTTTACAAACGCAGCTGTAATCCCCCTCAAAGACCCCCTGCACGCCTTGTACTACTCAACCAATTCCACTTCGCTGGTCATGCGTGGCCTCGATGGTGGAGGAATGATGTGTTTGTTGTTGTTGTTTGGCTTTTATTGTCACTGCAGCCTGATCTCGGGTCCTGTATACGAGTGACCAGGGTGTCACTATCCTCCACCTTTAAGACGATCACAGCGTGAGCTCGAGCCACATAAAGGGCTTTTATAATCACTGAGCTGGAACATTAAAGCAAACCATTGCACCAAACACTGATGGTATGAACAAACATGCCTTTAATCCCACCTTTTCTGTTGTAGTGTGTATTGATTCCCCACCACCACCACCACCACCACCACCACCATTTACCAGGACAAGGTATTTTGGTAAAGTTGAGATGCAAGCACTACCTGTAGTAAGATCTTTGACAAACCACTGTTAGGATAAAAATTACATAAATAAACTTTTTTTAAGAAAAGAATACTGTTCTGTAAAAAAGCACAGGTACAATTTATGAGCGTACAAGCAAAATGCCAAAATTATGATGTCTACATGTTCATGTAGATTCAAAGCAGCCTTTTTTCCACAAAAGTCACACAATAAAGTGGAATTACAGCCTCACAGTCAGTTACAGCCTCAGTTTACCAATCAAGTTGCAGTTTACATTCATGTCTGTCAGTGGAAAAATTATTGGATTTTTGGCAAAACTGAAGTTTTCACCATATTAACATGCATGATTCAGGTGAAAAATTTCCAGACAGAAACATGCTGTCTGAATTTAGAGACTGTTACAGAGGGGTTAAAGAGGACAAACAGAAGGCTAAAAAATGTAGATGCTGAAATATCAGGTTCACATGAACAGGACAGATGGACGTCAGGTCACCTTGACTTAAACCTTTGGCCTCTAAAATCTAATCTGTTCATTCTGGACTCCAGATGGATATTTAAGCCAAATAAGAAATTTCCTCAAAGCATGATGAAAAATGGCATTCATTAGAATCAGTTGGATAAAAAATTTAAAGACATAAAACGTCCAGCTTTCTCCAGAGACGTAGGAATAAAAATAAGTAGTTTGAAATTCAAACAAAGGAGGGTGTAACAGAGTCAAACTACTTGATTCCTTTGTTTTAAAGTCCATATATGCTATTTGTTTATTAAGTAACTTCCAGGAGAAACATCCTGTTTCTCATTTTTTGACTTTACCTTCTAATCCTGAGTAAAAACGATAATATCTCAACCTGAATCCCATCACACACATATCAAGCTTATAATTTTAATTCATCCAGTTCATCCTTTTATTGAAGCACAGGGATAACTGAAGCCAAAACGACCCAAAGTTAAAGCCAGTGGGTTTTGGTTGAGGTGTAAATTTAACTCTGAGTTAATGGTTAATAAATGTAGTACGCTCTAATACTGTTAGCTCTAGACTGCACTATTTAGCTGATAAATTACAGGCCTCTGTAATTACTGATTGATTGCGGCCCAGTCATTCTTAATGGTTCAGTTAATGCAATTTTGATTCGGCTACAAGGCAGAGCTTCACTCTGACTTCACTGCCCACTGTTTCTTTTCCTCCAACCATACATTATGAGGTCTGGTTGTTTGAGAGCCAGGTTTTCTCTTCTCCCTGAAAGTGAGCTGTAATCAGCGTGGACTGTATGGTCAGACATAATGACATGATGGAGGATTCATAATGCTCCCACACTTTATGTTCCTAATTGCAGAGAACATAATGACCTACAGCAGAGAACCTCGGAGCCAAAGTGCTGCTCTGCTCAATAAGTGGCCATTTTAATCTGCCAGGGTCGCAGAAAAAGGGCTGCAGAGGTCCACTTAATTGCGTTACCTAACCACCGTGCCACGTATTTTGCTACCTGTATAAAGAGACTCATATCTTATGCTTGTGTTAGTTGGATCAGCATTTACTGTAAACAGATAGCTGATATGACAGCTCCTCAAAAGGGAAGCCAAAACATTTCTATCGCCACTGTTAGTTTGGTTTTGAAGAGTTTTTTAATGGCGACTGACTCGTGTGGCTGGATTTTAACACTGTGGTTCAGTCTGTGAGTCATCCCTGTGCAGATTCCAAACAACATCACCAGCAGAAGATAGCAAACTCTGTATCAGGGATACTTTGGCACCACTTTTGTCCAGTTGGAGGGAGCAAATGGATGTATCGTCCTCCTATTTTTTACTGTCACGGGGTGCACGGGAGTGAGAGATGTTGAAGCAAAGAGGCACATGTTTGCGAGCACAACTGTGGTTTAACACTCCAGTGAAGCCACCTGAACCCTGAACATCCACAGTGCCTCCACCTCATCCCTCTGCCTGTCGTCCTCCTGTAGTCAGAGCGAATTAACACATTTTTGACTATATATGTGACCATATTAGGAGCTAACCGCTTCTTTTCCGAGCTAGCAGTCTGTGGAGTTTAGCTTTTATTCTTGTTGCAAGCTTTACAAAAATAAAGCTAATTCTTTTGTTCATGTTGGTTCACCTAAAAACCTCCTTGTGTTGCAGTTTTCAGACTAGAACAGTTTGTATCCATGAGGTGATGATTTAACTCAATACTTACTTTTTACCTCTGGCATAACTTTTTTTTGTCCTGCGTGTGTGTCTGTGTGAAGTGAGTACTGTGCAGGAAGCACAAAAACCACATTTGAGTTTGAGCCTCTGTGAATGCATGAAAGGTTTCGGTGGTTCTCTGCATGACCGGTGGACAATGATGCATTTTAATGCTCTTCCAGCTGAGCAGTGGCTGGCTACGTCTCTGCAGAGATTAAAAGTTTACCCTGAGCTGATGCTCATCAGTTACACTTCATGATGCATTTATTATTTTTCAGTGGCTTTGGGGGTTTTGATGTCGGCTGGCAGCGGAGGCTTGTCACAAACACACGGTTTAGTTTGGGCAATAAAGAAGACAAGGAGAAACACCCATTTTTCAGATTGAAAAACAAGATTTCTGTAGGATGTGAATGAATATAGCTTCTGCAAACATGATGTGGGGAAAAGATGACTGACATATTTCAGGAGATACGCACCTTAAGGACACAACTGCAGTTTTTACCCTTCAGCATCAGGATCTCAGTGAAAATTGCTGTGTCTGAAGGTGTGCTAAAGGAGGCTGTTTTGCACATTTCTTACAAAAGAAACAGAGAAAGGTCATACGTGGTGTGATTGAAATGGGCAGAAACCCATCAGTCACATCTCTCAGCCCGAGGTGTCAGTCTGACACTGAAGCTGCCGGCTTACTGCAAGAGACCATCAGTAAGCTGTCACCTCCACCATATATCCAAACACAAATTTAATGCCCACTGAAGGAATGGGGAGATCTGTGTCAGACTCTGCTTTCTTGTCAGGGATTTTAGTGTGTGTGGTGAACTGTGTGTACTCACCAACTCCCCCATTTTTTTAAATTAAAATATGCTCATGACAAATTTATTTTCAGGAAATTTGAAATCCAAAAAGATGTTAGTTAGTTTTGCTTAAAGAAAAGTGACTTTTTTTCCTGCTTGTAGAGACACTAAGAAAGCAAAATTAAACCTTTTTTTTAAAAAAAAAAAAAAGATCATGATGTTCCTCTGAGAACAAGAACAAACAGACTTGTCTCAAAGTTGTTTTTTTTCTCTCGAAAGTCTAGACAAGCTAAAATTAAATCTTAAACGTGTCCTCAATGGAATTTAAAGCCTGCAAGCACAAAAAAAAAAAAAAAAATCTAAACTCTTTGTTTATCTCCTGATTTTTCTTTGTATCTCCAGTCTTCATATTTCATTGATAGGTATACCACTATGGTGGCTGTGGAGAGCAAACCGTCTGTTCAACTCTTGTCTCCAGCTTGGCTCTCATTTTTTAGTCATTAACTCACATAAACATCCCATCTGTCCTCCTTTCACGCTTCCTTTTCGTCAGCACTCCCCGCTGCTCTACTCTGTGCATAAGCCAAGTGTGTGGGGATTTCCTGTGTTTTCAGAAAGGATAAGAGAGCCCCAAAAGTGTCTGTGTCAGTCTACCTCAAGGTGACATCTCAGTAACGTTCAGCTGATACTTTATTCTCACTGCCAAGTTCAAACTGTTTTTTTTTTTTTATATGAACATTTTTTATCTCATTTACCTGCAGCTACATGTGACACATGCTGCTTGAATTGACACTTTTAATTCTTGCTTGTTTCAAGCAGTAAAACAGCTCAGTTATCAAATTCAAATTCACTCAGCCAAGCTTTTTTTTTTCACATTTTCTATGGGACGAGCCACATTTTCAGCTCCTTGTGGGTTGTGAAACATTTAAAATGGAGGCACACAATGTTTGCTTTCCTCTTCCCTCTGTTTACTAGCCTCCAGATATTACTTTGCTGTTGCAGATACTTCTGTACCAGCTGGGACTACCATCAGAATTTAATTAAAAGCTATCACAGAAAGATTGCGTCCTCGCCAAACAACTGAGCTTTTTAAATTTGGACTGGCTAAATTGTGTTTACTTCTTTCCAGAGTGTTTCCTATGAGGAGCACTTAGGAAAGCCTTAAAAAGAAAACATCACCCTCTGACACAAGTGATTTGTATTGGACATTCAAAGCAAATATTTGCTTTGTCAAAGGTTTCAAACCTTTAAAGCTTTATTCTATATATTTAAATTGAGGTTTTTGTTGCACCATCTTGATTCTCTTGGACAACAGCAGCTTAAGTCTTTGATCAACAGCTTAAAGGCCCAGTTAAACCAGAAAGTGGCACAGCAAACTTTGTGTCTGTAATGCCAAGATTTTGTGAGGACGCACAGACACAACTCTAAGGGCTAGCCAGTAAACTACTCTGGCAGGCAAGCTAACAGGTAAGTTGCAGCCAACTTAAAAAATGCCAAAGCAATCTCAATAACTTTCTTTTATTTTCTCTGTACTAAACCGTTTATCCTCCCTTTAGATACTAAATGGAAGAAAAAGCTATATATGGCAAGAATTGCTATGGCAAGCTTGTTAACTATCAGTTAGCTCTGTTGCTAACAGAACAGTTTGCACAGACACATTTCTAAAGATGAATTTGTGATCTACTGATTTCAGTCATTGATAAAAAATCATTTTTTTTAGCATTAACAAGAAGTATCTCTACACTTATCTGGACAGTACAAGAGTTTAAAGTTATATGAGCAGTGCAGCTATGATATGTGCTTCATATTGTCAGCATTTATGGAAAAATGTTCTGCTACTGTAAGTATCCTATAATCAATACAATATTTTTCAAAACTGTTTTTTCCTCCATCATTCTACAAAAAAATCTACACATGCGCTGTTTATGATAAATACTCCAAAGCAAATGCAGAAACACACTTGAAGTGCTGTCACATACATGCAAAACAAACAGGAGATTCCATGACTGTGACTTTGAAGCAATACTGACCAATCAGAAGCCTGCAAAAAAAGCTATTAGCTGTGGGCAAACCACAACTTGAGGTTTGATTGGTTTTCATTCAGAGCCTGTAGTTACAGATATGGAATACATATATTTAACTACATCTATTATTGCGATCTTGGCAGTGAACTGTTTTGTGGTAGTGTTGGATTGTGAAGTGACCTCTGTAACGCATTCCTCAATATGGGAACAAATATAGGAATATGTAGAAACATTTAAAAAGTCCTGTTAGCACAGTTAGCATCAGTACTATAACACCTCAAGGAGGAGACAACATCAAACATGAGCAATGACGGCATACACACTGCTAACACAAGCCGAGAAACTTTGTTAAAGAGCCTACACGGCAAAACTGTTAACGGTTTTTTGAATATCTTCTCTCTGCCCAAAGTTTTCCAAAGTATCCTTTTTAATGACCTAAAACTGTGTTTGTGTGTGAACGAAAGGCCAAAACGCATAGAAATGAGCTAAGTTTCAAAAAATACTTAAAATGAAAAGTTGGTATTCAGGAAAAAAGTTAACAGTGTTGCAGGACAGCCGTCCTCAGAGACGTCATTTGGTACAAAATGTTATTGCCCATTCCACCCCACACTGACCAGACCCAATCCCATACCTTCTTCCCCTCCCCACACTTCACACCCTCTGACTTGCAATCTTTAAACTGTGAAGTAGCTGCAAAAAAAAAAAAAAAAACTCTCCAGCCGGAAAATAATGAGTTCTCAGTTTTAAGCAAAGCTTTTTGGAGATCGGAGAGAGCCGGGGAGCGTGGAAGGCTTTGTTCTTTGAATCTGAAATTTGACATTTTCAAGTTGATCATTTGGGTAGCTGAACATTTTTCTGTTATTAAACAACATTGCAGTAACACCAGAGGTACCTCGGTGGCATATACATCATCTTAATTGGGCATCCCTGGAGATACAAGTAAACCGCCACCAAAACAACAAAACGGACCTCGAAATGCAAATCCAAAGATGTTTTTTTAACAAGGTTCTGCTTTTTAGGTTGGATTTTCCTGTAAGCTGGAGACAGCAAATTAAAAGATGTCTGAGAAGTAAAATGAGGATCCTTTCGGTAAAGTGGAAAATAACTTATCTTGTTATCATAAAACATGACTGGAACATTTTAGCTAATGTTGATTTTCAAAGAATTAAGTCATCTAATCTCTAATACTGACACTTACGAATACGTGATACATTAGGTAAAGCAATTATCTACTTAACTTAGTTCCTTAAAGTTTTCTTCCTCTAAAAATCTACCTCTCTTATTCACACACACGTACATTAACACACAGGCACACCATTAAATGGACACCCAATAACCAGGCTTATGAGGTCCATTTGCCATCGGATGACAGGACTTCAGATCTGACTCATGATCTCTGGCTGACTGGAGGCAAGGACAGCAGGGAGCCTTGATGCGATTCTCTGCCCTTCACTTCAATGCAATTCACTTCGCTTCACTCTCAATTTGACCATGAACAGACACGCGTCAGATGACCAGAGGACCAGGATACATTTGCACAAATTTGTGTGTCCACTGCTGTTGATCTTCACACGCTGGTTAAATCAGTTTGAACTGAAAACAGTTTCTTATGATGAAGTGAAGAAAAGTTTCTCAGGCTGGTTTTTTTCGAAGCAGCTGTGTAACAGAGACAAAATCGAACAAGCTGCTGTTTCAAACCCCACTGTGAACAAATGTAAGTAGCACGACTTGAGCTCTGCTTGTTAATGACACCCGACACCAGATGGGAGAGCTTGCAAATCAGAGTTAACAACACAATACATCAGGAGTCTTTATAATCCCCGACTGAGCGCTAAAAACTTCCACCGTGTCTCGATGCATCAGGTTCTGACAGAAACGTGTCTGTAGCATTAACTCAAAAACTGATATATACTTTGCAAAAGCTGGCATTGAATATTTGATCAGATTTTTTGTCTTGCTTACAGATATGAACATATTTCACACACATTTTTTTGCAAGTTTTAGCTTTATTAAGTCCAGGCTTTTTTGATCCTGTGTGAACAAAGAAATTCCCCAAAGTCCTCTGCTGCACATGAGCAGGTGTTAAAAGCCTTTTCACAGCCAAAATTTTGGACTCGTCAGAGTAACAAAGTGCAGTTGCTGATGTCTGAAGATCTATTGACAACAAAACCACCACAAATATCAAAAATCAGTTGTCTAAATGTTAGTTAATAACATGATGTTGAAGGAACCAAGGACCAAATCAGACTTTGTGGGCTTTGTAGCATCCAGACAGTCTACAGTTTGAACCAGTTGAGTTTTCTTGTAATGCATCTTCACAATGGGCAGCTATTGCAACATGTTATACTTACATTTACAAGACAAATGCGATGTTTATTTTAAGTTATCTTTATGCTGTAAATGCATACTGTAGATGGAGTGGAGATGCAGTTACAAACAAGACCGGCTGACGAACACAAACTGCTGTATAAAACGTTTTAAACCAACTCTGAGATGAAGGAAACGACTCTGCTCAGTCTGTTATACCTAAAAAAAAAACCCTGTGCCCTCTCAGCATCTTGTTGAACCACAGCTTTCCCAGAGCTTAACAGTGTAGCCGAGAGGCTGCTCTGCATTGCCAAAGATATAACGGTGGTAACAACAGAGCACTGACCCTCACTGTGTAAATCTCCTATCTTACTTGTATGAAAAGAGTTTGTTGTTCACCTGACAAACACCAACCTGAAACGGTTAACTTCATATTGTTAGTTTGTATCACAGTCTCCTGGTTCAAAGATTGTAGACTTGCTGCTACTCAAACACACCAACAAAGTGTAAAGGTGTCTGTTGCGATGTTATGTAATAGCGAGTGACACCAATATCACCATGCCCTCTGCTGACCTACAGTAAAATTTCACCAAAATATTTAAACTCTCCTTTTGGCTCTAAATTTTTGATATACCTTCAACATATTACAGCTGTGGCTGCTTTTGTTGGTATGAAAAATGTTTTTTTAGAAAAACCTGATCTCTTCCTGTCTATATTTTTATTGTATTTCAGTTTATTATTGCCAAAACTTTAAATCAGTCCTATTTTAACATATCCAGCCTAAAAAGAACAAAAACAAAAGGGGATGAAGCATAAACCAAGAAGACAAACCCATAACATGCAGCCTAACATGCATAAAAAATGCAAATCAGGAAGAAAAAAGGGAGCAACTGCAGGTTAACTAGGGTAAAGTGAACAAAAAAGAGAATTTTATCCACAAGCCTGCACAGACTGCAATGATGAAAGCCAATGCAACACATCACGTTGGCCAAAAAAACAACCAGTGTGCCGGTGAGATGATTATATTTAACTGTACTTTATATAAAGCCTTTATTTATGAAACAAGCTGAGAAAAAATGAGATGCAACTAAACTGGGAGGCAGAAATGTTCCAGAAACCAGATTGTGGGTTTTTTCATCAAGCCCAAACAACCTGAAGTGTTGCAACAATACAAGACACAGCACACAAAACACACATAACACACACACACACACACATACACAGGAACCTACCAACCCCTCAGCCATCAGCCTCTAAGACTGTGATATGAACTTTGTTATTTATTACACCTTTTCGTTCCTGTTTCTCATTTCCTCCAGTCGACGGCCATGCAGTCCGAAGCCTATCATGCCAATCCAGCTTGTGTGCTATTTTACATGACAATCTCTTTTTCAAATCTCTTTCAACACTTCCTGCCGCCTGTCCCGTCTCTCTCTCTCTCTCTCTCCATCTCATCTGCTCCTTCCCTATCTGAACCATTTCTCTCCATCTCCCAGCCCCATATTCCACTTTACTAATCTCCCCGCCGCCTCCAGCTGAATAAATCACTCTTTTAACTTCTTGTTCGTGTTCCTCCTCGCCCCAGTTTGCTCCACTCCCATTTTCACCCTCCGTGTCTCCCTCCACCTCTCAACACCTCCATCAGATGCCTGTCTCTCAGACCTCCCCTCCTCGATCCTTTCCTTTTCCCTCTGCTGCCACCCTCCCTTTTCCTGGTGAGCAGAGAGGCTGGTAGCAGAGCATATAATTTCTCAGAGGAGGTGCTGTCAGTCGACTGCTCTCCAGGCTAAGAGCTGCTCTCCTCGCCCCTGGGTTCACCGAGTCACGGCTCTGTTCCGCTCCAGGATTATGCAGATCTTAATTCCCTTCCGCTCACACCTGAAGTTGGCAGGGCATGAAATAAGGAAAGTGTTCACTGCAAATAAAAGTTTTTGCCACCAAGAAGGACAGAGATGAGGAGGAGGAGGAGGAGGAGGAGGAGAGGAGGAAGAGAGGAAGGAGGAGAGAAAAAAAAAGGGAGGCTTGGTTGCTGGCAGATGTTCTGACTGAGTGAGTGACTGAGGGAGGAAAAGAGAGACATGAGGTGTTGTGATAGGACAAGCTGAGCAAATAAGGATGGAAAAGACGGAGGGATGGAAGGAGTTGGGGTTTTTTTTGTTTAGTCTGTCCCCAGACAAACTGAACAAACACTGACTGGAGCTTGTCCTCTTTTTCTTTCTGGAGCCTGTTCCCTTTTCCTTTCCTTTCCTTTCCTTTTCTTTTCTTTTCTTTCAGCTCTGCACAAGTGCAAAACACTTTTCCTGCTCTGACTAAAAACATCCCTTGCTTCGCGTGCATGCATGACATCATTCAGCAGTTGATACGAGGTTTCCCGATGAGCTTTTTGCAAACATGCTGTCGGTAAATTGTTAATTACCTCATGATCATCATATCACACGCTGGCGTCTTAAGATTACACTTAACCCTTCCCTGAAAGCGCAAAATCAGCCCCGCAAAACAAGCGGGAATTCCACAGGTAGTTTACCATCAGGACAGGTTTTTTTTCTTTAAGCACAAAAACGAAACTGTTTACAATCTGATGCATTTTTAAACATAAATCAATTACACGCAGGCTTACTTATTTTGCATTTTCTGCTATTTCAGACTCAGTGATCGTGATGCCAAACTGTGATTTTCGGAGTTGGTGGAGAAAATCCCAGTTTGCTTTGTGCGTAAAATTCTGGATTATTTGTGGTGAAATGGTGCCAACGTCCGCTCGCGTGCACAGCCAAGTAACTGTTTTTTTTTTTTTTTTTAGTCACTTATATTTTATCAAATGGCAGCAACACCTGAGAAATTTTGATGGCAACTTAAACCCCTTCTTTTTTTCCCCCAAATATTAAAAAAAGCAACAATGGATGTTTGTCAAAGAGCTGCACACAAATCAAGA
Source organism: Acanthurus leucopareius (assembly GCA_029814765.1). Lineage (NCBI taxonomy): Eukaryota > Metazoa > Chordata > Actinopteri > Acanthuriformes > Acanthuridae > Acanthurus > Acanthurus leucopareius. The sequence goes on along the minus strand of JAQMCX010000058.1, from coordinate 18,132,073 downwards.
CAGAAGTCTATAAAATTACATATGTGATGAACATCGTTTATAGCGTTTACTCGACTGGTCTAAAAGTTCATTCAACGCAGAAAAATAACTCGGACAAACACAGAAAATATTAAATATTGGTGCGTCTCACCTGATAAAGCCTCCTTGGAAAAAGCAGAAAGACAAGACATACAGAATCCGGATGACCTGTGGGAGCATCCTCTGCCTCAAAATCTCTCCTCAGTCCCGTTGAATAACTTGCAGAAGAAGAAAAAAAAAATTAATTTCGGAAAATCAGCAAATCCACTGAGCAGCTCGTGAGACTGGGCTACAAGAGGAAGGCATCGTCTCTCTTAGTGATCCAAGCTCGTCTTTGGGGAAACTTCTCCCCCTCCCACCAAGTCCAGGGGGCTGCACACATCCACACAGCAGGCTCGCTCTCTGCTTCAGGCGGCTGGACAGCTCCGGCCAGCCAGCCAGCAAGTCAACCAGGCAGCCAATCAGTCAGTCAGTCAGTCAGCGTGTGGGTGCTTGTTTTGAAAGGGGAGTGTCGGCTCGTCTGTCAGTGTTGTGTTTTTTGTGTGACAGTCTGGTTTCGCCTTCTTTCTTTCTTTCTTTTTCTTTTTCTTTTTTTTTTCTCATGTATGTGCCCCCCCTCGCTCCGACAGATTAAAAAACGGGTGAAAATTTAAAGGAACAGCAGCTTTTGTTTTGATGGCTGCCTCCGTGTGTAATTAGACTTAATTAGGATGATGGGAATGGGGGCTGTGGTGGTGATGATGATGATGATAATGAAGAGCTGAATTGCAGTGTTGAATACATTCTGGTGATGAACAATCTGGAGTGAAACACTGATAAAAAAAAAATTTCAGCTACAGTATTTGCAGACTTAGCACTGGATGGGAAGGACATCAGTCAGTGTGCAGACGCCCACATCCAGGAGTAAGAGGTTGAAAGTGATGCTTGGAAGTTTCACATTTTTTATGTTGATTGAGATCAGCATCTCTAAATGGATCTAAATTTAAGTTTTCGGGGAATTTTTCCTTGAGGTTTTTCCCTTTAAATTTATGTCTCTTTACAGGACAGGCCGGGGTGCTTTAATAAAGAGTTTGTGAAAGTATGCACTGGACTTAAAAGCTGCACTAATCAATATTTCAAATTAAAAATGGATTAAATATGTGAAAGCACTTGCTTTAATTACAAATGCACAGAGCGAGGGGACCCCACTTTGCATTCCCCTCAACTCCACAGAGTGTTTCATGGTCATTTCACTTGTTTTTTGAGTTTTAGCTGCAAACTCTGCTCTCGTAAAGCCTCTTTTCAGTCACAACAACCAGCTGTTATATTGAAAATACTCTCAAACTGTTCACTATGTATTCATCCCCAAACTTCAGACAGACAAACTTGGCAACCAGCTGGTGAACACTGCAGATTTTTGAGGATCTGGTGGAGACCAAATAAGAGTTTAAAGCTTAGAGCAGACGGAAAACTGGACTTACATCCAAAGCTATGACAAAAGAAATGCTAATGCTGCTCTTTGCCTGCTGCATGTGTAAACAGGCATTTGGTTGCAACACATTTGTCATATAAGCTTAACAGGGTGACAGATGACAGTGTTGTATTTTTCTCGTTGGTCCCTCAAGTGGTAGAAGAATAAGTTAATTAACTTTAAGGCCCTTGAAAAAGTCAGTATTTTACAGATCCTATTGGGGCTTTAAAATTGCAACAAAAATCACTTGGTACTCAATAAATAGTTCCTTAAATTTGACCAGTCATAAAAGATAGTTACAAATCCTTAATGAAAAGCCGTTTATGAGCAGAACGAGCAGCTATCTTAAAGTGTTTTGATGTCTCAAACACAGAACGTCTCTCATCATGTACAGGAGTTGAGTTCAATCAGAGAATAAATCTCCTCGCCTGGGTCTTTCAGACATGTTCTCTCTCAGGTTATAGATCAGTGTTTCTGCACTTTGAAGATCCATTAAAGTCTCTGTATGTCAGAGATCAGGGGGGCTAGTTGCACAACGTGACCCATCACTCAACGGGTCCGACCATCAAATTGCTTCTTGCACTCGTTCATCTTCCAGAGAGGGTTTTCACCAGCAGATCCAGTGTCTCTGAAGCAGGCAGAGGTGTCAGTCTTTGCTGGTCTCTTTATGTGGGAGAGCACAGCAGATTAACCTTTACCTCATACAATTACTCAATCTCCTTGTTCCTCCTTCATTGAAGCATGGGTATTAAAGATGCATTGGATGTCTCTGTACTTATGAAGGACTGAAAAAGCATAAGCCTCTCTGACTTCTCAGTCGTTTACAACAGTCTTCTCTTGTATTTGGATTTGCCATATGAGCAAGACAGGAAGACTTTAATCAATGATGTAATAGCCAAGATACAGGAAATATTATATTTATCGGATCAGTTTCTTAGAAAAGGCTCCTTTCCTGTCTCATAGTTAAAGTTTTAAAGTGTACTCTAGCACTGCTGTGACCCTCTGCTTGCTCCCCTCTGTCATGCATTTCTTTTTTATTTTCAGCCAGCTGCAGAAACTTGAGAGGCCAGAGGACGGTGGCAAGCATGTGAGGATCAGCAAAGTGGAGATGTGGTGGGTAGATGTGGAGGCGTTGGTGGAGTAACAGAGGAAATTAAAAGATGAGGGCTTCGGTTGTTGGCAGGCAGTCTGTTTTCGCTGCTCTTATCACAGGGTTGAAGTGGATGTTGGCACCTTGACATAAACTGCAGCATCTGGGGTCAGATTGTTGTATTTTTTGTCTTTTGTCAGTTAATTCCATGAAACTAACCAAAACTAAGAATATGTTGTATGACTTTCTGTTTGCATTTACTTACATACTGTGTCTCACCAACCCTGGCCAACCTGTAAAGAATTTATGGGAATTTCTTTAATAAATGTAAGTCTACACATATAGCCTGGAGGACGAACAGAAGCAGAAACAGTCAGAGTGAGATATTAGATGGAGAGTTACACACAAAAGGTTGCGAAACAGTTCATCTCCAACAGGTAAACAACTTATTTCACCTGCCATGCCATGCAAACAAAAAACACCTGCAACAAAAATATAGTTGTCTTGAGGCAGGAGCATCATATAGACACACCTCCATGCAAGTCGCTCTGTTTTAAGTAGAAAACAATGGAAACCTTTGCTATGCTAAAGCTATATCAGGAATCACAGGCAGTACCTGCTCATATGATCAAATTTTCACAGGTTTTGTTCTTTTTGTGGCATTTATTGGTAATAAGAAAACTTTTCTTTGCTAGTTTAGTGCCAAAAACCAGCCACTTAATGTTACTTGCATTTACGTATAGACAACTTTTTAATGTTTCAAGAAAACAAGGAGCCAAAGTGATATGTATGTGAAGAGAACGCTGAAAATGTCAACCCTTTTATCCTGCCTGTCCCTTCGTAACCTCTTACCCTGCCCTGATCTCAGCCTTAATGGGAGGTTTGCTAATGAAAGGTCAGACTCCAGTTGTGGTCATCACTCCAGCCTTTTTCCCTTTCGCCCATGCAGCCGAACAGAAAATGTTCTTTGACCAACCCGACCTCAATATAACCAGGAGCCACGTCTCTGTTTTATTCACGGACACATACTAAACTTGACCTCTGACACGGTAACCTAAGGAGCCGCTGTTTGAGAAGATAGTACGTTTGGTTTCTTCACTTGAGTGGAAACGGGCAAATTATCTGTGCAATTCTGAACCTATTGGTTATCCACTATGTTGTTATCGTGTCCAGCATCCTCGCATTTGCTCCAAAAGCACCTCAGAGGGTTTTAACCCCTTTTAGTTCTCAAGAAATGGCTGCTCAGTCTGGCACATAATCCCAATCTCAAGCCCTCCCCTGAGAGACTAACCTGTGGTTCATGTGACCAGCTTGTGGTCTAACGTCTTCCTTATCCTCAGCTGCAGAGTTAATAACATTATGCAGAGCTGTTGGTTTGGGTGAATACAGCCATCTTTGTGCGGCAGTCTGTGCTGCCTGTGGCCTTAAAATGAGTTATCCTCAATATGCTCAGAGAAACTTACATGAAGACGAGGTTAAAGTGCCGTCCTCTCTGTTTGTGTCTCACTTGTCCGGGTTTGATAGGACTCTGGTAACAGCTGTGCTCTTCCACTGATGTGTCTACAGGTTTTCTCAGGTTTTAAGACGTCAAGATGGTGGTCCTGATAAAGGTACAGATGAGACATACACAGATTATTTGTGCATAATAGTATCTCACTTTAATGACCCCTAAAAAGAATTAAATTAGATAACAGACCCCCATCTGATTAGATTTAGGTTTTTATTACAAAATGCATATTTAAATTAGCCAGATAAATCAGATACATTCTATCACTGTGTTATTATTGATGGAGATATCAATAATTAATGAGTCAAATTAGATTTTTATAGATTTAAAACGAGTAAATCTTTGTGTAATTGTCCTTTATAATTACACATCAAACGAGACAGTGTTAGATAACTGCTGTGATTATCAGCTAACAAATTTTAATGGAAAACTCTCTGATAAGCTTTTTTCTAAAAGGTACGAGGATAAACTGATTCAAGAAGTACCCACCTTTCAATGAAGAACGTGCTTGGTCATATCTAACCTCCTCATACATAAATATGGGACTCAACCCATTTCAGCCTAATCCTCATGGCCTTTGCTGTTTTGCTCAATCATGTTTTCAGCTCCTTAAACTTCACTCCAGACAAACTTTATTTAAAGGAAAAGTTTCTATTTTCTTTTCTCTTGAACCACCTGGTTACATGTATGACGCACACAGGGGTGAATTCTACCTTTTGAGACGTAAATGTGTAGAGATAAGACTCCCCAGGTTTTCACAGAGGTATAAAGGAATTATCCAGACGGACATGACCGTCAGGCTGCATGCATAAAGCAGCCATTCAATCTGTACATCCAGCCAAAGTAGACAGAAAATCCAAAAGAAAGCCGATAGGCTTTGACAGGCGGACACGACGTCGCCACGATGGAAATGACAAGGCAATACAGAGTCGGTCAGAGTCAGTCAGCCACATCATTGGAAGATTACAATGTCAGAGTAAGTTTAACACAATGGCCTCTACATGTTATTCATATCGGAGGTGGTGAGAGACTCTTTTATGATTCCTGAGCACGTAGTTCACTGCAGCAGAGAAGCCCTTCAAGAACTTATGAGAGGAGAAAAACTGCATTAAAGGAACTTCCACCTGTATTAATTTATTGGTTTTGGTTTTATTATGCGTGATTTAACTTAAGTAATTAGTTTGTGAACACGATGAGTCATCCTGAAAAAACAGCATCAGACACTGAAAAATGTTCAACTTTTAACTTTTGCATATTTTTACAAGTTAAGACAACTTTATTTAATTTAAAGTTTGATCTCTAATACCTTCAACTATAATACAGACATATTAGAGTTTGACTTCTTCTTCTTGAGCATTTCACGGATCTACTGACTCAGTGTTGATGGCTGTCATAATCAGGAGCGAACACATGTTTAGCCTAGCTTAGCATGAAGACTGGTAGTAAGAGGAAGCAGCTGTCTTACACCTTTAACACACATTATATGTTTGATGTTTAATTTTTACAACAAGCAAAGTGAAAAGAAACAAATGTCTCTGCCTTTGGATGAAACCAGGCAGGCTTCTTCTCCAAACTCCAGTCTTTTTGCTAAGCTAAGCTAGCAGTTTTATGGCTCTGACACCAAATTTAGCAGACACACTTGACAGTGGTATCAATCTTCTTGTCTAACTTAAAAAAAAAACAAATAAGCATAATTTCCTTATATTAAATTATTATTCAAATAAAACTCACCTTTTACTGCCCACATTTTTATTTATACATGAGGTCATCTTAATTTATGACAATCTTTATTTTAGCCTTTAGATACAGAAATAAAGTAATAATATCAGTTTTACAAAAATTCAAGTGAAATCAGCACATCGGTGATCAGAAACCTTAAAATGAGTTTAGGGGTGAAAAAAGGGTCAATGTCATTGTTATTACCCACACTGTCTGGTGTAATTCATGCTTTGCACGGCTGCCTTCTGCTTCAACTTTGTCCTAATTTACTTCCCCAACTTTTACCCTCTAATCTTTCACATGGGAACGCCGTGTGCACTCTGTTGCAAAGCCATGTTTAACAGTATCATCATGTCCATGTGGGCTACTGCTTCCATGAAGCCAGGTTTGAATGATAATGTATGAAAATAAGACCCCTTGACAAAAGCCTTTACGCGTCAGAAAAATAACTATTTATTAGAGTGAAAATCCTCCGACACAAGCTTCATTAAAGAAGACAAACTGCCTCACTTGATTGACACAACTATTCAAGGGGAGCAGAGCGTCTCCTCATATAGCTGAAGAACTGAAGCTATGCAGAGCAGGTCAAAGCTTCACCGAGGGTCTGTAATGTTTAACAGAAGCATAAATAGCTTAACAGACTGGAAATGGAAAGAAAAGGTCAAGCTTTAATGACAAATATGGTGACGCGTGGTGGAAAGGTGGTCAGTGAATGTGCTGGAGGTCAGATTAAAGATAGTTTTCAGTGTTTTGCATTCCCGTGCTGTCTGTCTCACATGCGACGGAAAGCATTCAGGAGTGACAGTTTATTCTATCTTTGCTGTGTTTGTGTTCAACATGACCTGCTCTGCTGTTTGATAGCACGGTTTCCTTCCAACATAGCAAGTTCTTTGTGGTACATTCCTCCATTTGAACAGATGCTGGTGCTTTCGTCTTGCATGCAGCTGTAAAGTGAACATTTTGCTCAATTCTAGATAAGAGTTTCAAACCTAAACAGCAACTCTCTTCCCTCTTTCCAACCAGTCAAAGGCTGTTTTTGCACCTTTTTTACATTCTCACATCCATATTTCCAGCTGCTTTTTCTCCCAGCCTTTGATGACAAATTGGTCTCACTGGACTTTTAATATACCAACAATAATTGAATCTGAATTATGTGTTTTCTTTTGCATTAAGAGGAAACTGTCTCAGCAATAAAAACATTGATTCAGTCAATTAAACTGAACGCACACTCATGTAATCTGAGGAGCGTTTGCAGAGACCAAGATGAGACAATATGCTTGTGTCTTTGTGTGTTAGTTACCCATCTTAATGTTTATTCCACACACACACTTGACACACCCACCATTCTCCACAGATCAATTGCACTGATTTGCACACTGAGCAGATTGACAGCAAAATGCTTTGAGTCATGTTACAACTGTGATACAGTGCGTTTTAATTGCTGCACTTTTTTTTTTATGACACACGCGCCGGTTTATCAAAGAGTTGTAAGCATGAAATACAACTCTAGCTGTGTTGACTTGAATGTGCAGCTGTGTGCAGCTTTTATGAGGCAGGAACATGCAGCAGCCATAAATAAGGTGCTCTATACTGTCTTTGTTCTCCTTTTAACCTACTGAAGCAAAATGTACTTAATTGGCTGAGGAACCATTTCTTGGGGAAAATATTTATACTTTTTTTTTTTTTATTTAACTTGAGACAGCTCATAAAAGAGTTTTTTGAAGATTGCAGTTTAGAAAAGCGTCTGTGTGACTCATTTCTGTTGGAGTGGATTTTTGAAGGAGCAATCAATGGCTGTCCTATTTTCCACGTTTCCTGTGACACTTGCAGGGTTTTAAACAGTGAGAGAAAACAATACTGTGTGCCCTGTGGCAGCTTTTTATGTTGCTGTTGAGAGTGTGTGATGGAAATAAATATGATGCATGGCAATGTGGTTGTGCGTTAAATTTTAATTGACTAGCAGAGACACTGAAGAGTTAAGAAATCTGCCTCTCAGTTGTAGTTTTTCTTCACAGGGAGGAATCTTCTGGTCTTGTGGGAACTACATCACCATCATTTTCTGCTGATATTTTTCTACAGTTGTGTTGAAACTGTCCTTGCATTTTTTTTAATGATGGATTAATAATTATTCATGCATGCTTTAAAGTATGCAGAGTCTCTTATGTATAATTGGTAAATCAAAGGAGATGGTACGGTGCATAATCAAACATAAGGAAAGTAGAGGTTGTATATATTTATAATACACTTTGGAGCTTAAGCAGTTCTAGTTTGACCCTCAGCCAGATGCCTCAGTTGCACCTCATACCCTCTCTCTTTCCGGTCTCTTTATGCTATTACCGTATTTTCCGCACTATAAGGCGCACCTAAAAGCCTTTAATTTTCTCAAAAACCGACAGTGCGCCTTATAA